>LPNX010504142.1:63216-130234 GCA_001517045.1 Pseudotsuga menziesii | reverse complement strand
ATGGGAGTCAAGGGGGGGGGTTTATGGGTAGGGTGATAAGGATACAGAGGTCAGTCTTCACCAACCTAAATTAAGGTGGAGGAGTAGGGTGTAGAAAGAGAGTTATAGAGGGGTTTAGTAAGGGTTTTGGGGAAGAGAAGAGAGAGAGAGAAGGGGGGGTGTTAGAGGTAATGAAGGAGTAGGGGAGAGAGAGCGAGAGAGAGATTTAAATTGTTAAGTGTTAAGGGGAAACTATTTTAGGTGTTATTATTACATGGGTTTAATTACTAAGATAAATTGATTTCAATGGTATATAAATTGAGAATGTTTTTGGACTTATAAATGTTCAAATTTGTATGATCTGTAAGTGTTATGTTCTAAAATTTAGTGGTTACAAGTTATATGGGTTGGATGATATAGTGGCTAAAGTAGTTATGTTTTAGAGGAGTTAGGTGTGATAGCCTGGGTCAGAGTAGATAAGGTTTATAACATGGTTTAATAAGGTACACATATCTATTATAATTACCAAATAAAGAGATCTTAACTCCTAGGTTGCATTCAGTAGAGTGTGAGAAAAGGGGGGTCCCTCATTAGACCACTTTAAAAACCTTGTGTATACATAGTCGACCACCGAACTTGGGGCGTACTAGGAGGGATTCTCTGGGAGTTAACTCAATCCACCTATTACTAGCGCAATGGCATCCCAGTTCCTAGCTACAACAAAAGACACATGTGTCAAGATACCAAGTTACGAAATTGTTTCTAAGCAATTTCCCAAAATGGTCCTTTGAAAACACTCTACACAAGACTTTAATAGAAGCCCAATGGCCAACATACTAATGCAAGAGCTAAGAAAATAATATACAATTTAATATCCATAAAAAAATTATACAATCTTATTGTGATTTAAATATTTTAATAAAATTTATATATAAAAGAGAGATATCATTAACTATTAAAAACATCTAAAGTGGGTTTTACCATCATTAATAGATAACAATTATAATCTAGTAAATGTGTAATCATATGATAAAATATGTATAAAAAACAATTCTAGACATACTCAGTTATTTAGTAGTATATCACAAACCAAATTAGTAACTTATTGAGAGTGGGTTATTTTGTTTCTAAAATTAGGGAAAATATAAGTATCTTTAGAAAGACTTAAAGAGATAGAAAATGTGAACATGAATGTAGGAAGTATACACATTTAAAATTAACAAAATATATAACCAACAAGTGCCAAGTTAGAGATGTGTTAATGAAAAGTCACACATGGTAATTACTAGAATTTTACCTCTACTCACCCAAAAATATTAATGGTAATTACTAAACACTAAAAAATTTAGTAAAAAAATATAAAATGTTCACAATGTTGAATAAAAATATGAAAATGAAGTATGCAACATGAAAACTACAAGGCTATAAGTTTATATAGAAAAAATTAATTTTACATGAACAAATTATGTAATAAAATTATGAAAATTTGAAATGCTATATAAAATCATAAAATATAAAAAATGTTATACAAGGCATAAATATATATTTAAAATATATAATAAATATCTATGATATCATAAACATACATCTATTAATAATAAAAAGTTATAAAAAATTAGAATTATTAGTACTAAGTTATAAAAAATTTACAAATACGAAAAACCAAGAAAATTATATAAATTATAAATTTAAAATACAAAATTAAAAAATATAAATTTACTTTCATACTTAAAAAAATAATAATGTTAAAAAGTAATATTCAAATATTCTAATAAAATTTAAAATATTTATAACAAAAAGAAAAACAACATTTCAAGAATAAAGCATCTTTACAAAATACTTTTTACCATAATTTATGAACTACCATTAAACTTGTCCAAATAGAAAATTGTTTGTAAACACGCCAATTCCATTTATCTTCAAAGAAAGCATACGAAGACAAATTGATTTATCATTTTAGTAAGCCCATACACCTTTCAAATCTAATCCCGACCTGTGACTCGTTTAAACGAAAAAAACGTTAAATTCATTCATAAAACGGAAGGAGGGTTAAATTTGTAATATAGTTAGGGAAGACAACAATATCTACAGATCGAGTGTGAAAAGGAAGATAAATATTAAGATGATTTCTGATGTTGCTAGAGCCTAGCATTGAAGTCATGTCCGTGACAGCATTTATGGCTGCTAAACATCATGTAGTTGAACGAGAAGGGATAGAATACTCTCCCGGATTTGAGGAAATTCACACATATTTAAATTCTTAGTGGAGGCGATTCTAATATGAATTAAATCACTCAAGTTAAATTAAATAAGTAAAATCTAAAATGATAATTTCACTCATGCTTCCTTATGGGCTCGCGCGTGGCAGATGGGAGTAATGGGATAATTATAATTTCACATGCTTTTCACGTGAATATATAATATGTTAGTGTTTAGCAATTTCATACACTCAAGTCACAAGTTGAGGGATATGTAAGTTATGTTGTAAGAAATATGACAATTAGGTCAGCTAGGTTTAATTGTAGGGTAAGAATAGAAATTATTTCGGCAGATTAGTTACAGCTGTTGGTTACCAAACAATTTGGTATCAAAATATTATCAAAAATTAAATTAACTAATAAAATTAAATTTACACAATATTTAACAAATTCATATAATTTTGAGTTTTTTTAATAAGCTTGAAGTCATTCTATGTAGTGTTTAAATTCAATATACACAATATACAAAATACTTAAGCTAAGTTTTAATATGAATCTGCACCCACTTAAAATACAAAATAATTCAGTTTGTCTCTTTATAACTAAGTTTTTATTATAGGCATTAAAATATGTACAAAATACTTACACTAAGATTTTCTAATTAAAAAAATAAGAAAATAAAACCATTATTGAAAGAATCAATGGTAAAAAAGCTTGGTAGAGCACGAGATTGATAGATTATAGGGAGAACAATTTTTAAGACTCTAATATGATAAGCCAAATGGATGAAATTTTAAAAGAGGAAATAACAAATGAGATGATAGATAAACACGTTGAATAGAAAAATACCCGAGTTTGTAAAAAGGTAAAATTATAAAACCTGCACTAAAAATAAATAAACTCCAAATTTACTTTTAGAAAACCATAAAACTAATTGGTTGAATTTGAAATCTATCTCCCTTCCGATGACTTTTTGTGGATTTTACTAGAGATCTAGAAACCCACTACTCTCCCTTATCTCAAGAGATCCTTCTGAAGCAACAAGTCAATCATGTTAGTGTTTTGATAGTGGGTAATCACATTAATGTAAACGCTACTATCATTTGTATCTAAACAAACTGTAATTTAATTACATTAAGTTCCACTAAATAGCACTCTACCCTGATCTAATACCATGGTAGTAAGATCTTGCAACTAATGATTACTTGTTTTACATCAAAATATCAATACTTTATTTTAAAATCAACATGTTAAACATAAGGCATTGAAACATTTAACTATTTGAGTATCTTTCCTACACGAAATACACTTTTAATTGTAAGCTTGCGAGTATACTTTATAGCCCATTGTACTAGTATAGAAAATGTATCATAAGTCTACAAACTTGTACCAATATAGAAAATGTATCATGAATAACTTGTTGTGCATCATCCATACATTAATTATGATTATGAAAATTGAGTATATACAAACGTAAAACATATAACAAAAAAGAGACATCATATATGTGGTTCACCCCATCCATGAGGCTATGTCCACCAAAGCGTGTTAGTCTTTATATTATTTTATCAAGAGAATATTTACAATTTCATGGCACATCCACTCGAGTCTCTTTCACCGAGAATACTCGCCAATTACTACTTTCCTTCTTTGTAAGGTTTTCCATTTAAATGGAAAACCCCTTCATGTGAACATATTCCAAAAGTACAAGAGGTTGTTCTTGGTCTATACATTTTAACAACTATAGAACAATAACTCATTATTAATCCGTATGCACACTTTGAAACCTAACAAAGGCCCACCCTAGAAGACTCTAGGTCATGAGTATTCAAGACCACTTACAACATACTTATTGTCTAAGACGTTTATTTCGTATCAAAACAAGAGTTAAACTGAAATATATATACTAGCATTGCTTTTATGCACTCATCATAATATAATATAATTTTGCACTAACATTTACTTATTATTAGCATCGTCCCTTCTCAGTCTATAATATGACTGATTTACATCAACTCTTTGCTCTTCACTAATAGTAAACATATATTAAAACTTTTTCAATATAATTTTTTCCCTAATTCTAAACATATATGAAGTTTTTCACTATTTACAACATATTATTGAAATTCCTTAAATATGAAGGATTACCACTACATATGTTCAGACTACATATGTTGAGACTCCAAAGTTGCTAAAGCACTAAAAAAAAATACATATATTGAACTTTATACAAGCATAACTTTTTCTACTATTTACAAACCTATATTGACATTCTTTCAATAAAAAGTTTTCCCACTACATACGTTCATACTCCAAACTGATTGAAGAACTAAAAATACATAGAACTCTATAAAACATATATAAAGTTTTCCACTATTTACAAGCATATATTGAAATTTCTATAAACATAAAGTTTTACCACCACATAGGTTCACACTCCAAAGTTGTTAAAACACTAAAACAAAATACATAAATTGAACTTTATACAAGCATAACGTTTTCTACTATTTACAAACCTATATAACGTTTTCTACTATTTACAAACCTATATTGACATTTTTTCAATTTAAAGTTTTCCCACTAGATACGTTCATAGTACAAAGTGGTTAAAGAACTAAAAATACATAAAGTGAACTCTATAAAACATATATATATAATTTGTCCATATAGTAAAATTTGTTCAATATAAAGTCCTCCCACTACATAAGTTCATACTCCAAAGTTATTAAAAAACATAACGTGAAATTCCTAAAAGTTTCCAGACTTTATTAACAAAATCCCACGGGCGTACATCTATTAAAATTGCGCCTTAATCTATGCTATGCTCTTCACCATATAAATATAACATTCTTTCAACCACTTAACTAGATCCTAAAACCGTCTGATGTCACTTCACTTCGGGTATGGGAAGATCGGATGAGTTCAACAACCAAAATACCAAGTTATTTTAACGACAGAAAGTAACGCCGAGTCAATTAAGGTTTAATGGAAATCAAATCACAAACAAGGAGCATAACGAGTTCCAATGATGAAAATGCATATCATGGCGATACATGTAGAGGAAGGACCTATAACGATCATCAAAAGTAGATACACACATACCAGGAAAGATCTTTTAAAAATATCAACAACGCATTATATTGAAAGTGTTTCAAGGGTGGATCGCATACAACAGTTATATCGTAGGATAAATCTATGATTAATATCAAACCCATACTTAATTGAAAATGTTTCCATGGTAGATCGCATGCAGGAATCCACACTAGGATAGATCTATGATTTAAATCAAACACATGCTCAATTGTAAATATTTCTATGGTAAAACGCATGCAGAAATCCATACTAGGATAGATCTACGATATAAATCAAACACATGATTAATTGAAGGAGTTTCTGTGGAGATTCGCATGCAAAAATATCTATACTGGGATGGATATATTATTTATAGTAAACGCATATTCAATTGAAAAACTGTTTTCCATGGTAAATCGCATGCAGAAATCTATAGGGAAATTTCCCTTCTATCTCGAGGGTAAACAAAATATACAGTAAACGAGATGTATATACATATATAAATACAAGAAACCGTCATGTATCCACAATTATTACTCATAATAAAATTATGGTTGTCTTCTCATGAGAGGCCGCTTTCATTGTTTATCATAAAGGTAAAGTAAATCATATGAAGAAGCGCAAGACTTTTCTCTGACTGAGTGAGACCGTTTCAACATAGACATAGACATGAACAGTTAGAAAATAATATCAAGAAATGAATTTTCTAGCTATTTGAGGATATCCGGAATATATTAAAATAACGCATGCAAGAATCATTTTCCAAATTCCAAATCAAATTAACAACGGAAGTCGACAAGGATCATTACCAAAATCTATAACGATTAAGAAAAGTACGCAAGAAAGGGTTATTACCAAATATTCCATACCCAGTTCTCAAATCCATGGCTGAGATCTATAACGCACATGGTAGATGGGATTTTTTCTCGATTTCCAGACTTCTAGATACATAGGCGATCCTAGATTTCCTCCATCCATAGCTAAGAAATAACGTTACGAAAAAAATGGAACGCACCTGTTATGTTATCACTCGAGGAAACTCCTCTAGGTTGTAGCTCAAGAATGCTTGGTAACTTAAATGTTTTTTAGGGTTTTCTCATATGGATCAAGTCAGTTGACCTATATAACCTTTCCACTCTCAAGACATGCATAAAACTCACTCGTTTACAAGGCTTTTAGTTGCAGTTGCTCAGAAGTTCGATAATAAGGTGCACGGATGGAGAACTCACGAGGCTGGAAGACCTACATACAAAACACATGCATATAAATGGCTAAATCCTGATGAGAATGGTATTTATATATCAAATAGCACTAATAAACTAATAGGATGACAGCTATCAGCTTTTTAATCAATCTAAAAATGACCTAAATACATATTCAGGCATAAATACAGTAAAGAAAGAGATGATGGCTAAACAGATCACAACAAAAGAGCTTATATCATGAATAAGTAAAATGAGAAGCTTGAAAGCATTATTGGCTCATAAATCCCCGAAGTTGAACATTTATTATAGAATCGATCATGGGCTTTATAGCCTTCTACAAAAAATGACAGATCTTGAAACTTCAATCTGTTTTCACAAAAAATACTCAGAAGTGATAGTTTTTCAAATTAGGGTTTAAAACCCTAGCTAACTATTTGTCTATCTATTATGAAGATCTAGTTCATTGAGCAAATACTAAATAATTGTAGTAGTCATTGATAATCACCACTGCTAGTTCAGTGTGAAATTGCCGCCAACAACCAATGTCTTAGTGGTTAACTAAAGTGACCTTTCTTGTTTAATCCGCCATAATTTTCTACCTTGTCGCCGTGGTCGCCGATCGGAAGCTCTGACCTCTAACCGTCAGTACCCCAAGCCTCAATGCTGCCGTAGTGTCGGCGCCTCAACTAACTAATCTTCTCAGCATTGATGATCAGAACCCCAAGACTGAACGTATCAAAACTTTCAACCGCTAGCTTCACGATCGAAAATCAGAAGCTGAAGCCACTAACCACTGGAACTTTAAATCTGAGCGCTACCGCAGTGTCGGTGGTTCAAATCACTAATTTCTAAGCATCAGCAATCGGAAAGACTAACCACTAATCTGTCAGTAATCAGACACTCTAGCCACTAAACTCTTCGTCCGCGATCGGGACTCCAAACCACTAACCATTAGATTCTCCCTAGTGGCAACGTCGCAGTGGACTAAAAATCCCAAATGCCAGCGTAATAGAGAACTACACCTCTGATCACTGTTTAAAAATGTTCCAATGGTAGTAAAAAACTTAGCAATACACCTAACCGCTAAAGGGGTTTTCAACTTGTTATTTATCTTCCAACTTTCAGTGGATAATGAGATGTTATTATCCTCACCCAAACCACTGAAAGCTACAACTTGTGAAATTTTTACCCAAATAAAAAAACAGAGACTTTTAAACTGTCAATGATATTCATATCCTTCATCACATGAGTTAAAGTCTTCATACTATCAAAATAAATATATTTTGGGAGATAACATCTGGCTCCTACTTGGGGATGGGAACCTCCTTGTGAGGTCCCAAGAACCTCAGACCAAAATGCCTTTCCTGAAAAAAAATAATTAAATCTATCTTCTAGTGTTCCATTGGGCATGGAGTCATTTGTCTTCTATAACTGATCCGCTGCACCCTACCTGTAGCCTGCTTTGCTTATTCATGGAAACTACTGAAAATGACCTAGCTACTCATATTAAGAGCTTATTTTCCTATCTACTCCTACTCCTATTTCTAATCAGTAGATCATTCTTATCATGTGACATCATGCTTCTAATGAAGCCAGGTCAGAAGCTAATCTGCTGAACTTATCCATGATCTTGATCCAAAAAATAAATGAAACCCTAGCATGCAGCAATGTAGTTTTGAAGGGTGATAGAACCAGCTATCATCTGACAAAAATATTTTGATATCTATGCTTCTCATAAGTTCCAGATAGTCAGCAATAAGGTCATAAAAGCCAACAAGAAATACCTTTTTATGTTACTATTTAATGAAATGCTACTGCTGGCTGCTTTTAGTGATCACTGTGTTAACTGTAGATTGCTCAACCTTTGACTGGGGATGATGAGTTATGCCTTATTATTCTGACTTTTCACACCATCATCTTCCTCTTCATATCTGTTGCATTCTTCCTTTGTCTGATAACAATGCAAGCTTAACAGCTGATCTAAATCTTTCTGCTCCCCTTCACATAATGTGAATTCATCATGATGATAGGCTGGCTTATCACAGCTAACAATTTCCTCTTTTATAATAATATCTTTGTAGGATATACCAAAACTAAAAAGATCTGTATTGGAATTTTGAGCAGCAAATTTGTAACAAGCATCTATCACAGCATTCACACCATTTTTATCATCTCTTTGTTGAAAAGGAGAACTAGATGAACTTTGAGTAAACAATAAGTCTTCACAAATTTTAACGTCTTCTTCCTCATTTGTATTTGTTGAATATAGTAGCATCAAGATAAGATCCTAATGACAGAGATGAAGGCTCTCGTATAGGAGTATCAGCAATAAAATTTTGAAATAGATTTGGAAAAATATTACCTATTTCCTTGTCATGATTCGAAGCAACATGTTCATAAGGAGAAGGAAGATCTTCTTGATGTTCTGGTTGGAGATTAGATAGCCCTTGGAAATCTTGCTCCTCTTGGTTACTGCAACTTTCCTTGATCTGCAAATCTGGACATTGGGAGCTACCCTGACTTATTTCAATGATCATTTGACCAACAGAAAGTTGATCACTTCCATGTGTAGTCAAAGAAATCAATTCCTCAAATTCACCACAATCAGATTTAATGATGGTAGGAAAACCTTCAACTCCTTTATAATTAATTTCTATTTAATGTTTATGGGAAAATACCTTATTGTGAAGACCATAAGAGAGATGAGGTAGCTCTTGAAGGAGATATTCTTCTCTATTTACCTTTTCATCCTGAGAATGTAACTTATATTATTCACAACAATTATCGAATGCAAACTCATCTGGATAGTACATTTTACAGTGCTCAGTTAATGCTCGGTGAAAATCTTTCAATGATGAAATGCTGGAAGGAAGTAAAGAAAAATACCACTGACGTGCATCACCATAAAATGAATTCATGAACATCTTCATGTTGTTGATCTAATAAATCCATGCATTCATGAAACTTGATGAGGTGTTCTGCAGGATTTTCTTCTTCCTCCTCCTTGAAGACAAGTAAAAAATCTCCCCATTCGGAGATATCAGGTACTGGATGTGGGAAACTAGGAACGGAAGAAAAGTCAAGAGGTGCAAACCTCCAGGCCAAAAGAGCAGCAAATGCTTTTGACATCTTAATTTTGTGGAGTTACCACTGAATTCATCTTTCATGGAGTCGCTACGGATGAGATCTTTACAAGAAACCGTGCTTGAAGATGCCCAGACCCTAAAATTTTCTGATGCATTTATAAATTATTGAGATTGTATGTTTCAGCAGAAGAAATAATAGCAAAAATATTTGTTGAAATACCTGATTACAACCATAATAATGTCCAAGCTTCATCTATCATCAAAGCATGGATCTATGTCGTCTCCTAGGGAAGCTGAGCTTCAATCTCCTCTCCTCGGCAACGGCGCCAGTTTGTTATCATTGTAGGAAACTCCTCTAGGTTGTAGCTCGAGGATGCCTGGTAGCTTAAATTTTTTTTTAGGGTTTGCTGATATGGATAAATTTAATTGACCTATATAACCTTTCCACTCTCAAGACATGCATAAAACTCACTCGTTTACAAGGCTTTTAGTTGCAATTGCTCAGAAGTTCGACAATAAGGTGTAGGGATGGAGAACTCACAAGGTTGGCAGACTTACATACAAAACACATGCATACAAATGGCTAAATCCTGATGACTATGGTATTTATAAATCAAATAGCACTAATAAACAATTAGGATGACAGCTATCAACTTTTTAATCAATCTGAAAATGACTTAAATACACACTCAAGAATAAATACAATAAAGAAAGAGATGATGGCTCACCAGATCACAACAAAATAGCTTATATCATCAATAAGTCAAATGAGAAGCTTGAAAGAATTATTGGCTCATAAATCCCTGAAGTTGAACCTTTATTATAAAATTGATCATGGGCTTTATAGGCTTCTACAAAAAATGACATATCTTGAATCTTCGATCTGTTTTCACAAAAAAATACTGAGAAGTGATAGTTTTTCATATTAAGGTTTAAAACCCTAGCTAACTATTTGTCTATCTATTATGAAGATCTAGTTCACTAAGAAAATACTAAATAACTATAGTAGTCATTGATAATCACCACTGCTGGTTCAGTGTGAAATCGCCGCCAAAAGCCAGTGTCTCGGTGGTTAACTAAAGTGACGTTTCTTGTTTAATCTGCTAGAATTTTCTACCTTGTTGCTGATCGGAAGCTTTGACCTCTAACCATCGGCACCCCTAGCCTCAATGCTGCCATAGTGTTGGCGCCTCAACTGACTAATCTTCTCCGCATCAGTGATCAAAACCCCAAGACTGGACTTATCAGAACTTTCAACTGCTAGCTTCACGATTAGAAATCAAAAGCTCAAGCCACTAACTATCGAAAATTTAAATCTGAGTACTGCTGCAGTGTCGGCGGTTCAAATCACTAATTTCTAAGCATCGGCAATCGGAAAGACTAACCACTAATCTGTCAGTGATTGGACACTCTAGCCACTAAACTCTTCATCGGAAATTGGGACTCCAAACCACTAACCATTAGATTCTTGGTAGTGGCGGCACCATAGTGGACTAAAAATCTGAAACGTCGGCGCAATAGAGGACTACACCTCCGATCACTGTTTAAAAATGTTCCAATGGCAGTAAAAAATTTAGCAATATGTCTAACTGCTGAAGGGGTTTTCCGCCTGTTATTTGTCTTCCAACTTTTGGTGGCTAATGAGATGTTCTGATCCTCTCCCAAGCCACCGAAAGCTACAACTTGTGAAATTTTTACCCAAATAAAAAAACAGAGGCTTTCAAACTGTCATTGATATTCATGTCCTTCATCGCATGAGTTAAATTCTTCATACTATCAAAATAAATTTATTTTGGGAGATAATAGCACCCCTCCCTGCAATTCCATAAAAGTTATTTATAACTAGTTTAGATTTGCGTCTTAAACGTGGGGTTGACAAGTGTTTGCGAGGTGACTACACGTTTCCTTAGGAAGACAAACTTCCTCAAATTTCTCTTCCTCCACTTCTCGTACCAACAAAATCTAGTTACATAAGGGAATCACAATAAAAGATTTGGTTGGAAGGTGGTTTGGCCAACACATATTAAGGTACAACAACATATTCCACTAAAAAGAGTCATTAATAGCGAGGTATTCTAGCTAGGCCCTTAGCAGAATTGTGCCTGTGACTAAATTTAAACTATTTCAAGAATGTGTTTTTTGTTTTGCCATTATATATATATATATTTGTATTATATTGTAAACACATTTTAAGTTTTTGTGTACTACATTATATACATATAATATATTCCCTTAAAATCCATAATATATATATGCTACCTTTGTTTTACCCTTAATTACCTTGCATATTATGAGGTTAGATTAACAGGTTTATCTATTATGATTTCTTTGCAAAGATAATGTGGAACGAGTTTTTTTCTTTTCTTTTCCCAATTACTCTTAGGTTCTCAAGATTGGTTTATCTCTATGCTCATATGTTTGAAATAAAAGAAAATTTTTAATTTATAAGGGTAGATCATCATTTAAGCCACAACTTGATAGAGATAGGATTAGTACTTAGAGTTCCTTCGAACTACGCTTCGCATTTTATAATTGTGTTCTGAGGGGATGTTACATACTTTCCCCCTTAGAAGTAACACCGTCCTTGGTGTTAAGTAAAACCATGTTTTACTTGTCCTTTTTTAGAGTGTCACTTTTATGGAAATTCTTCATTTGTACCTTAATCCTTTAGATTAACACAATTCCATCATGTGTTTTTTTTAGGCCACCATTCCAAAATATGAAACATACCATTGTATGTCTACTATAATCAACCTCAACCGTTTAGGCATAAATCAATAATCCAACCACTATTTAATTTTGGGATTTATAATGGTTCAAGTATTCATGTTTACTTTATTTATCGATAGATAAGCACATTACCTTATAGGAACAAAAACACATATACTTTTTACAAGTATTATTAAATACCTTCTAGTTTCTCTTGGATTCCCTCCATCCAAACAAACACAATTCCAAAAATACTCCAAGTACTAATCCAATTTACCCAACATGAGGACGATACCCCTTCTCGGGCATATCTCCTACCTGTGCTATTTAGGGTGCTTCACTGAGCTCAAGCGCTTCCTTTCTCAACACCACGATACCCGGAGGTGCTTCACAGAGCCCCTATTCACATGACAGTCTCTTACAACATAGATTCGTGTGGAAACAAGTATAACCATATGTCTTACACCTAGGCGTCCGTAGGATGCATACTAATGCTTAGCTAGCCAAGGGGAAACATGTACCTCCTGTACATATATGTAAACATGTACCTCCTGTACATTCTTCTTTTTAGTCTTGCATATGCCAAATGTCTCGCATGACATTTGGGTGCTTTTAGTCATGGAACCTTGGTTCCCATCATGGCTCTTTATATTATTTCCATAACCAAGTCTGTGATCCCTGCAACTTTTCTACAAGTAATAATCACGATATTTATCATTGTATCGCAATCAAAATTTGAAAATGATAATTTTCCACAAGGATTGTTGATCTATTATTCTACCCTTATTATAATTCATAACTTCAAACCTAATGATTTGAATATATTACTAAACTTTAGACATGTGCATACTTGCTACAAATAGGAAGAAAAACATATGTTCCTGACGTAGTTATCCCTTGCTTGCATCCATTTTGACGCACAAGAATATTTACTATGCATAACCACTTAGTGAATCTTTAATTGAGGGTTAAGAGCAGTGTGGTTACCACCTTCCAAGTTGCATTAGAGGAAATTTCAACTCAAAATGGGATTTTTAACTTTAACTCAAATTCCATGTCATCATGTGTTAGCCAATGAAATTGCTTTAAATTTGAAATACTGTATAGGTCTTAAATATTTTTTTAATATAAATTTGGGGATAGGTATCATAAAAAAAACTACTTTTACTCAAATCTCGATCGGGAGAGCTCGTTGGATGTGGAATTAAATTCCACATCCAACGAGTACCCACTCGACATACTTTTCATGGACCCCGCTACCCAAAAAACAAGAAATACCTAAAAAAATGTCATGATGACATCATCATGACATTTTTTTCAGGTATTTCTTATTTTTGGGGTAGCAGGGTCCATCAAAAGTATGCTTAGTGGGTACTCATTAGATGCGGAATTTAATTCAGCATCCAACGAGCTCTCTCGATTGAAATTTGAGTAAAAACACGAGGAGATATGTCGAAAATACAAACAAAAAAATAGTTTTTTCTTTTCTTCCTCCAAAATTAATAAATATTATTTCATTATTTTAACTATTATTTTATTAATTTTTTTTAGGAGGCCCATTTTGAGGTGAAATTTCCTCTAATGATCGTCTTATCTTACCAATTGCTAAATGATCAGTATCAATATTCTTTGATTCAACAACGGTAACCATTCCAGATGTTCTTGTTTCCCAAAATTCAATATGATCTCTTTTATTATGACTAGACCGTCGATTGAGTTTGAGCATAATCGCCATTCATCCATGGATTCCTTGAAAGAACTTTGGACCTTCAATTAATTTCTATGATAAGAATTTCATGGTTAGTACATTCCCATCATTGTATCATCATAAGCATAGTGAAAATTAATGGACTTGCTTTAATTAACATATGCAAAAAGTGGCAAAACATGGCTTACATATCATCCTTTAAATATAAATAACTTAAACGACTAACCTGATTTTTACCTTTTTACCTTTTTTATCTCCACCAACTTAATCCTTATTTCATCCAACTTGTATCTTTTGATTTATGTTCCGCCGATATAGGCTCAAGTGTTGCAACTTGAGCTCTGATACCATTTGTAACATACCCGAAAATACTCAATGTAAATTCTTAGAAAATGGGGTAATTTTTTCTCTTTTACTCTATCAACAAGTCAATCATGTTATTCTTTTAAGAGTGGGTAATCACATTGAATGTAAATGCTACTATCATTTGCATCTAAACAAACTATAATTTAATTACATTAAGTTCCATTAAATAGTGCTCTACCCTGGTCTAATACCATGGTAGTAAGATCTTGCAACTACTGATTACTTGCTTTACATCAAGATATTAATACTTTATTTTTAAATCAACATGTTAAACATAAGGCATTGAAACATTTAACTATCCGAGTATCTTTGCTACACGAAATACACTTTTAACTGTAAGCTTGCGAGTATACTTTATAGCCCATTGTACCAGTATAGAAAATGTATCATAAGTCTACAAACTCGTACGAGTATAGAAAATGGATCATAAATAACTTGTTGTGCATCATCCATACAATAAATATCATTGCGAAAATTGAGTATATACAAACATAAAGCATAGAACAAAAAAGGGACATCATATACGTGGTTCACCCCATCCATGAGGCTACATCTAGCAAAGCGTGTTAGCATTTATATTATTTTATCAAGAGAATATTTACAATTTCATGGAACATCCACTGCCAATATCTTTCATTAAGAATACTCGCCAATTACTATTTTGCTTCTTTGTAAGGTTTTCCATTTAAATGGAAAACCCTTTCATGTAAACACATTCCAAAAGTACAAGAGGTCATTCCTAGTCTATAATTTTTAACAACTATAAAACAATAACTAATTATTAATCTGGATGCACACTTTGAAACCTAACAAGGGCCCACCCGAGAAGAGTCTAGGTCACGAGTAATCAAGACCACTTAGAACATACTTATTGTCTAGGATGCTTATCTCATATTAAAACAAGAGTTATCTCATATCAAAACAAGAGTTAAACCGAAATATATATACTAGCAATGCTTTTATGCAATCATCATAATATAATATAATTTTGCACTAAAATGTACTTATTATTAGCATTGTCCCTTCTCCGTCTATAATATGACTGATTTACATCAACTCTTTTCTCTTCCACTAATAGTAAACATATATTATAACTTTTCCAATATAAATTTTTTCCCCAATTCTAAACATATATAAAGTTTTTCACTATTACAACATATTATTGAAATTCTTTAAATATTAAGTGTTACCACTACATATGTTCAAACTCCAAAGTTGCTAAAGCACTAAAACACAATACATAGATTGAACTTTATACAAGCATAACGTTTTCTACTATTTACAAACCTATATTGACATTCTTTCAATATAAAGTTTTCCCACTACATACGTTCATACTCCAACGTGGCTAAAAAACAAAAAATACATAAAATGAACTCTATAAAACATATATAAAGTTTTCCCACTACATACGTTCATACTCCTAAGTGGTTAAAGACCTAAAAATACAATAGAACTTTATTTTTCCCACTACATATGTTCATACTACAAAGTGGTTAAAAAACTAAAAATACATAAAGTGAACTCTATAAAATATATATATATATATAATTTTTACATATATTAAAATTCGTTCAATATAAAGTCTTCTCACTACATAAGTTCATACTCCAAAGTTACTAAAAAAACATAACGTGAGCTTCCTAAAATTTTCCAGACTTTATTAATGAAATCCCATGGGTGTACATCTTTTAAAATTGCACCTTAATCTATGCTATGCTCTTCACCATATAAATATAACTTTCTTTCAACCACCTAACTAAATCCCAAAACCCTCTGATGTCACTTCGCTTCGGATATGGGAAGATGAGATGAGTTTGACAACCAAAATACTAAGTTATTTTAACGGCAGAAAGTAACGCCACGCCGAGTCAATTAAGGTTTAATGGAAATCAAATCACAAACAGGGAGCATAACGAGTTCCAATGATGAAAATATGATGAAAATGTTACCATGGTTAATCGCATGCACGAATCCATACTAGGATAGATCTATGATTTAAATCAAACTCATGGTCAATTGAAAATATTTCCATGGTAAAACGCATGTAAAAATCCATACTAGGATAGATCTATGATTTAAATCAAACACATGATTAATTGAAGGCGTTTCTATGGAGATTCGCATGCAAAAGAATCTATACTGGGATGGATCTATTATTTACAGTGAACGCATATTCAATTGAAAAACTGTTTTCCATGGTAAATCGCATGCAGAAATCTATAGGGAAATTTCCCTTCTATCTCGAGGGTAAACAAAATATACAGGAAACGAGATGTATATACGTATATAAATAGACGAAACCATCCTGTATCCACAATTATTAGTCATAAAAAAATTATGGTTGTCTTCTATGGAGAGGTCGCTTTTATTGTTTATCATAAGGGTAAAGTAAATCACATGAAGAAGCGCAAGACTGTTCTCTGACTGAGTGAGACCATTTCAACATAGACATGAACGGTCGGAAAATAATATCAAGAAATGAATTTTCTAGCTATTTGAGGCTATCCCGAATATGTTAAAATAACGCAGGCAAGAATCATTTTCCAAATTCCAAATCGAATTAACAATGAAAGTCGACAAGGATCATTACCAAAATCTAAACCCATTAACAAAAGTACGCAGGAAATGGTTATTACCAAATATTCCATACCCAATTCTTGGATCCATGGCTGAGATCTATAATGCAGATGGTTGATGGGATGTTTCCCAATTTCCAGAATTCTATATCCATAGCGGATCCTACATTTCCTCCATCCATAGCTAAGAAAGAACATTACGAAAAAAATGGAACGCACCCCTCTATGCAATGCCATACAAGTTATTTATAAGTGGTCTAGATTTGTGTCTTAAATGTGGTGTTATCTTCCAAAATAAATTTATTTTGATAGTATAAAGAATTTAACTCATGCAATGAAGGATATGAATATCACTGACAGTTTGAAAGCCTCTGTCTTTTCATTTAGGTAAAAAATTCACAAGTGGTAGCTTTCGGTGGCTTGGGCGAGGATTAGAACATCTCATTAGCCACCGAAAGTTGGAAGATAAATAACAAGTGGAAAACCCCTTCGACAGTTAGGCATATTGCTAAATTTTTTAGTGCCATTGAAACATTTTTAAACAATGATCGGAGGTGTAGTCCTCTATTACGCCGACGTTCTGGAGTTTTAGTTGGCTACGGCGCCGCCATTGCGGAGAATCTAGTGATTTAAAGTTCCGATGGTTAGTGGTTTAAAGTGCCAATGGTTAGTGGCTTGAGCTTCCAATTTCTGATCGCGAAGCTAGTGGTTTAAAGTTCCGAAACAGCGGCGGCATAGAGAACTAAAGCTCTGATTCAAACTTCTACTGACCTCCGACAGCGATAAAATTAGTTTGTTTCACGTCCGAAACAGCGGCAGCATTAAGACTTGAGGCACTGATGGACTAGTGTTGGTCTTCACTGGGCAGACCCAGGTTTACTGTATTGTACCAACAAAACCCCTAGCTCACTGGCCCTTTCGGCGATAGACCGCAGAACGGCCTGAAGTCTCACCCGAAGTGATCCTAGATGGGGTGGCTGAAGAATCAGGTTTCCTCAACCAGGTTCTGTAGCATCCTAGGTCCTCCTGACTCCAATTAACCAGCTAAATCTCTCAGCGAGGGCTGTTTCTCTCTTTCTAGCTGACTCTGCTATGGGACTGACTCTTATCGCATCGCAGCTTCTAGGACGATGCGCAAACTTTCTCTCCTGCTCGACTCTTAACCTGCGATATCTCACACCGTAGCTCCCCCGACAGTGCGATATCGCCTTTCTACGCTGTGATATTTCCTATAGTAAGACTCAATATGCTCATCAACTCTCAAGCTCCAGAGGCTTTCCCCCTGGGTATAGTAGCTCAGTTAACCTTCATTAGGATGTTAAACAACTTCACTTAAGCTTCTACAGTCTACACGCTTAACATCAATTACGCTCAACTTGCTGAACTAAATATACAGACGTCACTTAACACTGCAGTTGTTAGCTGTCGTGAATCGAGCACTGATAAACTCATATACAGAATACTCAACACAGTCAACTCGCATTTTAACCTTCTATGTTACTGTAAACTGAAGGATAGCATACATACATTTATTAACTATTAAGCAAAGTTCATGTAATGGATAACAATAGCAAATAAGTAGAGCACAATCACATGAAACAGTCACACAACACACGGATGTATGTGGTTCACTTCTAGGGAGGAAGCTATGTCCACAGGAACTGTGTTTATATTATATCTTGAGAGAGTAACATAGTTCCGCTGCAACCTCTTATGCAGCTTGAGATCTTCTGGGAAACTTCACGCACACAGCTGGGAGCCCTTCTCTTAGATCTCTTCTCTTCCTATAATGCTTTCTTCTTACAATATACCCTTTCTCTCTCTCTCAATCCCTGCAGATTGTTACATTCATGCTCAAGGAGCCGGCCACTGGTTACAGTAAGATAACTACAGACTTAACGACAGAACCAAAGCTCGACTCTTCCTCAATGTCTTACAATACCGACGACAACTAGTAACAAAAAAAAAACCCCAACCCTTCATAATACAAAATACATGCTTAAATAGGTGGCCCGAAGGTCTCACCAAGATACAAAACTATGGGCCTATCCCAACAGTAACCCAAAACCCTAACTGTGACAGTCGGCCTATCTGTACTTTGAATCGTTGCTTACCGGTCACACCGTAGCTTTCTGTAGTCTTTCGCGATTTTCGACGCTGATCACGGGTATGGGTGCCACTTTCTCGGTTGCTCCCCTTATGTCCTTTATCTTTAATACCTCGACCCATTGCTCCTTTTCCATTTATGAGGGTAGCTGAGCCCTCCTGTTGTCGTCGCTGCCTTAAATGCAGTGGTTGAGCTCTCTTCTCAGCCGCTTCAGGTACTCTTTCCTTTGACTTCCTTGTTTCGACCGCCACAATTTCTGGCTTGCGATCCATGGCAGGGAATGCCTTACAGCATCATTCCTTTATCGCATCGCCAAAACTGTCTTTCCTTCAAAAATTGTCCATCTTCTACAAAAAATAGTAGCTTTTCCTGTAGCTGCGGGGCCCTGCTCCAACAACTAGAAGACAGAGCTTCCGATCGTCGATGAGCTAGTGATGGAAAGCGCCGATATGTTCAGGCTTGGAGCGCGGATGAGCTAGAGAAAAGAGTTTCCGATCGCCGATGAAGAAACTGTCGTGACGTTAGTCAGTTGAGGCGCCGACACTGCGGCAGCATTGAGGCTTGGGGTGCCGACAATTAGAGGTCAAAGCTCCTAATCGACGAGAAGGTGGAAAATTCTGGTGGATTAAACAAGAAAGGTCACTTAAGTTAACCACTGAAACACTGGTTTTTGGCGAAAATTTTACACTGAACTAGCAATGGTGATTATCAGCGACTACTTCAGTTATTAAAAGTTCGCTTAGTGAACTAGATCTTCACAATAGATAGACAAATAGTTAGCAAGGGCTTGAAGCCCTAATCTGAGAAAACTATCACTTTCAAGTATTTTTTGTGTAAAGAGATAGGATTTTCAAGATCTGTCATTTTTGTAGAAGGCTATAAAGCCCATGATTGATTTTATAATAAGGGTTCAACTTCGGGGATTTATGAGCCAATAATGCTTTCAAGCTTCTCATTTTACTTATTCATGATATAAACTCTTTTGTTGTGATCTGTTCAGCCATCATCTCTTTCTTTACTGTATTTATTCCTGAATATGTATTTAGGTCATTTTCAGGTTATTGGTTTATTAATGCTATTTGATTTATAAATACCATCCTCATCAGGATTTAGCCATTTATTTGCATGTGTTTTGTATGTAAGTCTGCCATCCTGGTGAGTTCTCCATCCCTGCACCTTATTGTCGAACTTCTGAGCAATTGCAACTAAAATCCTTGTAAACGAGTGAGTTTTATGTATGTCTTGAGAGGGAAAAGGTTATATAGGTCAATCGACTTGATCCATATAAAAAAACCCTAAAAACATTTTAAGTTACCAGGCATCCTCGAGCTACAACCTAGAGGAGTTTCCTAGAGTGATAACATGTGGGGTTGACAAGTGTTTGTGAGGTGACTATGCCTTTCCTTAGGGAGACAAACTTCCTCAAATTTCTTTTCCTTCGCTTCTTGTACCAACAAAATCTAGTTACATAAGGGAATCACAATAAAAGATTTGGGTGGAAGGTGGTTTGGCCGACCCATATTAAGGTACAACAACACATTCCACTAAAAAGAGTCATTAATAGCGAGGTATTCTAGTTGGGCCCTTAAGGGAGTTGTGCATGTGACTAAATTTAAACTATTTCAAGAATGTGTTTTTTTTTGCCATTATATATATATATATATGTATGTATTATATTGTAAACACATTTTAAGTTTTTGTGTACTACATTATATACATATAATATATTCCTTTAAAATCCATTATATATATATGCAACCTTTGTTTTACCCTTAATTACCTTGCATATTATAAGGTTAGATCAACCTCTTTATCTTTTATGATTTATTTGAAAAGATAAAGTGGAACGAGTTTTTTTTTTTCCTTTTCTTAATTACTCTTAGGTTCTCAAGGTTGGTTTATCTATACGCTCATATGTTTGAAATAAAAGAAACATCTTAATTTATAAGTGTAGACCAGCATTTTAGACACAACTTGATAGAGATAGGATTAGTACTTACAGTTCCTTTGAGCTACGCTTCACATTTTACAGTTGTGTTCTGAAGGGATGTTACAGCTGCGAACACACAAACCCTAGTATTCACAAACCCTAGCCCTCCCTCGCCACAAATAGGTAGAAAACTAGAGCTCTGCACTAAAACCAAAAATTTCTATCAACACATTCCATGAATCTTACGAAACCCAAGAGGAATCTTACAAAAATTGATAGAGTTGATGCAAGCATAATTTATCATACGAGTAGGAAAAAAGGAGGTGCGCCCAAAGGTTCATGACCTCGAGATTGCTTCAAAAATTTATTTAAATTGGTTATCACCAAAATGGTTTGAGAACAAATATTTCTAAAACATATTAATTTATTTAAATTTTTTTTATTAAAAATGTTATTTATAAATATGGTAAAACATCTTTACCAAAAATAAATGTGGAAAAATATGTTTTCCTTAAAAATGAAACAAATACAAAACAAAAAAAGGTGGAAAAACATATGTTCCTTATAAATGAAAATCTATATAATAATTTATATTATTAAAAAAATAAAAAATAAAAAATAGTTTTAAAATTGATAAATCATAAGCTTATCATTTGTACAATTAAATTTGTTCCATGTCATACTAATCACTTAATCACTTAATAATGAGACGGGTTACATAAAAACAATTTATTTTTATCACATGTAAACAATTAATTTTGTTTTTATTCATACTATTCAATTAATAGTGATTAATAATAAGATAGGTTATTGCGCGGAGAGGCACTCTACAGCCCATTATGGGGGAGATCTTGTCACGTAACGTTCCGTAACGTTCCTCATGTAAATGTCGGCTAATATTATGAGGGGGATGTTGTAACATTATGTAACGTTCCTCGTGTAAATGTTGTCTATAAATATTATTTCTGATTACGAGAGATGTTGTAACGTTATGCAACGTTCCTCATGTAAAATTTAAAGGTCAGCTATACATATTAATTTTTACTTCTATTTACTTATAATGTAGAAAATAGAGATTGAGTTGCTGAATATTGGAGAGTTGTCCCAGTTCTAGAGGAATGGTGCCACTGCAGGAATGGTGCCGCTTAGTCTATTTATAGACTAGTCAATGGAACTAAAGTTTCTCCACTTCCCTAAGCTCGAGGGTATTTCACCTTACAGATTATTATTCTTCATATTCAACCTTGCAGATTATTATTCTTCATATCCAGATAGTAAATATAAAGATTTGAACCCAGAAACTAGAAAGGTATAACACCACTCAAACGGTTGTGGCCTAGTCTCAGTCGCCTCAAACACCAACAATTCCCAATTTCTGTAGGAATCCTTCCTTCGAAGGAATTGTTGCTCATCAACAAAAGCTCCAACTGGTCAGAAGAGCAAAGTGTTGGAGGTATTGTTCTGGTGAGGAAATTCTAGTTACATCGAATCCCGTGAGATTGTTTTTGGTGCCGAATTCCGACGTAATTGGACTAGAAAGTTGGTTGTTGAAGATAAAAAAAGTCTCTCAGATGTCTCAAATTGCAAATAAGGGAAGGTATTTCTCCTTTGAGACTATTTTTGTAAAAATAAAGCTTCTCCAGACGACTCTTCGATTGGAAAAGTTATGCAGGACCTTGAAGTAAATTCTGGGATAAATACAAATTATGTAAATGTTGCATTAAGCCACCCAGTTCTGGAGGAATGAGGCCCTCCAGTTTATTTATGTGTAATCTCAAATATGTCAATTGCCCACATCTTTCGAGTTCTGGAGGGATATAGTTGGACAATGAATTGTCATTCAAATAAAGCAGATAGAGCTGTTGCAATGATCCAAAGGAGGAGGGTATGTGTCATGTAAGTTGATTTTGGTCAAATGAAATTATTGCAATACTGCTATAGTTTCCCAACTCCCATGGTATTTCCCCATTGAAATGGTTATCTGACAGATCAATTTCGGTGAGATTGCTGCTGTTGTCAGCAAGTTCTATGGGAATATGGACTTCAAGCATATTGCTGCTAAGGTAAATTTATGCCAAGCTATGTAACTAGCCCAAGCTTTCTAGAAGTTCTCTATGCAGTTGGTTGTGAAAGAGATAAAGCTTTGGAAGGAGATTACAATTAGTTATGGAAGAGGGTATTCTTCGTGATAACTTATTTTTTGCTAACCATAAGCTGGAGAGCATGGTGATATTTCCAACATTTGATTGAATTTCTCCAGTCAAGTTGTTTTGGTTAAAGTAAATCTCCTCCCAGAGAGGAAGCCTGGAAATGGAGGGGGGAATGATTCTGGTGATAAGGTTAGAAAAGAGTGACAAGGATATGAGCTTTGTGCATTGACACACCTCCAGTGGAATCTGTCCATGCAGACTGTTGTCAGAGAGGTCCAGAAATTCGAGCTCTGTGCAATTCCCAAGCTCCAAGGGAATAATGGCAAATAGATTGTTGGAGTTCAAATGCAATACCCTTAGTTTTCGCAGGCCACCGATAGCTGGATACAACGTTCCAGAAATGAGCTTCTCTTTGAGATCAAGGGCATTCACCGTGTGATCTCCATGGCAGGAGACTCCTTCCCAATGGTAGGGGTATTTGTCACTTGAATTCCATTTGTGAATAATGTTTGGTGGTGCCTTCAAATTTTTGAGAAAAGAGAGGAGAAGGGTTCCATCCTCATCAATCCTTTAGCACATTGAAGCTCCAGTACCAATACCAGAATAACAATCAACAACTCTTTCGCCATTGCCATCACCGAGCGCAATCTCATTGCTTATTGGATTGAATTTGTTGGACATGACCAAAACCATCCAAACACTGGTTGGAGGATTTTTGCAAACCGCTAGTAAATGCTGTCTCTTTGGACATAAAATACGGAAGGAGAAGTAAAGGATAGTATTCATTTACCTGTCAGTGGATTGATCTTATTTCCATTCCCAATAGTAACTGCAAGTAGATAAGGAGGCATATGAAAGTTCGGCGAGAGGTGCCCACACATGATAATATTATTATTTCAGGAAGCTAGCAGGCACTTTAATGGAATGTGTCATGGTTTGATCAAACACAGAAGGGATCTGAATCCACATTAAATTGACATGTGTGAAACCAAAATGGTGGCATCACATTTTATGTAAAGTTTTTATTATTCAAGTTGACATTTGTGAAAGCAAACTGGTGACGCAACACTTTTTTTTAGTTTTAAAATTGTAAAAATCAACGATGATGCATGCAGGTTACCAAGGAGCGTCACTTTACCACTTTCTCACTTAGTTCAACACTTTATCACTTCCTCACTTAGTTTTCAAACCGAGTGATGTTATTGTGTATCCTTTGATGAAATATTTTGTATAAGTTATTATGTATTGATGGGTTTCAATTTTTTAATATAGAAAATAATTTTTTTTACTCTTTCATTTGAAATTTTTTTAACCCGAGGGGAAAAGTAAAATAAGAAATGAAATAGTATTTTGTTAAGAAATTGAGCATGAATTTCATTGTTGTTTGGTTTATGGCAAGTTGTTACTGGGTTTGTATTTTTGGGGAGAGCATAAGTGATAAATTTACCTCAGGATAAAAGTAAAATAAGAAATGAAAAAGTATTTTGTTAAAAAATTGAGCATGAATTTGGTTGTGGTTTGGTTTATGGAAATTTGTTATTGGGTTGTATTTTTTGGGAGAGCATAAGTGATAGTTATTATGTTATTAAAGGAGCTATTGAAATAGCTCTTTTCCTGCAATCCCTGAAAAGAGGTTTGCACATCTAGAGATGTGATCCCTCTCGACGCTTGTTAGAGCCTAGGATTTGGATCTACGCTGGTTTAAAACAAGTTATTTTTTATCTTTTCCATATGTTTACACAAGTTGGATTAGTTCAAACAACTTATTATTGAAGACAATCAAAGCTAATGAACTCGTGATACTCCTACCTTTTTGAATTATGAATTTTTTTAATTAAATATTAATATAATGTCTAACCTTAACCTTGAACTGTATGATACACATACACATTAATATGTATTTTTATATGTATATTAGTGCATATAATAATGTATATGTAGATATAGACATTACAATATGCATATGTTTACATGCATACTAATATATATCTTAATATCTATATATTTAATACAAATATATATATGACATCACATATATCAAAGTATATTTATTAATTTGTAAATATACATAAATAAACATTGTGTTAATAAATTAATCTTACACACATCTTGGTTATGTTATCGTACATATTACTATGTACATATTATGTGAGCATACATGTATATTTATATTGATTTGTATATTAGGTATATACGCTATACATTTAATGATATATATATATAGTAATGGTTTTAAATAATTTTTTTCTATTCTTTGTGAATCATAATGATAAAAACAATGCATTGAGCCTTTATGAAGGAAAATTCTCTTCTAATATCTATGGTAAAAACAACCAAGTAAGGAAATATGAAGTAACCTATTGAGTTGAATTTTACACTGCATGCTTAGCCTTTGGATTTTTTATTTGAATTTCAAATTTGGCTTTTTGATCAAGGATGTTGTTATCATACACCATCTACTCAAGATTTGAAAAGCGTGTTTAGTTCCCCCTCTTTGTTTGGATGTTATTTCCATCTTCTATACTATTTATACTTTGAGAGCATTCCATCCAATATTTTACCACATTGGATATGCGTGTCATTGATTATTTTAACAATAGTAAGGTTTTGATTATGGAAACACAATCACATTATCTACATTTTTAATAACATAAATTTTTGTAAGGGTTTTGATTATGACACTGAGATTAACATGCATTTTTAATAACATAAATTTCAAGTTATAGAGAGATTTTCAATATTGATTCATGCTGTGACAACAATGAAGAGAATGTGACATCACTGAATGACTAAGTTAATTTGGAGGGAGATGTCTAAAATTTTTACAATTTGGACCATACGATCATTTTTTTCCCGAAACCCAACAATTTTATTTTTCAAATAAGAATGTAATGATAAATTAATCCTAATTTTGATGGTAGAAATTGATTCAACACACTCAAAAACCCCTCAGGTACCAAAAATCCCCAAACTTGACAAATGTAACCCATATTTTTAAAAAGTTTAACTCGATTTTATCAAAATCGTGGTAAAAGAATCATCTTATCCTTATCCAAATAGTATAATTTTAGACTACATGAACTTGGAGTTCGTTTTTGAATAGTGTGCCAAAATAAATAGGATCAATGTAACACACCCAAATTCGTTGCTACTAATTTGGGAATTGGGATATAACTTTTTTTTAAACATCATCAAAAAACCAAATGAGTTTGATTCAATCTTTGCATAACAATAAATCCTTCATCTTGGCACCAATTTATGTTCCTTTATAATTTAAACACTTTCTCAAATCATATAACCTATTAAGAGTGACTAATGAAGTCAGGAGAGTATAAGTAATCCTATCTCACTTAATTAATTTTTCAACACATACTAGTTGTTGATATACCTTTATAGGTCACAAATTCATTCAATAACATAATATGTTAGATTCATTATCCACATAACAAAATGATAAATATGTGCATCGATATATTTTCACATGAAGCCACATAACAACTCTACAATACTTTTCGTCATTTAATTGTCTAATTCTTTTGACACATTAGGACCATAGAATTAATAGGTTACTTGATCAACTTACCATTTGAATCCATTATCCATAGTCACAAGTCATTAAAGAATAATTTTTATTCATTTAAATTACAACTCATTCAATCTTAACTCGTAAAAATAACATCAACATGTAATTAATATAAGGAATTCATAAGCTCATATTACCTTTATATAAGGTTCCAAACATTCCCTAGTATGAGAATATATCATCATGCCATTACCTCTAGTACAAAATATTCTCATGTGAACAACTTTATGAGGCAATAGAACCTTCATATATGCAGGTTAGCTTCATCAAGTAATTAATCTTGAACATATATTGATAGATCCTAGTATATTATTCCATTTAATTTAACGCATTTACATACATAAGTATAAACTTATAAGATATACCATTTAAGAGCTAACCACTCAACATACTAAGAGCGTTTGTTTCATTAAATTTCCATAGAAATCACTTATTTAAAAATAATGGATTAACCTTAATCCTTATGATAACTAATTCAGACTAATAACTTCCACAACTATAACATTTCTTACTCATAAATGTTAAAAAAACAATGTCACGTCCCCTCTAGCATGATGGAGAGGACGCAACGCTCTGTAACCGAGCATCTAACCCCATGAACATAATAAAAAATGCATTGAAAGTAAAAACATATGTAAATGTATAATGTATAAAAATAAAGTGGAAGCAAATCTCTTTCAATACATTCATAACATTTCTTAAAACAAATATATTGTAGAGTTAATACAAGAGAGCACTTATCTTGAAAATGAGCTACCTCAAGCAACTAGCTACGTCGCTACAATGTTACACTCAACGATAGGCCAGTTGTGATCATAAATCTCTCAACACAACTACCACCCCCCAAGATGTGCATGATTTACAAAATAAAAAAGGGAAGAACAGGCTCACACATAGCCAAATACACACCAAGGTTTAGCCAAGCCAATCCACAATTGGGTTTATCAGGCTGCTAAGGAAGTGGAAATGAAGAATTTATAAGCTAATGAGCTCCATAGAGCTATGGAGACCTCTACAAGATCTATCTATCTTGGCCTTCACAATACCTAAACAACCGACACAAGGAAGTATTTCCTTCACTCCTACATAGTCCCTCAAGCCATACCTTCCATTCCAGCGTTCTTCCAGGTGTGCATAGAAGAATAGCCAACCCCTTTTGATCCCTTGTGCGGTTCCTCCCTTCACTAGGTTTATCAAGGAAATTCTAGTCCTCTTGTCGGAATTATGAATCCTTTATGGTAGCAATAATTCCATAAACAAGCTAAGAATCTAAGCACACAATTAACCTCAGTAGGAATTGTGGAGAATTAGAATAAGGAGAGAAGAAGATGAATTAATGAACACACATTAATGAATGATCAATAAATGATAATTGATATTATTACAATTATAATACATCCTTATAAAGAAAAATAGATTTGTAGGTAGACAATTCATAAAGCTCAAAAAGGATGACTTACCAAAATATGATAAACCCCCATAGGTGGCTAAAGCACTTCCCATATCAGTCAAGGACCTCATGAATTAGAAAAAGAATGACTGAGTTTTCAAAATTCGTGGAAAAACATGGTAATCCTGGAAAATGGAGAGAAAGTGATGCAAGATGGGTTGGCAACAAAGAGCCCATTTTCCTAGTTAACTTGCTTTACCTTATCCATAGAAAAGAAAGATGAAGAAGAATAAAATAGAATCTATTGTAAAGCGATGTTACCAAATATGGATGTCCATAAAGTGGTCAAAATCAACCGAGAATAAAAAATAAAGCACTCCTAGGGTATATATGGCATGTGTTAACTTTAAGGTGCAAGTGGATGCCAACTAATTAAGCTAGTGGGTAGATAATTAATGAAATAATGATTAACTATTTTATCCTAAGTATTGAGTGGGTTTAATATATTCCAACACCCCCATTTAAGTCTGACTTTATGATGGTATGTAAAAAATATGGGTGTATATAGGGCCCAACAACAAGGCTATGGTCACCCTTTAACAATTACAATGTCCAAAAAGTAGAGGAAAGAGGAAAAACTACATGGGAAAAATCCTCCCTCGAGATAGGACATGAGAGACAAACCAAAAATGTTGTTGATTATGCTCCAAACTAAATGTTGTTGTCTGGAGGAATATTCTTCTTAGGAAGAAGAGAAATATGCTCACTTGGATCAAAGACAACTACAGGATGGAAACTAGGACCATGTAGAAAAACTAAGAGCCAATGATGTGAAAGCTCTTGAGAGTTGTAATCAGATCCAAGATGATATGGTGACTTGAAATTCAAACCAATAGTGATAAAATCAGCTCCAAATAGGTGAAATAACTGTCCACTTGAATGTATAATCCCTCCCACTTCATTTACACAGAGAGGATATGTGCAAGTGGTCATGTAGGAATAGAGAAAATCCATAGGATCAAAGAGTGCGAATGCATGGGATCCAAGGGTTGATCTAGATTCTAAAGAATCCAAAAGATCACATATAAGAATATATGTATACTCATGGGAATGTACTGATAATGAATCCTCTGTAGTAGAAGTATGAAAGGAGTAAGGAAGGATATGTTCAAAATATTCAAAGAGGCTCTGAGTATTGATGCCAAGAACAAAGGAGGTGATGTAAAAGAACATGATATCAAGTATGGTAAGTGGAAATACACTAATAGGAATTGATATGGATAAGAAAACATCCCAAAAGTCATTGGGTTGTGCACCATCATTGAGAGAGGTATGCTAAAAGTGTGAAGAATATGGCTCATAGATCTCTGAATCTAAGATAGAAGACATAGAGAACAATGAATGTGTGAGTGGATCATCATAAATAACAATAGAATATCCATATGTCACTTAGTTTTCATCATTAGTATCTTCAAGAGACACAGAAAAAAATTGCTCTTCAATATTTGCTTCTTCATTGAAGGAGGAAGCATTCAAATCAAAGAGGGTAGCAACAAAATGGACTATATGAGAAAATTATTCATCATAAATGACTTCATCTGATAATGTAGAGGCCAAGACATATTGAGAGAGAGAACATTAGCAAAGTATGGGTTCTCTCCAGACTTCATCTTCTACTTCCTGCACACCGAAATATTTTTCCAAATTTTTCTGAAGATGAAATGGATATTCAACAGAATCTATGAGATGATGTATATTTGGAGACATTGCCAAGCACATGATTCCATAATATCTATAAAAAAAAATCATCCAGTAAATCTTCTCTTCATAAGATTCAGGTTCACTCAAAGCACTAATGGAGACATGAAAGAGACATTGCCTCTTCAAGTATGCGCTTATCTTTGGCTTCTAATCAGCATAGTTGGAAGGAGATAGTAGAGGAACTTTTGAATCTGTATTGAAGTTGTTTCACATACAAATGTGAAAGGAGAATGAATTGATGAGCTCCCAAATCTTTGATACCATGTTGGAATTTTGAATCCTTGATGGTAGAAAGAATTACATAAACAAGCTAAGAATCTAAGCACACAATTAACCTCACTAGGAATTGCATAGAATTAGCATCAGGAAAGAAGAACATGAATTAATGAAAAAACATTAACAAATGATCAATAAATTATAATTGATATTATTACAATGGTAATACATCATTATAAAGGAAAATAGATTTGTAGGGAGACAACTCATAAAGCTCAAAAGGACGACTTTCCAAAATATGATAAACTCCCATAGGTGGCTAAAGCACTTCCAAAATCAGTAAAGGACCTCACGAATTAGTAAAACCATGAGTGATTTTTCAAGAGTGATGGAAAAACATGATAATACTGGAAAATGGAGAGAAAGTCATGAAGGATGGGTTGGAAACAAAAGAACCCAGTTTCCTAGTTAACTAGCTTTACCTTATCCACGGAAAAGAAGGATAAAGAAGAATAAAGAAGAATCTGTTGTAAAACGTTGTTACCAATATGGATGGCCATAAAGTGGTAAATATAAACCCATAATCACAAATAAATCATTCTTTGGGTATATATGGCATGTGTTGACTTTAAGGTGCAAGTGGATGCCAACTAATTAAGCTAGTGGGTAGATAATTAATCAAATAATGATTAACTATTTTATCCTAAGTATTGAGTGCGTTTAATATATTCGTACACCTATTCCAATCCTAAGTATTACTTAGAGTTCATACCAAAACAAGGATGCACATAACAACAAAACATAAGTGCTGGGCATGAAGGAAAAGGTTTTGGCAACCAAAAACAAAATGGTAGAAGGGAAAAATAACCACTGTGAGAGAAATTCAATTTCAGAAATTTTTTTAGGGCCTTCAGGGGAAAAAATGACCTCTATAAGCCCACAAATTGTGAACCTCTCTCCCCATCCACTATGCAACACCAAAAATGGATTTCCCGGCCATGGAAAAATGAGGAAATGCAAAAAAAACATGAGGGAAACATGTCCCAGCTAGCTGAAGGTGCATGAGGAAGTGAAACGCATGGGTGAGGAATGGAATGGGCACCCATTTCTTGTTGTTTTATTTCCCCCTATAAAATATATGATTTCCAAAAATTGATGGCTTACCCTAATACAAAATTGACTGCAATACCTCTCCACTCCCAATGCATTAACTGCCTCAACCAACTTCTGGAAGAATTAAATGATTGGGTGCCTAAGACAAATTGGCTATTTGAGAGTTTATGGGTTATCTCATTGAAATTTGTACTTTTCCAAGATCAAATCCTTACCAGGTGTTCGAACAAGTACACTCACAAAAATTTCCAATTACACATGCAAATTACACTCACAAAGGAGACTGAATATGGAGTAGAACACTAATCTGTATTGAATAAGTGTACAATAGCCAACCCTGTGAAGTCATAGGCTACCACAATAAATAATTACATGAGATATTTGAATGCATAAGGATGCCATTCAAATTTGGTCAAAAGCAGGCTTATTAAATCTAAGCAAATCCCCCATAGGTGCATAAAGTAGTTTCCAAATCTGTCTAGGAGCTCACGAATTGGAAAAATAAATTAGGTAAGCTAATAGATGATGGAAGTACAACTCATACATGCTTTTCTTAGGAGAAAAGAGTGGAGGATGATGAGGACAAACAACAAGTTAACTTCACCTAGTCAAACTTTCCCAATTGCCTTAAAACTTAGCAAAAGCAGGCAATAAAGCAGAAAAAGTAGACATGCGCTAGGAAGGTCAGGAATAAAGTAGATTTGATTCCAAGTGGTTTCCCAAGCGCTCCATGACTCAATTTTAGCAATTTTGACCACTTTGGACATGTGGAGGACAACTTGCATAAGGTGGAATATGGAAACTAGGCAAATAAGACAAAAATGAATTAATTAATGTATAAGGTAGCTAACTATGGGTTGATTATTCTAACACCCCCCCTTAAGCCTGACTTATGAGTAAAATATCAGAAAATTATAGGGCCTAGAAACAAGGCTTAGTCACCCTTTACATACTGCATGTCCATTTAACCAAGGAAAGAGGAAAAAACCCAGTGGGAAAAATCCTCCCTTAAACATGGACATTAAACAAAATTTGAAAATCTTGTCATCACTCATGCTTCACATCATGATCAACAATCCCCAGTAGTGATTTGATATTTCTGAATGTCTTCTCACAAAAAACTTTGGTGAAGATATCTGCTACTTGTTCTGAAGATGAACAGAAGAGTAGGTGAATGGTGCCATCATGCAAAAGCTGTCTGATGTAGTGCATATGGATCTCAATGTGTTTGGTTCTTTGTCTCTGAACGGGATCATTGCAGATTCAAATGGTACTATGATTATCACAATAGATATTATTTGATTATTCTGATTCGAAGCCACACTCACCAAGTAACCCCTGCAACCATAAACATTGAGTTGCTGCATTTACAACTCCTCTGTACTTTGCTTCTGTAGATGAGAGTGCAATGGCACTCTATTTCTTGCTTGACCAGCTGATTGGTCCTTCAGCAAGCATGAACACATATCTTGATGTTGACTTTCTATCTGTGTTGTCACCTTCCCAATCACTGTCAGTAAACCCAATCAAATCAAGATCAGATTTAGCTTTGTAAAAGATCCCATGAGTCCTTGTTCCCTGAACAAAGTTAAGGATCCTTTTGGCTACTCTCCAATGGATCTCATGAGGCTGATCCATGTATATTGAAGCCATGCTTACTGCATAATAAATATCAGTTTGAGTATGTGTAAGGTATAGAAAACACCTAATCAGTTGCCTATACAGTGTATTATTTACCATAGGTGAAGAATATGCTTCTTCAAGCTTAACTTCTGAAAGGAAGGGAGTCTTGCTTGGCTTGAAATCCTTCATGTTGAACTTGTTCAGAAAATCCAAGGCATACTTGGACTGATGTACTTTTATTCCATGTTTGGTATGAGCAATCTCAAGCCCCGAGAATTGGCTCAATAACCCCAAATCAGTCATAGAGAATGCATGGTTCATTGCATCCTTCAAGGATGCAATTTCATCCTTTTAGCTTCCTGTAATGAGAAATTCATCTACATACAAGACAATAATCATCAAAGAACCATGAATCAGCTTCAAATAAACATTAGGATCTGACTTGCATCGAACAAAATTCAATGATAGCAGAAATCCATCAATCTTGGCATACCAAGCCCTAGGGGATTACTTAAGCGCATACAATGATTTCTTTAGCTTGCACACAAGAGATGGATTAGTAGAAAATCCTTGAGGCTGCTGCATGTAAATCTCTTCATTAAGATCTCCATTCAAAAAAGCACACTTCACATCCATGTGATGTACCTCCCACTGCTTCGAAGCTGCAATGGCTAAGGCTAGCCTGATGGAGTCCATCTTTTCCACTGGTGGAAAGGTCTCATTGTAGTCTATTCCATGTACCTATGAGTAGCCCTTGGATACCAATATTGCCTTATATTTCAAAGGTGAACCATCAGCAGCAAACTTGGTTTTGTAAACCCACTTACACTGAACTAGCTTCCTCCCTGGGGGAAGTTCAACCAGCTCCCAAGTGTTGTTCTTCTGAAGTGAGCTGAACTCTTCTTTCATGGTTGTTTGCCATATTGGATCATGTGCTACATATTTATATGTCTATGGGTCTTATTCAACCATTAGATAGCATTTATCTGCAAACAAAGGGTCTTTCATACACAGAGCACTCTCAAACTGATATCTAGTCCTCCTAGGATCATTAGGATTTCCAGCTAGTTCTCCAGCTGCATGAATGGTCTTTTCTGCCCATTTTGGTCTTGTAGGACTGTTAGGATCTGTAATTAAATCATCATTATCATACATATTAGAATCATCAAACTCAACTATTTCTTCACTTACATTCAATGGTTCTGGTGGTGAAGAGGATTCTCCAACTTCCACTGTTGCTAAAGGATCTTCTTGGAACTGAACACTCCTTTCAATGAAGGATTTGTTTGTGCTCAAATTGATTAGCTTGTACCCTTTTGAATCTTCAAAGTACCCAAAAAATAGACACTCTTGGATTTGGGGTTGCAAATCCTTCCTCTTTTTTGTTGGAATTCTAGCCCAAGCCCTTGAGCCAAAAATCTTGAAATGGGTCACATCTGGCTTGTGCCCACTCCATGTTTCAAAAGGAGTCATACCATAAAGCTATTTATGAGGCACCCTATTCTAGATATAGGCTGCACAGTTTATAGCTATGGCCCAAAACTTTGGTGGTAAAGTCTTAGCCTCCATCATGCAGGTTTCCATCTCTTTCGGTGATCTGTTCTTCCTCTCAACAACACCATTTTGCTGTGGTGTGTAAGGGATAGAATGATGCATCTGAATACCTGCATCTACACAATATTGAATGAACTTAGACTTGACATACTCACCACCATTTTCAGATCTGAGGACCTTGAGTTTCCTCCCATACTGGTTTTCAACCAAAGCCTTAAAGACTTTGAAGAGGCCAAAAACTTCAGACTTGTGTTTCAGGAAGTAAACCCAGCAATACCTAGAAAATTCAACTATGAATGTCAATGCATATTTGGCCTGACTCATTGACATATGAGGAAATGGGCCAGCAACATCATTGTGGATCAACTCAAGAGGTGCAGAGGTTCTCTCATGACTAGCTTTCTCAAATTTATGCTTTGGGTGTTTTCCTAAGATGCAACCTTGATAGAATCCTTTGGAAAACATAATATTTGGAAACCCAATGACCATTTATTTTTCACTAAGATCAAAAATATACTTATAGTTAAGGTGGCCAAATATTTCATGCCAAAGATTGCTTGTCTCATTAGCATGAATCAGAAGAGCAGAGGGGTTTGAGTAGGGTAGGAAGTGTGAGAACATGTATAGCTTCGAAGTGTGATTTGAAATTCCTTTTGCAATGAATTTACCACTTGAGATCTCTGTGATCTCAACTTCATCAGGGGAGAATATGACCTTCTTTGGAGACCCTATGTGGGTCATCTGACACACTAATAAGACGTTAGAGGCAAGACCTGGAACATACAATACATTACTGAACTTACCATGGTCAAGATCAATCCTCCCTTTGCCCAAAATTTCAGTGAGAGAGTCATCTCCCAGTACTATTGGTGGACCTTTCGACATGTAAAGTGAGGTGAATTCCTCCTTGGTCAAAACCATATGTCTTGATGCTCCAGAATCAATGATGAAACTAGGTGAGCTTGTTGTGCCATCAACCAATGCATGAACTCTCTCTCTGTCTTCTGAATTTGATCCTCCTTCCCTCTTCTTTGAGCTATCAGGAAGGGAGATGCCATTCTTCTCCAGGATTTGGGTTAACATGTCAATTTTCATCTTCATCCAGGAGCTTTCAGGATGATTTCCCTTACTGCAGTATGCACACTTGCTCATTTATCCTTTGTTCTTCTTCTTCTGGAAGTTCTTCTTGGAACCTTGGGGCTCCTCTGGAGACTTGTTCTTGTCTCTCTTTTACTCAGGTGGATTCTTAGCTTTCTTACTTCCTTTTGAATCCACCCTTGAATCTCCAGCAACCAGATCTTGGTATTTGGAAGGTTTGATGGTGCCCATCAACACCAATTTATCTTGTTCTTGTGTGAGAGATTCCATGAAATCTGTAAGGCTAGGCATTTTCCAGGCTCGAGCTATCAAATTTGTGGCATAGAAGGTCGAGACAAACACTAAATAGTCAGGGCCAATCTTCGAGAGTATGGCCAAAACCGGTTGCTCCTCCTTCTTTTCAATTCCACACTATTTTAGCTGCAAAACAAGGGATTTGAACTTGGAAAAGTAGAGTTGCAAGGATTCGAAGCTGTTGGGACTCAGGGAGATCAATTCATTTTCAATTTGATGTCCCCTCATCTCATCTGTCTTACCAAAAATCTCAAAAATATTCTCCCATACTTCATTTGGTGATGTTAATCCATCAAGATGGAAAAGGAGGTCTCTGGATATGCTCAGACACAAGAGACCATAGGCCTCATCCCTCCTGTTGTGCCATTTAATTTTCTGTGCAGCTGCATTGGGCTTTGCTTCTATTCCCATAGTCACTCTATAGAGGCCTTTCACTCTCAACAGTATCTCCATCTCTGCTTTCCATTCAAAGAAGTTAAATGGAGTCAAGATGATCTTCTGAGATTGATCCATAGCTCAGAAATTGTCCCTTTAGTCAGTAGAATGCTCCTAGTCAACGATGTCAAACCTGTAATAACAAATTAGAAGGAGAGAAATCGATATACAAAGGATTTGATACCATGTGGAAATTGAACCCACGTGTTAGAACAATTACACTCACAAAAATTGCCAATTACACATGCAAATTACACACAAAGGAGACTGAATATGGAGCAAAACACTAATATGTATTGAATAAGTGTACAATAGCCAAAATTGTGAAGTCATAGGCTGCCAAAATAAATAATTACATGAGATATTTGAATGCATAAGGATTCCATTCAAATTTGGTCAAAAGCAGGCTTACTAAATCCAAGCAAATCCCCCATAGGTGCATAAGGCAGCTTCCAAATCTGTCTAGGAGCTCACGAATTGGAAAAATAAATTAGGAAAGCTAATATATGATGGAAGGAAAACTCATACATTCTTTTCTTAGGAGAAAAGAGTGGAGGATGATGAGGACAAAAAACAAGTTAACTTCACCTAGTCAAACTTTCCCAATTGGCTTAAAACTCAACAAAAGCAGGCAATAAAGCAGAAAAAGTAGACATGTGCTAGGAAGGCCAGGACTAAAGTAGATTTGATTCCAAGTGGTTTCCCAAGCACTCCATGACTCAATTTTAGCAAGTTTGACCACTTTGGACATGTGGAGGACAACTTGCATAAGGTGGAATATGGAAACCAGGCAAATAAGACAAAAATAAATAAATTAATGTCTAAGCTAGCTAACTATGGGTTGATTATTCTAAAAATACCTCTCCATTCCTAATGCATTAACTTCCTTAGCCAACTTCTGGAAGAATTAAATGATTGGGTGCATAAGACAAATTGGCTAGTTGAGAGTTTATGGGTTCTCTCATTGACATTTGTCTTAACACTATTGGCTCAAGGGTTTGAATATATTCCCTCCATTTTCCTTATGAAGATAATGACCCCATCTCTTGTTCCATTGTAGATCTAGTTGTGGGTATTTTATTAAATTGCATATTTACATGATGTCTGAATTTATATTATGCCTCGCTAGCAGGAGAGCCATAGGCATCAATTTTAATTTTCGATACATAAAACACTAAATCGATGGAGGGACCTTGGACTTGAGTTCCTCACCATGATTTAATAACGATATTTACATCATGTACAATTTTAATGAAATAGGGTCAAAATCGGGATATTATAAACAATAATGTCAATTCCCTTTATCTTAGAAAATTTGCAAGATTACTCATGTCCTCCATTCAAGGGTTGAGTTTATATACTTGTGAATAAACTATTTATCATTTTATCTTAGAAACTTTGCAAGACTTCTCATGTCCTCCATTCAAGGGTTGATTTTATCTACTTGTGAATAAACTATTTATCATTTGAATAAAACTAACACTAATTATAAATTTAGTTAGCATTTCAAATAATATTTAAATATACAGTGTTTTAGATTACACAAAAAACCACTTACACATTTTCATTATTCTGATTTAATTTGAAATATTCAAGAACATTTCATTACATAACTTAATGAATGATGACATAATAAAATATAAGTATTTAACTAAATATATTAGTGTGATTGGAGGCTTGAGTTCAACTTTCATCCCAACAATATAGCTCTATGTCTGGTGTTTGTTTCTCTACCAAGAAGGAACCCCAAGTTGGAAAACATCTTCTAGGATGGAGGCATGCAAAGGATCCCATACAAAAATTTCTCAACATAATTTGGTTGTTACACTTACAACCTAGCTCAATGAATAATGAGTTCATTCATCAAAATTAGGACTATATGACCTTTAATAACAAGGCTTGGCTCTTTAGGAGCACGAAATAAATGTAAATTTGGATCTCATTAATAGAGTAATACTAAAGATGATAGCTTGTCACAACCCCAAAATACACACACACACACACACACACATTCTTCTTTTTTTTACCAAAATAATTAATTTTTTATTTTTTTTATTGATAAAGAATAGATTGGGCCTTCACCCAATTACAAACATTTTGAAAAAAATTAGATCCTTACATCTAAAACTTCAAGTAATGGGATTCCTTAAACAATGTCCTTCATTTACACTTAGCATTCCTATAGGAAGAAGACATCCTTGATTTGCTTTGAAATCTACAAGCCTATTCAAATCACAAAGAATGTGATAAGAGGTCACTGAATCACAATCTATCAAAATGAAATGTATCCTTTGCGTGGTCAAATTCAGATTGATATTATTGAACAATGAATCATAATTTAGAACTTTAATGATGATTTCAGAGTCTCCAAATATTTGTAAGTTTTTATGTCCTGCTTCCTTTGCAAGTTGACAGCCTTTTAGAAGAGAAAATATTTATGCTTGATTATTTGTAAGTTTCCCTACTCCCTAGCTGAAACTTGTTTCTAGATTTACTCATTGATAGAAAATCAAGCCCCCTACCCAAGATTTCCCCTGATTTCCTTTTGGTGCTCCATCAAAGAATATAGAGACTTTATTTTTGTTTTTCCACCATTCTGAAAATTCCTTTTCTGAAAGTATGACCTGCTTGAATGGTTTAGTTATAGGCCTGCTTAATATCATCTAGATTTTATCCACTTGCTTTGATCCAATCCATTTGTATTCAACTTCTAATTTGGTTCCATCAATTTGATGAGGTCCCACTGCTTCCAAAAGAAATGCCTTAGCTTTTGATGCTACAATTTCTTATTTTGGGGTTTTGTTATTAATGATTGAGTCATTTCTAGCCAACCAAATTTTCCACCAAATAAATTTTGGGATGGCTTGCCATATTTTTCTCCACAGATGAATAGCAGGAAGGGAAACCGGATACCTTAACTGTTAATTTTTGAAAAGAATGACAAGTTCAGCATTAACATGATCAAAAGCATGAGGCATCCCACGCAACACAAGCGCCCATACATTTTTAGCAAAAATGCATTCAATAAAAATATGAGCTGAGGATTCAGCAGCTTGATGACAGAAGAAACATCAGAATGGTCCTAAGAACCCTCTTTTAATTAATTTTTATCCAGTTAATAATTTCTTATGCATAAGAGTCCATATGAAGAAATTGATTTTTGGAACGCTAGGAAGATTCCAAACCATCTTCCGGAGAGCTGCATTGAGGGAACAATTGGTGGCCATAGAACAAGTTTGCATTGAATCCTGTAAATTTTTAAAACCGATAGTAGTAGAGTAGAATCCACATATGCCCCAGGCCCATGATTCTTTTCATAAGTGATGAACTAGAGGCTTTCCAGCCATCTTTTTAATCAACGTTTCCAAATGAGCAGAAGAATCGAGGAGGTCACGATCTGAGATGTTTTGAAGGGACCATTAGAGGAAATTTCAACTCAAAATGGGTCTTCTAACCATAATTCAAATTCCATGTCATCATGTGTTAGCCAATGAAATTGATTTAAATTTGAAATACCATATAGGTCTTAAACAATTTTTTAATATAAATTTGGGGATATGTATCATAAAAAAACTACTTTTTTGTTCGTATTTTCGACATATCTCCATGTTTTTTTACTCAAATTACAATCAAGAGAGATCCTTGGATGAAAAATTAAATTCTACATCCAACGCGTACCCACTCGACATACTTTTGACATACCCCTCTACCCCAAAAACAAGAAATACCTTAAAAAATGTGATGATGACATCATCATCACATGTTTTCAGGTATTTCTTATTTTTTGGGGTGGAGGGGTCCATCAAAAGTATGCTGAGTGGGTACTCATTGGATGCGGAATTTCATTTCACATCCAAGGAACTCTCCTAATCAAAATTTGAGTAAAAACATAGGAATATATGTCAAAAATACGAACAAAAAAAGTAGTTTTTTTCTTTTCTTCCTCCAAAATTAATAAATATTATTTTGTTATTTTAACTATTATTTTATTATTTTTCTAGGAGGCTCATTTTGAGTTGAAATTTCCTCTAATGCACATGTTCCAGTTTCCATTTGCATCCTAAAGGAAAATATCAGCCAATTTGAAGACACCTTTATTGATAAGACAATTCTTAATCCCAGAAATGGAAATATCAGAATCGAAAGGAACTTGTCCATTAATTTTATCATCTGACAACAAAGTTTATCTTCCATTTCTTGGAATTCTATAATGATGTTGAACAAAAAAACGAGACCTTTTGTACATAAATTCTAGGTAATAGAACCTTTGGGGGTATTTGGCATTTGCAGATTTCTTAGATTTCATCCGTGAAGGTATTTTTTTCAGAAAATAAGACTTACCAGGTGTTTTTTATTAGAAAACAACTGCCATAGAAATTTTCCTCCCATTTCTAAATTCGATAGACCCAGTTCTTTGATTTGCAATCCACCTTTAAGAACAAGTCTTTTTACAATTTCCCATTTTACCAGATGCATTCGGTTCTGATTTCCATTGCCACCACTCCAGAGGAAATCTCTGATCAGTTTGGATATATGTTATATTATTTATTTTTTCATTAGAAGGAGAGAATATTGGCAAATAGGAAGAGATGAAAGAACTGATTTGATCAAAATGACCTTTCCTTCGTTCGTAAGCCAATGACCATTCCACGAAACAATCTTTTCTTTAATCTTGCTAATGATTTCCATCGAGAGGGAAGGATTATTTTGACCCAAAGTTAATGTAAGACCCAAATATTTAACCTTGTCCCAAAAGCATATCCTTTAAAACCCAGAATCTGAGAAATTTTTCCAACTTTTAATTGATCTACATTCCATCCAAACACTGCACTCTTTCTGTTGTTGATGAGTGCCCCTGAAATAATACAGAATTGATGCATAATTTCTGAAAAGACTCATGCCATTTTTAAATAATCCCCTCCCAAGAGAAAAGTGTCACTAGTCGAAAATGAGAGATTAGTGACCAAAAAAATGACCAAAATCCATGTATCAATGACCACTTTTGGTTTGGCGATTGTTGGTGGATACTTTACGGTCTTTTATTACACGACCAAAATTGGTCATTTATAACTTGTAAATTGGTCATTAATTTGGTCATATATTTGGTCAATACTATGACCACACTTATGACCAAATTAATGATCAAAACTATGACCACACTTATGACCAAATTAATGACCACGACAAACTAGAATATGACTAAATTTGGTCGCGTAATAAAAGATTGTAAATTAGCTACCAAAAATGTTTTTTGGTCATTGATATACGAATTTTGGTAATTTTTTTGGTCATTTATATCTCATTGTTTGGTCACATATCTCTCAGTTTTTGGTCATTTTATATGGGAATTTTGGTCATTAATCTCATTTATTGGTCACTAATTTAGTCATTTTTTGTGGTTTTATGTGTGGTTATTATATTTTAGTAGTTTTAATGGTGGCAATTATTAATCAATATAAATTTTTAATATGATATTATTTTTAAATTAAAAAAAGAATCATACATTATTTATCATCATCTAATACACACGTGAATTATGCAATGTCACGTTAATTAGTTAATTACAAAACTTAAAAATAATATAAAGTACAACCATATAAGTTTTAAACCACATAAATTGTATTATATGAAATGTCAATTATTACAATAAATATGAGTTTTCTCAAAAACTATCTCCATATAAATTTACATGAAAATTACTAGTACATCGATGAATTTTCAAAAAATTACAATGGCTAAACCATCCCACGTGTACTTGGCTGCTAAGTCATACTTAGATCTTGCATCAGCTTCAATTAACCCATACTTAGTAGCTTGAAAACCTCAGCAGGAGCCTCTTCATACTCAATGGAAAATCCTCAGCAATAGGCTCTTCATACTCAATGGCCCACTTAGTTAAGTTCACTCCAGAAAAATCCAATAAGAAAATATCAGTAGAAAAAAATGAATTATAAAATAGAAAAATGATGAAGCAAACTATTTATAATGTTCAATATATAATAGTAATAACCATGTGCAAAATAGGAAAATCTAATCTAACACCTCCTTGAAATGTAAGTGCCAACTCCTTGAGGAGTTTCTTAATTAAAAACCCATTTCTCTTTTAAAGATAAGAAAGTTTTGGCCTTGAACAAAGGAGGCCTTTGCTAAAGGTTAATTCTTAGAATATTCTCTTCAAAGAGTGGGCCTTAAGTGTTATGTAAATTAAAATGATAAATAGCAATAGTATATATGCATTAAATAAGCTAGAGAACTTGCAATAAAATAATACAAATTGATCGACAACTTACCCAACTAGTCAACACACAATGCTAGTATGTAAGCACAATGAAATAACACTTGAGCGCTTACACCAATAAAAAAACCAATGCTGTAACAGGGCATAAATATATTTCTAACATAATCAACCATAAACATGCATTCATAAGCTAAAAATATGTTCACCATATAACTAGACCAAAGAGACAAGATGCACAACCATAGAAATTTGAGTTTAGGGTTTAGTGTGTTATCCTCTTAGGTGTTTAAGTGTGTTTATGTTTTCCTTATGATTAGATCTTGTAGTTAAGTACAACAAGGAAAAGATTATGAATCTCTCTCCCAAGAAGTAGATCAAGCTCTTTGAGGCTTGCTACAATAGTAAATGTAGAAGTAGAAAAATAAGTGAGGAAATAGAAATGAGTAATGGAAAAATAATGGAGAAGAGACCAAGTGCCTTAAATATCTGATCCTATGGATTCAAGTGCTTCCTCAAGTAGAAAACCTCTTCAATATTCACATAATTTGGAGATATCAATACAATCCCACCTCCTTACTAGCTCCAAACCAAGATTGATGAACTTTTGAAGAGTCCATCCTGTAACCTATTGAACCATCGACTAGATCACCAAGATGATAACAAGGTCAAGCATTAGTTCTCAATTGGTTAAAAGGTAAAATCAAACCAAATTTTTCCCAAACTGGTCTGAACTGGAACTAGCCAACTTTAATAAATATGATAGATACCCCTTGGACATGGGATCTTGGCATTAAGGAAGACAATGCTTGGAGGTGAAATCCTTCGGGTTGTTTCTAGGAGCTTCCAACAACCAAAGAATTTAAAGTTTAAAAAAAAAGGAACTCAATTGAAATCTCTTGTGGATTTGATAAACATTTCTAGAAGAGTTCGTTGTTGTTGACAATGCAATAAAAAACAATCAATGTTGAGTTTTGGAATATCTTGGCCTAAATTGCTTTTCATTTTTCTATACAAAACACTTGAATTGAGCGATTGGACATTTATTTCCAAGTTTCTATTCATAATCATGTACTTGGAAAGATTATAATGTTTTACCTCTTGTTTAAAGACACTCCCTATGGTAGTCTGGGAGATACCCTCAACAAGAAGGGAACGTACAATAGAAGAGAAACTTTCTGAATTGTCTGGTGGGTCCCTAAGCCTTCCAGCAATCCATTCCCTAACAACTATCATTTGCAAGCCAAATATGACGTGTTATGTAACAGGGTTAAGCTTCACATGCAATTAACAACAAGAACATTGAATCATATAACAATTGGGAAATGCCATGTTTTATCATATCCCAACACACTTGTAAGAAGGAATCATGCCCATAGATATAAACCAATGAGAAAGGCCAACCTCATTCAAGGTCAGTGTCCCTGTTTTGTCACTACAAATTTTTGTAGAAGAACCCATAGTCTCACATCTTGACAACCTTAGTGCCTGGAATGGGTTGAATTTTTAGATGTTGAAAGACCAATCACCCATCCATCCATAGTAATAAATTATTGTGAATCATATATTAACCAAATCATTGTCTTCCATCATCGTATTCATTGAATAAGATAAACTATCAATAAAATGACAAGAAAACATGTTAAGAAGAGAAACACCACTCTCAAATAAATCATAGACAATCACTAGATATTAACCTGAATAAGCTAAATCTAGAAAAACTTATGTATTTAATCATAATTCAAGGTGACTACCAATGGAATTCCTTCTAGAACTGCAACAACGACAATGGAAACCTACAAACAAATACTTCCAATAATATTTCTCTTATGTACATTTTCATATAATCCTTCGACATGACACTAAACATTTTGTAAACAAAGACAACTGATTTTATACAAATTATCCATTCAAGAAAAATAATGACAAGATACTGAAAGGAGGACATACTGACCTACTGCAATCGAGAAGATGTTCACAATTCTGTTAACTGTGTCTCCAACCTTGGTCTTGCCTTCTTGAAACATGGGTTTCCCATTGGAGTCTTGTGTATTTCTTGTAAAAAATTTGATAAAACATAACACAAACTATAGTCAATAGAAAGTGGCATTGAAAAACACAAATAATTTAGAGAAAACATCCAAAGGTAGTACAATATCACTTACCTAATCAAGAGGATGACAAAAACTACAACTGCTAATGTAAATCCAAACTTGCCAATAAAAGTTGCAACACCATTGAGGCAGACCTATTATAAATAGGGACTCTCTGTGAGTGTGAAATTTGTTATAATACCACTCATGTCAAAGAATAGAATGAAAATTAAACAAGTCAGGGTAGACAAACCTATAGGGGATTTTCTTCCCCATTATCCTTTGATATGCTATCCATCACTAAACCCCACTTAGTATTTAATCCCACACCATTTCCTGATATAAGGAAACATAAGTCCAAACCAACCTCCCTATTATCAAAGAGAGCAGAAAACACTAACGATAGAGAAACCAGATACTTCAAAATCACAATCAAGAAGCGTAACTCTTTCCAAAGGAATAAACAAGCAACAATCATTGAGATGAAACTGGTGGAATAGTGGTAGTAAACAAAAACATGAATTAGTCCATATGTAGAAAATTCATGCCTCACCTTGAGATTGGCATACTTCAAATAGTATTTATATTTCTGGTTATTACTCTTAGACCCCACTCACTATTCCTTTGACTCACATCAATATTCACATTGATAGTTTTTTTTTATTTTGAAGGATTTCCCCTCCTGCCTAAAACAGAGATCCCTGTCAAGTTTTTTCTTTTCATATTAAGGAAGAGAAGCACTTCAAAGGAAATCTAATTAATGATTGTTTCAATATGTTCAAATCCTATTATGTCATTTCTAGTGGACACCAACGATACTTTCCTCTAGAATTGTTGTTGTCTCCTAAGTGTTTGGATGCAACTTTGTCACCTTAGTATGAGATTAGAAATGACTTATGCCAGAAATTTTCCAGCCTTTTGTATAACACCATTTAGTACGTCTTGGGTCTTTTGTACCCTCTTGAATTTTGTATGAGTAGTTCAATTGAACTTGCAAAATTTTAATCCCTTTACGTTCACGAGGTTTGGCACTATAGCGGAGCCCTCCATTGAAGAAAAGGTATGTCTAGATAAATAAAAGATTCTTTCTCATCTACTAAAAAGGAAAAAAAAATTATTAACACATTCTATAAATATACATTGCATCATACAATAAAGTCAAAGAACATTTTTTCACATTTAAAAGTTTACTAGCTTATAAATATTCTTTGTAAGGCAATGTATTAGATTTCTGCTTTTTATCACAATTTGCACAAATTGGAAGATATTGGTTTTTTCTTCTAGTGTTTTTTGACTTGAGTGCGATGAAGTGATTTTTCCCCTTTCTCTATATGGAAGACTGTAACATGCTCCAAATTTTGTTTTTATAGACTTGTCATTTTGTCGGAGAATTGTAATCGCTTTTGAATAGTTTCATTGTCTTTTTGGTAACATGTATATATTGGATTAATTATGTTTAATACAATTGATCATGGGCTATGCATGCTTCTTTTTGGTAGATACAAACTTGATATTATAGCACACTGACTTACAAATTCACAACAAATTGTAATTTTAGTTTCCATAATGAAATTGTGAAGCTTTTTTCAAGGAAAAAATAAATAAAGTCAAAGGACCATAAAATCATAATCTTTTATCTTTGTGATTAGACCATGAGTTTTATCATCATAAAATTATCAATTCCCCTAGAATTCAATCAACCTATTTAAATACCACACTAGATGGACACTTGTTAGAATTGAATATTTTATAGTGGAATGACATGAGATAAGCCATAATTTTCATAAAGAAGTAAAAACCACAAATAATTGAGTGAGAATATAAAAATTGAGTCAACAAGGTCATCCTAAAAGTTCACCTATACAGAGCAGAAAATGAACAGAATCCCGCTGTTATCCTACTTTTGAAAGTCAAATCCTATTCTCCATAGCCAAATGCAATGCTGATGTAATTCGAAGGGGTTATCAATCCCCATATGCATTGCAAGTCACTGAACAATAATCAGGTTTATGCTGACCTACCAAATGCATGGTGATCAATGCTAATATGTTCATTTTATAGATATGCTCATATTCGTGGTACATGATTGATCGTCCATGGAAAGGCCTGCAACAAATATGGGCTGTTGATCTGAATGGAATTTCAAGAGCAAGTGTTGGGGTGAATAAGAAGAACATGTGACCGAATTTCTCATTGTCATCCTACTACCAAAAGAAAAACATCAGGCAGGGAAACTAGCTGCAAGTATTTGCAACCATCTTATAAAACTATAAAAACAAACCTCAAACCTATTGGCATGGATTCAATTGACATGCTATTGGAAGTGGGATCGATGGTATCTTTACTCTCCATGGCCATGAACTAGGTCAAGCACATAACCACTTCTAGGAATTTTAAATAATTTAAAATGTTAATTAAGCCGAAAATTACGTGTCAGTTGAGTAAGACAATTTTTGCACAAGTACATATCTTGAACTATGTGAAATAAAGATAGTGGCATGAAATGAATTAAAGTAAGTTGCAATAAATCTCATAAAGGACCTTGCAAGGTAATTTTAGCAGAAAATCAAAATGTCCAGGATATAGTAAAAAATCAGTTAACTTTAACTGAAAACCATAACAGAGCTTAGTCAAAATTGCCAGTTTCTAGTACAAAACTTATCTTAATTTATCAAGTAATCCGAAATGACCCTGAGGTTGTTTAATACCATGGATAAATAGGAAATTGAATTGAAGTTGAGCCAAGTTATTGAGTCTGTAACTATTTCACAAGTTAAATTTTTGGTAAACCATGCCAATTGCCATAATATCCATGGTTGCACAAAAATATATCTTGAAATGAAACAAAAGTCTCATATCCAAAATTATGCACTGCATTAGATCCTTATGCATTCACCACAACTTGGGTACCATGTTGTGTAAGAAATTGCTTAAAACAATATAGGACATGTGACGTAACCACTAACAAATTCCCAAACATCTATAGGATTTAACAGAACTACTAGCAGGCAAGTTACAACTCATTAAACAATACATAATTGACTTCAAGTTCAAACAATTATGCAATTCCCAAACATTAGAGGATTTGATAGTACAACTAGCAAAGAATTTGCAACTTATTAAATAAGATAGAACTGACTTGCTTGGGAATAAAATTTCATTTTTATAATTCATGAATCATAATGTCCAAATATGATAAACAAAAGTCCAGAAAAATAAAATGCAAAAATTCAATACCCACCTGACCACAATAGTTTCAGATGTTCACATCAACCCCAAATTCAAGCAAGAGAGAGACAATCTGCAGGGATAAATCTTATTAAAATATACAATCATTTAATCATCACTTATCATAGCTGGACAATGGCAGAAATAAAGAGAGAATTTCCTATACCTCATTGTGTCCTTGAGCTACTGAATAATGCAGAGGAGAATTTAAAACACCAAAATTTGAATACTTTGCAAGACGAGGGTTGCATTCCAATAAATCCTTAGCCTCTCGCAAATCTCCATATCTAGCAGCAAAAACCAGACGTTCTCCAGAAGCAGAACATCCAAAGGAATTTCCCATGAAATTCAATATCCTCATTTAGTTTGGCAAGGCTTCAAATGAGTTACTGAACTAGATGGCTCCTGAAACTCCAATATACATAACGATGAGTACAATAATCATGAAAGTCACCCCTAATTACTGATACTCATTGATTATTTACCCCGCTCCTTTTGGAAATTGTTTTCTAATGAAAGAATCAAACTTTTGCTACAAAAACAGAGAGAAGTAAAACTATCACTACAATTATGCATCTTTTCGTGCTATAATCAAAGATGGAACGAAAAAATACACGTCGTACATCTTAGGGCTATGTCATGTAGCTTTTATAAAGAGTAATATTTCAATAATACTAGCCAAATGATTATTAAGATGAATACCATAACATAGAAATTCAAAGCAGATTCTATTTTGGGGAATTCCAGAGTATTTCCATAAAAAATTTGGAAATGGAAATCCTGAGCCATGTTTATACTTACTAATTAGTTTTCTTGTTCTATCAGTCCAGGTCTGAGAAGGAGATGAAAAATATTCACTTATTATTACTGAAACTAACCTTACCATAATATATTGCAAAAGAGGGCCCTGAACCTACTTTAAACTTACAAGTTCAATTGTTGGAAACAGTTCTTTATGTGATGGATCCATTAAGGGAAGCAATTCCCTAACTTGTTTATCTTGGTAGTGGGCTGGAAGATAAGGAACAAGTTGAACTAGGCATACAAAAGTGACAAATCAGTCATGTCTGGTGTTTTTGAAAGAAGGAAGAATGGAATATGCTCAGCCTCTTCTAGTGTCCGAGGCTCCAGATTCTGAGAAGAGAATAGGAGAGAGGACTGCAAGAGATAGGCAAGGAAACCAAAATATCTTAAGGAAATATGGAGTGGATATTTTGGACATTCAAAGAGGTTACTAGCTTCATCATTCAAAGCACACCAAGAGACAAGTGGGATTCCAGAATCTAGCTTTAGGAAGAAGTGAGCTCAAACCCTATATTATGTGATGGTGAATAGGTTGGAAGTATCTAGTAAATGCCAATCTAGTGGAAGAGATTCTAAATATGCCTAGTTGAACTATAATGTAATCTTAATGAATCATTTCCTCTAACATTGGAAAGAAAGAAACTAATCCCGTTCTAAAAAAATTGTAACATATGGAAAGAAAATACCATGCCTTCACACTGCAATTCTCACCTCATATGAGGAGGATAATGCAGAGGAAAACACTGCTGAGAAGGAAAACCCATAGGTTTCAGTTATGGGAATGGATGCTGGAACCCCTTCAAATCCCATCGAACTGGACACCAAAGGTTAGGAATAACAGAAGGATTCTTATATTTTCTTTTGTTTCTATGAAGAATGTTCCTTTAGCTCTGTGTTTTAATATTACATGCTAGTTAGTGTGAGAATTACTTCTACTGTTATTTATGTGGTTGCTAAGTCTCTTATTTGTTCATACTTCAATGGCCTCCTGGCCCAATTTTGTTTAAGAAAAATGGTATGTTTTCTACAGACCTAAGTATTAGTTAAGACTATTAATCCCTTCTCTTTTTTGGCTGGATCACAAAATGGTGATCCTAGTTCTATTGGATCTTACCCTCTCCCGACTTATACTATTTTACCGTATATCAATAGAATAGTGTTTGACTTACCAAGAGTACATAATTGGCTCAAAGATAGATATAAACCATTCAATCACTTAGAAATAAATCATAAGCCTATCCAAAGTATGAAAACATACCAAGTGATAATTTCCTCCCTTGCACTCCAAAAATATTGTGTCAAGCACTATCCTAATACTTTAATACTGAATGTTAGCCCTTGAGGTTTTGGTTAGTGTAAATCCTTAAAAGATACTATAGAATATATCAACCCGATCTTCAGAAAATATCAAGAAACTATTAACATAGAAGAATAGCTGGAAAAATGGATAACATTAAAAATAAGCATTATCCCAAGAAAAAGAACATTGAACTTATAAAACTGGCATGTAAATCATTCTTAAAAATACCTTTCAATATAGCCATATGGCCTAGATAAAAACTATATCTACATTTTCCAAGCATCATCAAAACGATCCATCGAATGTACATATATCCTGGATAATATTATCAAAAAATCTAAGGAAGAATTAAATGGACAAGGCATGTTGGGAAGAAGATACCAATTCTTAAGTGTGGTAATGGAAAACCCTATGACAATATTGAATATTGTGACCTATGATTCTAGCTATGTTGAAATCACTCTACCACTAAGGCTAATGCCATATCTATCATTGTTTCCACTTTCTATTCTCCACCTAAAGTCCTTGTGGTTATACTTGGCCATAAGGTTGGACAAGGTAAGATCAAAGGCTTTCTTCTGCAATGTGCATGGCCACCTATTAATCAATTCCTCAACTACTGAAAATGAAGGTCATTTATTGTACCATATGGAAGACTCCCACATTCATAGAGCTCGAGGATCCACTTTCCATTAAAAAATATATCACATTTTTTTAAGAGTAGCACACTTCCACTAAATGTTGATTCTAAATTATATATGGAGATTTTTCTAAATCCTTTTCCCAGTAATTTAATAAAAATGGTATTTATCATGGAATTCTTAGCAAGACACACTTTTGTATCATATACTAATACGGGGATTTTCAAACATCATAAATTTTTTACTATTTCTTATGCACTTAGAAATTACTAATAGAAGTAAATAAAATTAAAAGGAAGCAAACAAGAAACATAGAAAAAGAGATTCAATGCTAAAAAAATTGTCAATTGTTTGTTATAGATTCATTTATACCTTCTATGATAGTTTCCCTTCCAAAAATTCCACCATCCCACTATGCTAGCATTTTTTTCTGTATAACAATCTCTCAAGTAGGGCATCTATTGCAACCAACATATGGTAGCGACTATATTCAAAACTTTGACAATATTCAATTATGTCATTCATTTACCTATGAAACAATTTGTGCAATCACCACTGCCACTCCACACTACAATTTTACAATACATGACATATGCATTATGTTTGTTCAATCAAACAATGCAATACAACCGATATATAAATCACTAGTAAATTCTACAACAATAAACACGTCCAGAGTATGTAGTCATTTTGACTATAAAAACTAATCAGCTCTATATATAATGTAAAATCCAGCAGCGTACCAAATACAGAATGTGTTGGAAAGAGGTTCCTGAAATGGATTTGCAGAGATGAAAAATAATTTTCCTATGAACCTTTTACACACAAATTGTATCAGACAATAAGCAACAGAATATAGTTGTTACATGTTAATTTCTATATATGTTAAGGAAGTAATAACCAAAGTCTCAATGCATTTATATGCAACATAAGTAGCAATTTTTTTCCATAAATGTTTGACATTAAAAATGGAGTCAAAAAATAATAAACATGACCAAAATCTGAACATATTAAACTAGCTACCAATGGTGCAATTTCTTCACTCATAAAATAGTAGTCACCTTTGTATCCATTTAATTTCGAACAATATTTACTAAAGTATCACAAGTGAGGTCCGGAAGAATTAAGTATAAGATTGAAATGATGGAAATCATGTTTGAACTCTAATCCACAGAGGATAAACAAACCTCAGAGGTACATCTGATACCAACTAAGGATGAATCCCCATCTCTTTGATTTCCTACAGATGGTTTTATGTCTTTATCTGCATCCAAATATGCATCAACAATTATGGCTTTTCCATCACTTACCTACCATGATGTAATCCCTAGTTCATCATTGATTCCCCACTCTAATCCTTGTAAAGAACAATGAAACAGATCACTTGTTTTTAGAACATCAGTAGCCACTTCAAATAACTTAGACAGTAAGAGAATAATTCTCTCTAATAGAGGAATGATAATCCTACTAAAACTCTTTTCAATTGACACACTATCCACTGTCAGTTGTCACAAAGTGCAAAGTAAAAAACTCGGGAGTCTACTTGAACTTTGTGACTAGCATTGTACAAATATTTTAGTAGGAATGCACCTTCACTACTGTAGATAGTAAGGACATAGGAATACCATTAAAAATTGTAGCTGTAGTGGAGCGGGAGGCAAAAGCAGGTGCGAAAAGCAAATTTTTCGAAAGCTTCTAGGAGAGGAGAATTTTTTATAAAATATATACTTTAATAAATTTTAATGTTTATATATGAACAAAAACATGTAAAATATTGAATTAGTTACAAAAATCATGAAAACATTGATTAAACCAAATAACATCGATCATCTGGTAGTTTTTTCCAAAGGGCATGCTTAGGGAAAGCTAACATCATAGTTTTTTCCAAGTTAAAGTCTTATAGTCTGCTGAGTTTTGGTTTAATTGAGACTAGATATTCTCAAGAATGTGTTTAGAAATGAAGAGTTGCAAAATTATTGTATAAACAAGTTACTAAGTTTTTGATAGATGCTTCCAGTGAACACAAGCAAGGAACACTATCCAATATGGGATATTGCAAGAAAGTAGATACATCTCACATGCTGCATAAATTATTCTTGGGATAATGAGCTGCGAATAGGGGTATTTAATACAAATTCATCCAGAACACCCAGCCCCAAATCAGGCATACCAACCCATGAGGAGAAAACATGCCTGCCAATGAGGGGGAACATATAACTGGGGGAGTTGAATATTTGTGTGGAATAACAACAATGCACTTTACCTACCAACCAAGCCCCTGCCCCTATCAACCACACAGCTACAACTTCCTATTGATTAAGTTCTCTTTATCAACTTTTTTAAATGAAAAATTTTCATTATGAACTACAGCTGGATGGTCTAACAGTATATCAGATGTATAAACAATGTAAGAGGAGATGATGTGCAACCATTACCAGGGATGCTTCCCCCTTTCTTTCAGGTGAGATTCTAGTTTTTAGATCAAATTTGGATGATTAAGGTTTATTACATTAGTAGTGAGTTAAGTTAAGTTACAACTTATAAATCATAGATGGAAATAAAAAATCGGCCAGCATTCAGTCCTTTAGAAAACATGTATCCTTTCTTGAGTACGGGCCGAGAGAGATATGATGGAACTCCTTTCCTATGTAGGGAATGGGTAGGCTCTTTATCCTGAAAATGATGTATACTAATTAATGTAAAGAAAATAAAATTTCCAGGTAAAAAAAATCACAAATTTATTAAAGCACAGTAGAAAAAAAGGGTTTATACACCCTAAAATAGAGGTTAATTGGTCCAACAGTAAACCATTGGGAGTTTTCCATACAAGCCTAGGTTTGATTCCTTCAAACATTGTATTGGTTTGGTCAATGGTACCAGCATATGAATCCCATAACTTTGAATGGTGTAGCAACTTCCTTATCTCAGAAAGAACAAAAGGAAGTACTAAAAACTCCTCTATTTCATTTCCCACACCATTAGTCATCTCTTACAACAGTTTTATTTATGTTTTGTGTTACATATGTGCATGTTTTTCTTATGTTTGTATGGTTGTAGCTTAATATGCATTTATAGATTAATTTCCTTTTCAAAATATTAATTATTTGACTTCATTCTACCCTAGGAATAGGCACAGGTTCATAAATATCATTTTCAGCCATGTGGGTGCTTTAAATTCCCCATATGCATGTTTATTTTGCTTTTTGTTCTAACTAGTACATATCTGATTTTTTAGCTACAATAGGCTATTTTAGTGCTAAGATACTCCTAAATCAAACCCAACTCTTACATCCTTGCATAAGATTTTCAAGCTTAAATCATCTTTAATTTGGCTCAGATAAGAGATGGAATTTTCTACTTAGCACATTGTCTTTTTGATATTGTTTTTATAGATTTATACACTCATTTTATGTGGTGGTCCATTTTCTATAGTAGTCAAGTTTTAGGATAGCCACCTCTAAACCCAAGTCTAGCCCTTATTTGCATACCAAAGAGTGTATTTTCCCTTCTAATTTTCTCAATTAGGAATGGAACCCAACCCGATACCTTAAATTGTCAAAATCGATTTCATACTGGTAGTGAAGGACACCGATATGGTTGAAAATTATCTTACCATGTAGGATGTTTGTGTGTTGAAGTTCTACTCACTCTGACATCTATTAGGTCTTCATCATTTTCTCATTCAAGGATAAATAGGTCCTTCAACTACTGTGAGAATGCTTATTTCATCGGTAAGCACTTGGGAAAGTTGGACTGGGGTTGCCTTCCTTGGTTAGTCTAGATCTATTCTTGGTGGAACCGAGAACTTGAAGAGAGGGGACCCATCCCGACATGACAATTTAGGGCAGATTCCCAAGGTTCCAACGGTCTGTAAATCATCAATCTCTGTCGATATAGAAATCACCATATTATGTGATAACACGTCCAATAAATAGCAAAAAATAGGCCACAGTTGGTTGGGATATATCACTTGTTGAAGAAAAAATAATCTAAAAAATATGCCAACTAAATCTAGCATAACAGGTCTGATATTAAAATATATATGACATGATTTACTCACCAACAAGTTATGACCCTTGTGAAACAAATAAAATTGTTAAGAGTCAAATAAGGAAATAGGCTGAGTTCAAATTTAGAACCATTTATATCCTTACCAAGATGTCTAAAGATCTAGTCTTAAGAATATCCTTGCAAGCTTGCACATTTTACAATGACACTTGCAAGAAGTTCAGCAGCCAGCTACATTCTTCCTTCTCCAACCTGCTTCTCGAGCCTCACCATTTACAACAACCAATGTCTTCTGCAACATCATATTTTTATCCTATTTCAGCTTCAATGCTTGCATCCTAAAGTTCTTCCAACAAAATCAAGTTCTTGCTAGTGTTTTTTTATTTTTGTGGACATTCATAATATCTATGACCTTTAACATTGCAATTTAGCAAATCATATAACTTTGAGAAATTTTTGACTCTATTCCACATCCAATATCTCAACATATTCTTCTCTCATATTTCTAGTCTCCTTATAGTCTTCAATAGGAGCAAATGTAGGTGTATTTGAAGTTCATTTGATTAGACATCTATTGGGAGTTTCTTCTCTACAACCACCAATGGTAGATATTGCATGAAATTTGAAGGGAGGTTGATCACATGCTATGCGAGCCTTCCCCTTCTATAGCGTTTGGTGTTTCTCTTAGTTTCTCCACAAAATTTTCACATACCTGCACTAATGATTTTATTTTTTTGCCCGCTCCATGTTATGAGGCTGTAGACTTTAGGTCTTTTACAACATACTCTAGTTTCATTTATATCATGTTTTTCTAGAAGCATCCTTAGTGCTCCCACTTTGTATCTCACACTATTGTACCTAGCAGCTCCATTGACCTAATTATGGTCGTGGTTTGGACATTCATAAAATTATCTTATCTTTTCTTATCTCTAGATTTTACCTGCAGGTGGAAAACCCTATTGGTTGATGCTCTACCTTTATTTCTATTGTTACTTCTCTTCTACCTTCAATGCATACTGGAGTTGTTTATCAACTGAACACAACTTCCCCATGGCCAAATCATCTTATATCTGAAAAGGAAATCCATTAAGGAATATAGCTGCTAATTTTCCATCATATTCCTGTAGATTTGTTTAAATATGCAACTTAAAAAAATGTTCAATATACTCATGTACAGATAAGTCCTTTTGTATGAAATTCTAAAACTACCTAAATTATGTCTGATAATAGTTTGCAAGTTAAAAAGATGCTTGCAAATTCTTGAATGTCTTTGACCAAACTTTGATATTTCCCTTACATTGGATTTCTCAATTTCTCCGCAACTGATTCTACCATGAATCTACATGGTATTTGATCTTTGACATAGGAATATTTGCCATTCCCAGGTCATCCTCTGCAATGTTCTCCATGTTGAAGTACCGATCGAACTGATCAATATATTTGGACTCAATCATCTCAGAACTTTGATACTTCATATCTCATTTGAGTTCTCTGCCTTGACATGGCTTCAACAACTGTCTCTACAAGATATTGAGTTTCATTCAAATTGGGGGTAATGCTTGCTTCATATTAAAAATATTTGATCCTAAATCCCCTCTCTAGGGTTTCCAATATTTGATCAAGTTCATTATATCCTTTGGCTCCTCCAATATGCGCCCCAACCTAAGGTATTTCTTGTACATGCCATATTGTTGCTCTGATACCAAAATGATGCAGTGCTACAAAATCTTGCAGATTTATTCTCAAATTAGAACTCAAAGGAGATTGAATATTAAAAGACACTTTGACTTAAAAAATTCTTCTTACAACCATCTCATTTTTTCCAACTTCAAAAGTACATGTCATCCTCATTAAAGTGTAAATAGAGTTCCTACTCATTATTATCCACTAGTTTTTTTTAATTAATCTATCTAGATAAGTTATCATTGATTGTAAGAGTCCATACCCAATTTATATTCATGCATCTCAAACATTATATTTTCTACTTCATTATTATCTTCATGAAACAATCATCTCTACATGTACCAAAAGATGTTACACATTTAAATATTTTCTTTATCTTCATATAGAATTATCCTCCCATGTGCATGCACTTTATCCATGCATTGAGTCTCATCTCAATGTTGAATGAAAGATTCAATTGAATGCCTTGGAAAAAAATACAATTCCTAAGAGATGAAATAGCATATATATTGGCTTCATCATCCACATAATTCAAGGACTAAATAAGTCATGAAGAATTGGCACACAATCGTGCATGTCAGAACCATAAACCTGAGAACATTACAGACTATATTAGGATTAAATGAAAATAAATATCCATGCAAATTTTTCAAACTACGAGAATATGTCAATGGTGGCTTGTCAGGTTGCTGAAAATGAGTAGCTAATGTGCCCCCCACTAGGGTTCAAGTCATACCAAGTGACATGCTAATGTTTGTGCTTGTACTTGTGGATGCACACCAGTGTACACAACATTGGTTGGGGCCAAGTGGAAGTCTTGGGTAGTTTTGACAGAAGATATATACACCATTCACATTGTCTAAGCCGAAGGTGATTGAATTGAATGGTGCTAATGGTTCCCCTATAATGCTAAATATGGGCACATTAACCTCATTGTAATAAGAGGGAGCTAGTTAAAAAAAACCAGAAGAATGCCTTGGCCTTGTTTATATTCCAATTGATTTAATATGTATATGCCAAAAACATAACTAATCTATTTGAATAGTCATAATGCGCATCAAGACAAGTTAAAACATCTTAGCGCCTGCCTCAATAGGTAGTGTGGATTATATTTTTCCTATATGGATAGCCACAAAATAACATTTTAACAAGTATATTACTTAGTTTTAATAATGCTATGGGAATTTTTACACTTTAGTAATTCACATTTTAGAATATCAATCTTGATGTAGTTTACATGTACAAAACAACTTACCAAATCAACATCAGGGCTAAGTAGAGATCTTGCCTTGTCTGCATTCCTTACCTGAATCACATAAAACCAACAAAAGGGTCTAAAAACAAAAAGTTGAGGTAAGACTAGGCCTTGCAACACTTGATACAATTAGTTACATCTTTAGACATAATCAGAGACATATTCAAGTATGATGTCTGGGAGCTAAGGTGGAACATTAAAGAAAAAAAACTTATCAACTCTTCCATAAATACAAACTGAATATTTTTCGTAGGGTAGAGTATCATACCATAGCACGTAGATTGATACCCTTCTTGCGTAGAACATCAACAACTCATTTACCAACACCACCAGTTGCACCAACCACTAGTACAATATCCATCTTTTCCTTTTCAGTTGGTGACTGTCTAGAGGAAGAGCCTGATAAATTTTGCTCTATTAAATATTGAAACAACTTGACAGAACAAAGCCACATGGGACAAATTAGTACTTCATGAAAAGTTAAAAGTAAACAGTTGGAACTGGGTGAAATTTATGCTTGAACTCTTGTATTTTGAGCTTCTTCAAGTCGAGTGAATCTAGAGGAAATTTAACTTTACTCGTGATGGAGGTCCATTGAAGAATTATAATGTTTATAAGAACCTTCCTATGTCCCACGGTTTCCTATTTATTTCTTCTACAACTTTCTGACTAAACTTTAAAGGAGAGTTTGGTAAAAACTGCCTTCTAACAAGGAAGATATGCAATCTGCAATTCAACCATATAATCCCTTTGAAATCAGGAAAGACTTCCTGTTGATGAACATTTCATATTGCAAGACTTATCAGAAAATGATGAATAAAAATACCTCAAATGAAAATTATATTCGAACATTTAGATGTATTTACATTTAAAATATTTAGAATATACACCATTGATGTAAAATATGAAGACGAAAAAACCCAAGAGAGGTAGAAAAAGGAGATGGGACTTTAGACTTGGCACACTTGGATGACTCCATATATGCAATAGAAAATACTTGGACCATCATATAATGTTGGCCTGGGAAAGGATCACAAGGAATAACTTCACACGCAAGCAAATAAGGTACGTTGCACGCATGACAGAAAGAAAGGAAGGTTGCAAAGGAAGCAAAGTACCTGCGCAGGAAGAATGGAGAGGTGTGCAACGAAGGAAAGGCAAGCACATGAGCGTGCAGGTGAAAATGGATGGAAAGTGATAGGTGTAGATCATGGCCATTTAAGGTGGTGTAATCTTGCAGTAGCACACGTACAAAGGAATATTTGTAAGTCAGGCTGATAGTGCCTCGTTTCAAGTCATAATCACCACAACTGTAGCCCAAGGGGTGGTTGATGGTGACAGTTAACAGATTTCCTGTATGTGGTTGACCTTGTGTGGTCATGTAAAATAGTCTAAATAGGAGGGATTCAATGGTAAAAGGGTTGGTCTCAACTATGTCTTGGTTGTTCTGAATCACGTTTTACATTGGTCATAATTATGTTTTAGGTTGGCTTTCCGATAGTAAGAAGGTTAGATTTCAATTTATTGTTTTTGGATTTTCATTGGCAATCCATGGTGAAGGAAACCATTTTGCTGTAATGTTGTAGAGATTAGAGGAAGAGAAGACTTAGGAAGAGTCTGGTAGTGATATGAGGTTGTTGAGACATAGATCTGGCTACTATGTGTGTATAACGCTAGGAGTAGAGGTAGGGTAGAAGAGAAAACCAGAGAGCATGAGAACCATAAGTCTGAGTCTTAAAGACATATCATAATATCAGTCTACATCTTGCATACTGCAAGGTGCTATATCCTTTTCTCATGCCAGATGAAGAGCACCTTGGTGGTTTTTCCCAAATGGGTTTCCACATTATCTCTTGTGTTTGAATGGATGATTAATGTTGTGATTCGATATTATTTGCTTTCTGTATAATGTTGAAATAGTGATTAAATGCCTGATGTTATACTGTAGTTAGTAGATAAATGATTGGGAAGGTGTCATTGAAATATATGTACATATTGGCCTGTGTGTTTCTGTCTTAAGTCATGATGTAACTCGCAGATGGTCTGTTAGTACAAGTCAACTATGCTACACAGGTTGCACCAGTTATGAGGTTGAGAACAAGGATAAAGTGGCACACGATGACATATAGTTGTGCTCACTCACGCAAGGCTGACTCCACTATCCAGCCATCCTATTTCCTTCATTGAGCTCCTTGGATGCGCACCAACAAACTATAATCCCTAGACAATCATGAAAACATGGTTTTGGCGGCTACCCATTGAAGAGATATCTCAGGTGAGAATGTGCCTGCTTCACAGGTGTTGTCGACGAGGATTTCTCTATCAGGATGGTACCTGAGGTATTTGTTGGGTTGATGGGCTGCACAGAACCTGGGTCGTGTGAGTTACACGACATTCATAAAGTTTCAAGATGACGCGCATAATATAACCCTGCTTCCAACAAAGGACCCATTCAAGCAGGTGCACCATGTGGACTTCATGGTGACAAACGAGGACATGGATGAAATTATTAATATTTGGCTGGAGGAATGTTGTGGCCCACTAGCAAAGCTGCTTCCTGAAGAACAAAATGCAGATGAACTGCTTCTTCACCAAGTTAATGGTGAAGAGCATGAAGGAGATGACAACCAAGATGATCCATTATAGGAACAAAATGAGCACAATGACAATATTGATGACTCAGAACATCATGCATCAGAGCATCGACCAAGTCAAGAGAATGCATAGACATAGACACAAGCACAACAAGAAGAGGGCCACTTGTCCCATAAGAAGCATAAATCTGACAGAACAACAAACACGAACAAATTGACTAAAGATGATTTGAAATAACTTGCCGATGATGTTGTTAAGGTCGCGCAAGATAACCTTGCTATTTTGAGGACATAGCAAGTAAACATTGCTACCCAAGTCGAGGGCCATCTCAATAATTTAATAGAGGCCATCCAGGATGTCAAAGCCACAATGGAGGCCGAAACATATGGTGTTCATCCCATTATTACACTAGTTACACCAGCATTAGTGCCGCCAATTAAAGTGGTTATTTAGAGGCAAGAGTTGGAGGCAGACACAGAGACAAGTGCAGGCCCTGATGACCACAGTGCATAGATATAATTCTCCAAGCTAGCCTTGGAGGAAGTCTATAACATTCACCAGGCAGCCACATCTGAAATTTTGCTAAGGGAAAATGTTGTTTCTTACCAGGAAGCAAAACAACAGCGGAAGGAAAAGTTGCACAAGGCCCCGTTGAAGGAGAAAGAGAAAGAACTACAAGGGTGCATCACCCTTATTTCCTAAAAAGAAAAGAAAATACTAGTGCATGAACAAATCCATCTCACATCAGTGGAATCCATCAGAAATTCCATTGTAGCATTCCCACCAGAAGCAGAGCAAGAAGATGAAGACTCCCTGGCTAAAGGAACCAGTCTCATAAAGATCGTGCAGGATCTTCGATAGCAAGTGGAGGAACTGTAAGCCAGGAAGATGCTAAGCACACCCCTGGTGGTGCTTGAGGAAAGAAGAAGAGCAGCGTTTGAAGCTGCTGAGAAAATTTGAGAGGTCGAAGCACTCTTCGTAAAGGCCGTAGATGTTGTTGCTATCATTTGGGGATCGGTGCTCGAAGATGAAACAACTGAGGACATCAGGCAGAGTGCGCGAGAGGCATATGAGAAAATCAGCGCTACAAAGGTGAAAATGAGGAAGCTTCCCATCAAGCAAAAGGTGATAAAAAATGTAGAGATCAAGAGACTGCAGTAAGAAGTGTAGACCCTTTGCGAACAAGAAAATGCTAGGGAAGATGAGGTTGAGACACATCAGTCAGAAGCTAAGTGGCTAACAGAATTTATTCATTCTGTGCAACAAAAAATTCAAGGCATAATACAATTAATAGAGGTAGAATCATTGGAACATGTCCATTCCAATCGTGTTGAGGAGTTGGCTGCACAAGTAGAGGAATTTACAGAGGAAGTCGCAAAGGTTCAATAGATGGTTAAGACATNTATATATATATATATATAGATATATATGAAGGGAGGAAAGCAGTAAGGGAGGCATCCCCAACACAAATTGTGCAGAAAGAGGAAGTTACGCGAAAAGAATGGTGTGCTATAAAACCACCAAAAAACTAGCTAAGAGACAAAGGGAGGGAGGTCCCAAACAACTAGTAGACACTAACAAACTATTAAATGTAGGAGGATTCAACAAATATTTTCCGCTCATGACAAGAAATCGCCCTAGGTGGATCAAGTGTGGGAAACTCTGTGACAGTGACTGAGCATTATGTCAATACTCAATCAAGGATGTCATTATGAGAGAAAGACATCATCGTTAATCATAGAAAATGTGAGAGGAAGATTTGGTACATAAGACAAAGGCCTTGTCCTAATGATGCACCAGGATAAGGCTACATGGCATGTGACCCGATGCTCCTCTTATAAAATAAGGGTGCGTCTAGAGCAAACATCACTTGGTCTTACTACTTGAGCACTAGTTATAGGAACCACTTGGTCGTGCTACTTGAGCAATAGTTATAGGAACCACTTGGTCATGCTGCTTGGGCACCTATTACAAATGGGTTGGGGTGTGTCATGGAAAGCAGCCCTGTGGGCTAAATTAGTTACTGCAGCCTTGAGTGTGTCGGGTATCTCTAAACATGGGAATAAGAAAAATGGTAACAGTCTACAAGTTATTTAGACCTAGCTATAATTCTCTAGCGAAGTCATCCTTGGATATTTCTTTTTCAGTAGGTTAGAATCCTTGACTATGGCACCTAAAAGGACTTCAGTAGGAACCATAGTTATTTCCCCCTTTGAAAAAGGAAGCAGGGATGGCAATGAGACCCAATTTTTGACAGTCCAAGTGAGGTCTCCATCTGTCGAGGGACCAGGGGAGGGCCATATGGATAGGTATGACTTGTAAACCGTGATGCTTAGGTGAAATTCATCAAAGTTTTGGGAATCATTTGCATATGAAAAAATCAAGGAAGAACAACAACAAGACAAGCTGTACCAAGTCCACAGAAAACCCCAAGAGCTAGAGAATGAGAATAAAATTTGGATTGTTGTGTCAGAATGGGACACTAACAACCCTGGTAAAATTCAGAAGTGGAAATCACCATTAAGAGTCTTCAGCTGGTGTCAAGGAATAAATTGTACAAGTTTTGTAATCAAAAAATTATTCTAACTATGGGAAGAAGCCGAGGTATAGGAAACATGCCCCCCCCCAAAAAAAACAAATTGCAAAGGGTGCTGCGTAGATTGAGCCTCCTCATATGTCCATTGCTTCATGGCTCGGGATGAGTCACATGTAAGTGTTGAGGGCCTATTGGCCTGGGAAAGGATCACAAGGAAGATGTTTTCACGCAAGAAAAGAAGGTACATCATGTGTGCAACAGAAAGAAAGGAAGGTCATGAAGAAATCAAAGGACCAACGTAAGCAGAATGGAGATGCATGCGATGAAGGAAAGGAAAGAACATGACCGTGCAGGTGAAAACGACTGAAAAGCGAGAGGTGCAGATCATGGCCAATTAAGGTGGCATAATCCTGCAGCAGCACACGTATGAAGGAATATTTGTAAGTTAGGCTGATAGTGCCTCGTGTCAAGTCGTAATCACCACAGCTGATGGTGACAGTTAATAGATTTCCTGTATGTAGTCGACCTTGCGTGGTCATGTAAAATAGTATAAATAGGAGGGATTCAATGGTAAAAGGGTTGGTCTCAACTACGTCTTGGTTGGTATGAATCACGTTCTATGTTGGTCATAATTATGTTTTAGGTTGGTTTTTTGATAGTAAGAAGGTTGGATTTCCAGTTATTGTTTTTGGCTATTCATTGGAAATCCATGGTGAAGGATGCCATTTTATATAATGTTGTAGATATTAGAGGAAGATAAGACTTGGGAAGAGTCTGGTAGTGCTAGGAGGATGTTGGGCCATGGATATGGATGTTGTGTGTGTAGATGGCTAGGAGTAGAGGTAGGGTAGAAGACAAAAATAGAGAGCATGAGAACCATAAGTCTGAGTCTTAAAGACATATCATAAGATCAGTCTACATCCTGCAGTCTGCAAGGTACTATATCATTTTCTCATGCTATATGAAGAGCACCTTGGTGGTTTTTCCCAGATGGGTTTCCACGTTATCTCTTGTGTTTGAATGGATGATTAATTTTGTGAATGTTTATGTGAATGGCTATTATTTTCTTTCTATATAATGCTGAAATAGTGATTAAATTCCTGATGTTATACTATAGTTAGTAAATGAATGCTTGGGAAGGCATCGTTGAAATATATGTACATATTGGCCTATGTGTTTCTGTCTTAAGTCATGACATAAGTCGTAGATGATCTATTAGTATGAGTCAAGTGCATCACATAGGTTGCGCTAGTTGTGAGGTTGAGAACAAGGATAAAGTGGTGTACAATGACATATAGTTGTACTCAGTCGTGCAAGGCTGACTCCTCCATCGAGCCATCCTATTTCCTTCATTGAGCTCTTTGGATGTGCGCCAAGGGACTATAATACCTCGACAATAGTGGAAACATGGTTCCAAAGTTTACCCATCAAAGAGATATCTCAGGTGAGACTGCTCCTTCTTCATAGGTGTTGCCGACAGGGCTTGCTCTGTCGGGCCGGTATCTCGGATATTTATTGGGTGGACAGGCTGTACAGAACTTGGGTCACGTGAGTTAGGAAAAGTGGCCAATAGATAGCCATAAATAGGTAGATAATTTGAACTTGTACTCATGCATACTTTTTGGCTGACTAATATACCTTGAACTTGTAGCAAGATGCCAGCATTTTCAGCACTGCTGGTGTTGGTATCCAAAATTCAATTTATGGTATCTTGTAGGGTCTGATTTAGAAATAGATAATATGAAATGATGTATGTTTCTCCACATACACATCTAGACTTTGATATGATATGGTCCCTAATGCCTAAAATAAATGGAAACAATTTCATAGTTTTAAACACTATCAACATGTGCTAGACAAAAACATAGACTATGAATCACACAATCTAGAAATCATCACACCAAAGTAATATCTATGTAATTTTTCTCCGATTATCTTAAATTTGTCATAGTATCTATTGAAACATCATTTACTGGTCATCGCAACATCTTTAATTAATTTCTTGGATAACGGACAATGCAATTTCGGTGGAAGTTCACCTATAGAATCGTTAGATCGGAAACCCTCAACTTCTTTGTCAATAGAAGCTCTACATGACAAATTATTTTAAACTACAGCTAATAATTGAGAAGCAATGCATAGCCAATTTCATAGACCTTCCAATTTATAGTGTTGTCAATGATGAATTTTTGGTTCAAATGGCTTACTTATTATGCCTCAAAACTACAATTGCCCCATTTGGAAATCCATAAGAGCCATCAGGAGTAGCAACAAGCATTGATTTGGGAATTCCAGTTGGAGTCTTCACCCTTTTGATGTCAAAATTGGGATCCCCATTGTTCAGACAATGCTGGATGAAATGTCCTAGAGAAAACAAACAAGATGGTGAGAAACCATATCTATCCCATTAGCCATGCTCTTAATGAACAGTTTTCTTACAAAGTTACTAGACATGACGAACATATGAGGAACTTTACATCTATGACAGACATATCCTTGTGGTGGCATTTTCTATTCCATTGCACGCCCTGCATCATTAATTCATTATAAAATGAATTTAGACCTAAAATACCCATCCAAATCTGAGCAAGATCCACAAAGGTGAAAGTAAAATTTATACAGTCGTCATCTCTACCAATTAATACAAAAGGAAAACTATCTTTACTCAAAGAGCCAACATTCATGGGTTTCTATAGTGCTGGCGAACTTTGAACATAACTACAGTGAAACAATTTTTGTCCATCTTTCTATTTGACCATTAATTAAACTCAGAGGTGGAGAAACCACTTTATTTGGATTGGATTCTATTTTATTGTAAGAATTAGCCATACCTAATATCCACTTCAAACATTTCTATTTTCTAGGATCATTATGACATTTTTACTTACACATAGTTCCCTTTAGTATCATATCAATTAGAAAACAAATCTCGCATGTCTACTCTGAATTCGCTTCAAAGACAATAAACCTTTCTATTCAATTTTCCCCATGATATGTATAAGGATCTCCTTCTCTCCCCTCAAATAGAGAATCTATGTCCCTCGCTACTAGAATTGTACCCAACATAGCTATATCTATGCCATGATGTTCCATGGCCTAAGTTGGTTGTATATATACTACACCTATTCCCTAGCAACTACATATATTGCGAGTTGTGTGGGTGTGCATATACTAGAATGTTAGGGGTATCTTCATAGGTTCGTCAAAATATTAGTAGTATATTCATAGTTTTTTCAGAAGTTGAGGCTGGTTGGGTGAAATGGCTCACATGCATAGGTTGTAGGAATGGGAGAAATTTTGGCATTAGATTCTTGCTTCAAGGCTAATTGATTGTGTCATCTCCTAAATAAATTAATTTTGAATAGGTCAAACTCAAACAATTTATTTTTGCATAGTACTAAATATTTTAGGGTATATTATGAAAGATGTTTGAGTGATTAACAAAATTGGAATGCCCGGTGTTTTGTGTTTTAAGAAAATTTGAAATTTTAGCTTTCGATGGCTTAGGAGAACTTTTCAATAGTTCATTAGCCACCGAAAAGCCCAGCTTTCAGTAGCTAACGATTTGGACTCAGGACTGCGTTAACCACCAAAAGCTTGTTGACGTCATTTTTTATAAAATTTTGTAAAGGGAGCTTTTAGTGGCTTAAGAAAACTTTTCAATAGTTCATTAGCCACCGAAAAGCCCATCTTTTGGCAGCTTAACAATTTGGTCCAGGAAGAAATTAACCACTAAAATATCATTAACTATGTTTTTGGATAAATTTTGAAAAAGGCAGCTTCCGGTGGCTTAGGGGAACGTACCAATAGTTCATTAGCCACCGAAAATCCTAGCTTTCAGTAGCTTACAAATTATACCCAAGACTTCCTTAATTGCTGGAAGTGCCAAAAAGGGAAAACGGTTAGCATATCCATCGAAATCAAACACTGTTATCGTGAGGAACATCATGATCTCGCACACTCTATGTCCCCTACTCCTCCACATACAACTAACCCCCACTTCTCTATCTCTATATTCCCCAACCCCTAACATCCACTAATATAATATATCTATCATAATCTCACAACCCATAAGCCCCCCTTGTCTCTATCAAACACTACTCCTATCCATACAAATAACCATTCCCCCTCTCCTCTCTCTCCCCTAATTCCTACTCTTTGTAACTCTTACCAAGATCTTCTCTCTCTCTCAACCAACAACCTAATACGCATACACCCTCTCTCTCATAAATAATATCATTATCCCTTAGCCTCATTCTCTCTCTCCACTAATCCTCCCACCCCGAAGCCCCTTTGTCTCTTTCTCTCACCTACTCGCTCTCCCCCTATAACTTACCACTTTATCCCCCTCTCTCTCTACTCTCACCTTATACCCCTGATGCTCCATGGTTTTACTCTTATTCCTTAAACCCATACCCCTCCTCCAAACCTCATTTTTGTCTCTTTATCTACCCCAAACACCCTATTTAACCATACACTTAATC
>LPNX010504142.1:7434-55668 GCA_001517045.1 Pseudotsuga menziesii | reverse complement strand
CCCCCGCTCTTTCCTATAACACTTTATAACCTCCACTCTAACTCTCTCTACACAACTCTACAGAGAACACCTTGGAGACACCCCTCTCTAACTTATCTAACCCCCTAACACCCCCACCCATTCTCTCTCACACACTCTTACTACACTTGACCCCCCTTAGCATTCATTTTCGTAATTGTGGTAATACTCTCCCTAAGCCTTTCCCTCGATATCCCTCTCTTCTCTCTCTCTCCCTCTCTGTCTCTCTTATGTCTATTCCTTCACCTACCACTAACCCCACTAGTCTTTCTCTTAACCAACCCCTTAACACCCCACCCACTCTTTATCTCTGTCTTTATTTGTCTTTTCATCCTTCATTCCATAAAACTTATTTTACCCCTCTCTCACTCTTTCTTATCCCTACTTTCCCCTACCTATTGACACCTCTAATACCCTCCCTCTTTACTCTTCCCTTAACACTTACAAACCCACTCACTTACTTGATATCTTCCATAATCATCCATCTAAACTTAACCCCCACCTCTCACTCTCTCCTACACCCTCTCTCTCTCTCACTCTCACTACTATGAATCACCCATATCTCTCCCTAACCCTACTCATCCTATCCCTGAACCTAGTCATAGTATTCCTAATTGGCCTAATCATCCCAAAATAACTAACCCCTTCCCCCACCCTTATATCTATATAATTATCTATTGAAAATACCCTCCTTCCCTACCAATAATGATCTAATACCTCTCAATTCTCACCCCCCCTCCTCTCTTTCTCTCTATTATATTGTCCTCCACATCCCCTAAACAACAACTCTTCCTTATATTTGATAACCCCCTAAAAACCACCCTCTCTCTCTCTCTCTCTCTCCTTAATCATTTCTAACCATGTCTCCCCCTCTCTCTTTCCCCTACTCTTCCTCAAACCTTTAAACTATCCCTCCTCCTCTCTCTCTCCCTTATTGCCCTAAACCCTTCCTAAAATCCTCTCTCACTCTTTAACTCTCTACAATAAACACCCCTCCATCCCCCCATGTCTCTCTCATATAATGCACCAACCCCTAAGTGATAATCACTATTTATCTCTCCTACACCCCCTCCCCATACAACTTACCACCCTATCTCTCTCTACCCCGACCATATATCCCATAGTTTAACCATCACCTGTCTTTGCCATTTTCCTTTTATAACACCTTACCCCCACCCTTCTATCTCTCTCCTAATCCCCTAGCACACCCAGCTTATCTCTTCCAAACTCTTTTAGTACTCCTCATCCCCTTTCTTTGTTCATAACCCTACTCATACTCTATGTAACCACACTCATACTCTCCCTAAGCATATTTCTCTCTCTCTCTCTCTCTCTCTCTCTCTCTCTCTCTCTCTTTCTCTCTCTTCCCTCACCATATACACCACCTTCTATTTAATTTCCCTATTTAACACAAAAAACTATTAATTAATACACATATTTTTTGCAAATTAATTAATTAATAATAGTAATAAAACTAAGTATAATCCTCATAGATAATGTTTTGACAAAATTCCCTAGGATAGAGTAATTAATGTCACTTGTAACCCCTATGAATTTTGGCATGGTCAACACTTCTTGTGATCAAAATTGAGGGGGCATGACAGAGACTTTGTGACACAATTCTCTATGACACAACACATAAATTTGAAACAAAGAGTCTGTGACACAACACTCATAAATTTGAAAACAAACAATCATAAAAGAACTCATGAAAATACTCGTAAATGTGTAACTGCTTCTCTTTTCTTTTCCTTTTTTCCTTTTCCATTTTTCCACTCCTTTTGAATTCTCAGTTAACCAAATTGTGGAGATCCTAATAAGGATTTATCCAACTTCCATTCAGAAATCCCCTAAAAGGTGTAGCATTAAAATTCTACAAATACACACATCCTCCTTTATTAATATATATGACAATATACGGTCCTAGCTAATGTGTTCTAATATTTTCAAGATGCGTCAAAAACTTACTTTTATATAGGAGAATAAGATCTCCAATGTGAAATTGTTTACTCTTAATATGTTGATCATGTCACACTTTCTGTCACTCTTTTTCGGCAGTATGATGATAGCCTATGACAAATCCCTCTTCCTACATATGTACTAGTTGCAATAATATTTCTTCCATAGCACCAACATCTATCATCTCTGTTATCTCTGCTATTTTGAGACTGGGTACAATGTATTCCATCGATATGAAAGATTCTTGTCCATAAAGTAGTCTGAATGGATTTTTTCTTGCCAACGTTTTATAGGTGGCGTGATATTCCCATAGTACCACAAATATATTCTAATCCCAACCATCTCTTTGAACATTACATATATTCATTAATGCAATCTCTAGGATCTTATTGAATGCCTTGACATAAACATTTTCTTGTGGGTGATATGGTGTCATCTTCTAGTGATGAATTTCATATTATTTGGTTAATTCATCGATCAACTGATTGAAAAAGTGTGTTCCTTGATCACTTATCAAAATATTTGGACATCAAAATCTAGTCACAACATTGTTGAACAAAAAATTTGTAGCAGTCACAACAATATAATCCTTTATCGGTGTTGCTTCATTCGATCTAGTCAAGTAATTTGTCGCAATGATAATGTATCGTGCACCTATTATTTTTCCTAGGGGATTTAGAGGACCCAAAAAATCAACATCCCATTTGTCAAAATCCTACAAAGATACATGTGGTACTAACAACATCTCAACGCGTCACGAAGGTTTTCTAGTTCTTTTCTAGATGTCATAGTTGCGACAATAATCTGTAGCATCTGAAAAATAGTATGCCACCATAGTATTGCTTGTAAAATCTTGTGCACTATTTATTTTCATGCATAATGGCATCCTACGAGACCAGCATGTGCCTCATCCAATAGCATCGGTCTCTCTTTTTCTAAAACACAATGACAAAGAATTTCGTTGGGTCCCATTTTGTACAATTTTCCAACAATCAATTGGAAATATGCAGGTCTTACGACTAATTGCTTCTTTTGCATGGTAATGAATACTTCAGGCACTTGTCAAGTAGTCAAGAATTGTAAAATATACCTCTAATGATCATCAAACATCTTTACCAGAAATAATTATGTGTCAAGAAGACTATCGTCAAGATTCACAAGCTCTTATATGCTTTCTAGCCTCCAAAGATGGTCCGGTCCTAAATTCAGTCGACCTAGTTTCACAATAATTTCAAAGTCAAATTCATGGAAAAAAAGAAGCCATCAACAAATATCCCCCCCAAACACTTTCTTATTGACCAAATATTTCAATGCATAATCATCTATGTACCAGCAAATAGTGTCAAAAGATTTTAAGTGCATATACCATAGCTAGTCCTTCTCTTTTTATTGGGGTATAATTATTCTATGTTGTTGAGAATTTTATTCTAGAAAAGGAAATAGGATGATCAATAGAACCTTCACCTGGTTGTGTAAGTACAACACCTACCATGACAAATGAAGCATTGACATGGAAATTAAACTCTTTCTTCTAGTCTGGAAAAAACAATATGGGTGTTGTAACCATATTATTCTTCAGGACATCCAACTCTCTTGACATTGTTCACTCCACTGAAACTTAACATCTTTTTTCAATAAATTCTCCATAGGGAAAGTCACCTCTGCATAACCTCTGATAAATTTCCTATAGTACCATATATTTTCCAAAGTCGTTCTCAACTTTATTACTATATAGGGTGGTGGTTGGTCGACAATGATCAAAATTTTAGAAGGATTCACTAATATACCATTGCAGCAAACCACATGACCCAAAAAAATTCCTAAAGGGGCACAAAAAATACACTTCTTTAAGTTAATGGAATTTTGGTATTGTCGGCATCGTTCCAGCATCATTCTTAAACTCTCAATGTGATCTCTTATGATCTCAAATACCTTTGAGTCATCAAAGTATAGTTCAAGAAACTTATGAATTAATCCATGAAAGAAATTATGACTATCCTAGAAAAGATAGTAGGAACATTCTTAAGTCCAAAATGCATTGTCGTATACTACAAACATCCCCATTATATTGCAAAGGTGGTCTTGCGTTAATATTTATTTCCAATCCTAATATGATGGTAACCAAAGAACCCATCAGTAAATGAATAGAATTCTTGACCCCGACACTCTCTAATACTTCATCTGTAAATGGGGTACAAAATGCGTCATGCAGGAAGGAATCATTCATGTTTGTCAAGTCGATGCAAATAGGAATTTCACCTGTAGTTTTCTTATCTTGTACTACCATAGGGATAATCCACTAAGATTATGAAACAGGTTCTATGACTCTTGCATCCAACATTATTTACTAACTTTTTCTTTGTACCTTGGATTTAGTCGGTATGGGCGCTACTTGAAAATATTCACTTAGTGCTTCAAGCGAATCTTCATTTCTCTAATATCTCCAACAATTCCCTTCATTTTGGGAAACTTCATGGGAAACAGATATTGAAATTCATGTAGTAAGTCCATGATCTTCCTCATACTCTCCTCATACAAGTAATATCCAATATTTGCAAACTTTGAATTATCTATAGAACCAATTGTTAACCCGAAAAAACCCTCACTCAGCTCTACATGGCCTACACCACCCAAGGAAATCCATGCACGACCCTCATTTCACCCCATTAGACCCCTACACCCTAAAAAATTATTAAGAATGAGCAAAAGGGCTTAATAACCCCAAAAAGAGCCTAAATAAGTTCTCATAGGGGCTAAATCCTCCAAAAAGGGGCTAAAACCCCTAAAAGGAGCTGAGAACCCCCAAAAGAGACAAAGTTAGGGTGGAAGGGGCTAAAAGCCCAAAAAAGGTGCTAAAGCCCCAACCAATGGCTTAAAACCCTAAAAATCCCCAGAAAAGCTATAAATAGAGGGGTGGGGGTCACTCTCAAAATTATTCTCCCTTGCATACTGTTATGCTGCTTGTGGATGCCTTGAGACCCTTTTTCTCTTAAGCCACCCACATCCCCCTCTCATCCATTCATTCTCCCATTGAGCCATAGCTCCTTCATTTCCAAGAGAGAGAGAGAGGTGCTTCTTCCAACCAGGGCATGGTGGCCCATTGCACCAAAGAGAAGGTATAAATGTGTATTTTGTTTTGTTTATTTTCTTTCCTCTAACCCATTGCTTGCTTGCAGGTTTTCATTTTCTCTTTCTAGGTTTTCTGATATGTTTTTTGTAGGTTATTGGAGCAAAACCCTAACATTGTTTGCAGAGGGGTTCTCAATTTGATTTTTCATTTCTGTCTAGTTCCATTTCTATTTTTCCTTTCTGCATTTCCATCCATGAACCTATCCTTCTGTCCTATAGATAGAAGGTAGCCATTCCTACCCTGTATCAAGGGATAAATCCCTGCTATAGAACTAGCGACCATACTAGGTCGATCCCACAGGATCCCTGGGTCTGTTTTTTAAAATTTTTCAAGTTTCAGTTCAATTTTTTCCCTAGGTTAAATTTTTTGTCAAATCTAGTTTAAATCCTGTTTATTTACAGTTTTTGTTTTTGCCGAAGCCTCCACAAGGAAAATCTGAGTCCATTTGGCCACAGTACAGGTTACTGTTGGTCAGATCTGACTCAGGATAAAAAAAACTCCCAATCCAGAGCAGGTCACACTTATCGGGCCTAAACACGGGACTAGGTCACTCATTTAGGCCTCACAAGTGCAACCAGGTAGCCCTTTTTCCTCTAAAAGGTGTGACTTCCTTCAGAAAGACAGACCACTTATGTTTGCAAACTTTAGGTGAGCCCCTCACCTGTTTCTGGAAAAATTTGGCAACCCCCTCACCACATTTGACCTGAAACATGCGATCTGTCACTCAGAAGTTAGTTTTTAATAACTAAGGACTGTCAATGCAGCTCAACCACCTCTATCCAGCACAATTGTTTCATTTATGTTTCTGTTTATGTTAATCACAATTTCATGTACAGAACAAAGTGTAAGTTAAAATTTTTTAATGGGTTAATGAATATAGCTTAACTAAAACTTACCTAAAATCAACAACCTTGCTTACCCTTCCTCCTCTACCCAGTCATCACCCTTTGGGGTATTTTGGGATAAGACGAAGGGCACAACTCGTATAGTAATAGGCCCTTCACCCAATATTCTTCGAAACCACTAAAAACGGGTGACTTGGAAGGTAGAGGGGGTAGAGAAGGAGGGATTCTCATGGAGCTAAGCATCCTCCCAGTTGAACAGCCTTGCATCCGGGAGGTGACCTATGGATCTATGGATTGGCTTAGTCCCATTGTGTTTACAGAACAACACCTTCTCCTGGTTGAAGAAGAATATAGGTGTAAGGTGTCACCTATTTAGGCTATCACAATTCAGGGTAAAAAATGATATATGTCTACAAAATTTCTGTTTATTTACTACTTTCAACCACAATATGATGAAATCTGTGGAATATTAATAAACCATTTGTAGCTACCAAATAACAAAAACATAGAAATACATACATAGCATACCACATAAATCAACCCAACTTAGTTCATGACGCTGAGAGAGCCACTAAAATTTATAAATTTACACTAAGTTCAAAAATCTGCAGTCTTTGAGGACATAAATCCCTGAGTGCCTTAACCCTAGGATGTACTTGGGATTATCCTAGAAACTCATTGTGAGGAGTACCATGGTAACCCCAAAATAGCTGGCCTCTGAGAGGAATTGCGAAGTGAAACGGGCAACGACCCCCACCGATTGAGTAGAACCCCTGTGAGAAAAAATCCAAGCACTGTCTTCTGGCAGTCTTGGTGGCTGAGTGACCACCTACATCCAATAGGAAGCCATTGAAACTGGTGTCCAAAAGATCATTTCCACTAGTTTGATACACAAATCTAACACAATTGATCCCTCACACTCTGCCTAAGAGGCGAACCACTACGATTCGGGTCATTGAACGGACACCATCGAGACCATTCTCGATGACCTCTCACACCATCAGAAGGCCACATAGCCTCTGATTCAGATTCAAATCCATATCAGTATAAACCAGACCTGCACACAGCACCATCAAGCCCCATGGCTGATGCAAACCCAGATCCATTTTTCGGCATAGCAATCGCTAGTGGACCCATGTACACACCACAAACCATCACCAACAACCTTGAAAGTGGCCCCGGCACGGTCATGCAAACTATCATCAGTCAGCTACCACCACCCATAGTGACCAGTCAAGCTGTCCCACCTACAACACTTAGGGTCAGTGGACCTTCCACATACACTGCCCCTCCTGTCACACATGGGGGCAGTGGCCCTTCCACCTACACTGCCCTTCCTGTCACACATGGGGGTAGTGGCCCTTCCACCCACACTATCCCTCACACCACACTTGGGGGCACTGGCCCACCTACAATAGCACCAGTAGTACCCATAGCTATGCAGGTATGTTATGCACCTGCAAACCCCACCACCATACCTACCCCATCTCACATCAACCTAGGGTCAAACCTACCTTTCATGGTGTTGCCGCCTTTCACACACCTAGGTCACGTGGAAGAAATATTCAAGCCACTTGGTGTGTCCTTGGGGGCAAGTCTCGAGTCAAGGCTGTCACCTTGTTCTTGACTCCTCCATTTAGGCTCAAATCCTAACGGATCCAAGGGAGGTAGACCCTATTAAATTACTAAGGATGATTTCTTAGTGTGGTGATGCTAAACTGAATCAGTTATTTAGGAGTTTAAATATTTTAACTGTAGACAATTAAAGATGACAAGATACGAAAATAAACACACGAAAGAACAAAGCTGATACACAATATATATATGAAGCAAAAATGACCAGTGCCTTAAAATGGAGTCAAATCAATAAGATCAATGTGCTTGCATGTGCTTGGAGTGAATATTTTGCGATTGCATCTTGGTATGTTTTAATTTAAATGTGAAGTATGAGTTGATTAAATTAGGCAAAGGGGGACTCCAGATATACCCGAGAGTACTTGGAGTATGTCCAAAACTAAACCTTTACGGCTACTCGCAAGGAATATGTGGGCTGAAATGGATTCTCTGGGGCTATTGTTCGTAACGCAACCATTAGGGTGTGACAGAGATCGGCGCCCCGAGGTCACTTTTCAGTAGGTTCCCTCTTCCTTTGGGTATTTTGCCACCGTAGAGGTCTGATCTAGGTGTTGGATTTTCACCTAATGGTTTGTCAATTGGGAAGAGTGAGCCCTAATTATACTAGTCACCCAAGTTCTTTTGATACAGCTTGACTGATCAGACGAACTGTAGCCAAGTGCAGAGCATACACACTGCAGTCTTGTAATTTTTAATAAGTTTTAAACCGGATGTTCTTGTTTAAAAGAAAAGCCTCCAAGAACCTCTTTCGATCCAAGTGGATCTCAATCAGGGAATCGAGGAGGGGTTAATTTTAAATTTTCTGATAAACAAATGATAGACAAAATCAAATAGATACATAGTTCAAGTTTCTTAATTAATCCTACCACGAATCTGTTTCCCCTTTCGGGTCAATCGAGAAATCGTGGGGTAAGTATTACGATTACTTTGAAATGTAAGATATGGAATATGATATTAATAATGAACTAAAATATACTACCCTGTAGATTAGATCAATTCTAGTAAAAAGGAAATAAACAGAAATCGACGAAAAAGGCACCGACACAAATCCCCCTAGGGGGGATGGGGAATGGGCTTGAAAGAGCCTATTCCAAATATGATTTTACTACAGTGGTTACAATATCAGAGAACTAATAAATCATAACTTTCTTGGTCCTTATACAGGTTGAAACCAAGTTTTTTACAATTTTGCAAAAAAGAAATTAATATTTTTTAGTGAAAAAGGAGACCCTTGGGGGGATTTGAATGCTCCTAATACCACTTCAGACAACAGATTCCTTTTATTTCTGTCATACCTGCTAAAGGAAAGCGAGCAAGTTAGAATAACATATGCCCAAAATCACTTTAAGAGTACCTTTGGATCAGCCTACTTTATCTCAAAAAATAATGCGGTTAAACTAGCTAAACCGGCGAAAAAGGAACCGAGGAAAGCAAGATTTCCTTGGGATCTTGGATTTCTGTTTGTGCATCCAATTAAAGTGCACTGATATTGTAGAATATTAAATTTATAACAGTGAACAGAAATCTAATGCATGTGATCTACAAGTTTTCTTTAAAATTCATGCAAAAAGGATGATTTCCCTACAGCTAGATCTAGGATGCTTATGAAACTTTTTTAAGTGCAATATCTAGGATATGAGATATGAAATATTATATCTATGTATGTTTTACTTTGATGAAACAGATCCAAATGAAATCACAGCTATGAACTGAAAAAGTAACCGGGTAAAGTGTTGATTTTTGAGGGAGGAAGAAGAGGAGAAAAGTGATGTTTTCCTTGAAGATCCACAGTGGAACTTTCAGGTGGAATGTCGAGGGACTATGCCTTTTGGAAGGTTTTGAAGAGAATGAAGAAACAAACTAGATCAGAATCCTCTCCAAAGTGTGAACCTGCAACTCAGCTGAAATCAAAGAACTTGCCAAGAAACTTATGAGATCTGATTAGTACATACAAAGAGATTCAAGATAACATGCATATAAGCTTATAGGACATGCTAAATCCAGATCTCTAAACATGCATCGAAGGAGAGTGATAGTCAAAAACCTATTGAACAACACCTTTCCTATCAAGATTGTAATAAGCTAATTACCAATCTTAACCATAGATCTACAAGAAATTAGCAAAAAATGACCACAGATACAGGTTACCTCAGTAAAAAAATGGCAATAATCATCCACACATGTAATGGCACCACACCGTATTGCCTCCAAATATTTTCTTTATTTCAAATGAAGAATTACAACAATACAATAGCAGCAGCACCTCAATCCTAGTTCTAACTAGCTTGGAAGAGGAGGCTGTGCCTGGATATATGCAAAATAAAGGACATCCAGCCCAGGGGGGCGCAAATCCCAATGAGACACATAAAATCAGCTGAATGAGAGTCCATCAATGCCTGATCTGTGTCTAGCTGAGCCATATTTGAGTCTCACTGAGTGCAACTATCAATTGGGGGGCTGATCTGATTGACACCTCAGCCTGTTGATTGAAGAATCCACCAAAACTCATCCAGTTGAGCTAAAAATGTGTGGAGGAGAGAGAGAGGGTGAAATTCCCCATAAAGGATGCTCAATATCAACTCTGGATCTGATTTGATCACCTCCTTCAGTCAAGGATTTGTCAGATCTAGTCAATCTGCTTCAGATCTGACTGATTTCAATCAAATCGGTTGAGAATCCATTGATCTGTGATTTTGGATTTGCTCCATTATTCATCAATTTATTAATTAAAATCATCAATAATTATTTTTTGGGGCTTTCTAACCTAAGTGATGGAAAATCACTCAAAACTAGGAAATAGTGGGTCCATGGGTTTGCATGGTGCTCTTAGCTTGAAAATGAGCACCTACATGACTGAAACCGATTATTTGGCCCACTTTTATTACAAAATCAAATTTTCCAATTAAACTATTAAAAAATAGCCTAAGTTTTGGAAAAATTAAATTTTAATAAAAAACACTGAAAAATTAAAAAAATTGAAAAATTGAAAAAACCTAGGGGGACTTAGACATGTTCATATGACTCAAAAATGATGTCTTGCATGCTTATACATTGACACATAGACTCTAGCATGCTTATACATTGACGCATAGACTCTAATAACCTCAATAGGCCTAAATGCCAAGCTGACCACCCCAACTTTGGAGGTATGGAGTGAAAAACTCAGAAATTATCAGTCGTTTATTCAATAACCAATAATAACCAAGGGAAAAAACACCCTAGGATGATCGGATTGACAAATGAAGTCTAAGAGACCAAGTCTTTTATAGACACTATCATGCTAGAACATTTATTACAATTCCCACATGGGGTATGAACATGTGATATGATACAACAAGCACTTCCCAGAAGTACTTCCATAGGTATTTTGAAGTCCGAACAAGTTAACCCTGTCCGGTTCACCGGGCTCACTTGATAAAAACCACTAAGTACAACTTAGGTGGTAACGTTCTGGCTCCAACTGTGGGACGTGTGCTCGATATGGTCTTTAAGGCAAGGACAGGATACGAGAACACCAGAATCTCTGGTTTATATACCCTGTAAAAACATCTCAACTTGACAAGAAAAACATCAGTAGCACAATTTTTATAAAAAACCAAATGAACCATTAAGTTGATTTATTTAAACAATATAAATGTAACTAACTAAAAGAAGCAAAGTTTTATTATAGCTAAGTATAAAATAGAAATGTAGAAAGTAAATGCTCTCTTTCAAGGAGCTTATTTTCCTACTCTAAGCATGATATAAAATGGGTTAAGTGTAATCAGAAATCCAATGTAACCACCTAAGAATCTTATTAACATAAAAAAAAATTTCCTTGTCTTTGGTTACCAGCCAAAGTAAGGATACTTTATTCAGAAAATGAAAACCTGCATGATGGTCCAGAAGGGGTGGGATGGATGGGAAATCATAGGCATGAATAATGTCGTCAAAATTCCTCCCAAACTGGTAAGTTCCTACGCATGCTGCTTCAATCCATGACTAGATAGGGTTGATGTACAAATTGGAATGATGAGGCAGATTGACTACACCATCATACTAATCATCAAGGCTTACCGGATGATAATTCACTGTATAAGACCCAAGCAACTCCAAGTCATGAGGAAAATCTATATGTGAAGATGACAGTTGAGACTGATATTCTAATAACTGCATCACATCTGTCTTTTCACAAAACTGCTTCTCCATGTCTTCATTACTGATACCCTTGTGCGGCTCTGCATGATATGAATTTGAATGATCATATGGATAAACTACATGCTCATTTTTCATATCAAAGTTTCCCAAGGCCACATGGTCCATGCTCTCTCCTTTAGATATTCCATAGACAGAAAAATCAACAAAACCATCAAAAGTTTCTGGTTCATCATTTTCCTCTTTATTCATGTCACAGACTGGATTTTCCATAAATGTCCAGGACTCCTCATCAACATCTTTGTCGGGGATAAGGGAGTCTTCATCACTTGTATCATGCTCCAAGCTATACTTGTCCTCATTTTCATACTCATCTTCTTCAGAGAAAAGGTCACAAGGTAGTAAACCTTCCAGACTGTCATCATTATATGGAGAACACATAGGAGTGCCATCATGTATATTACAGTTTTCATCATAAGTTTCACTATAAGATTCTGAAATGGTTTCATCCTCAGGCTTGTACTATTTAGATGGTGATTTCTTTTCTCTCCTTTGATACACAACCCCCTTGAACCTGGCCTCCTTCATTTCCTTAATTGCTTCTGGAGGAGGGATTACACTATAAAAGTTAGATAGGAGATCCTTCTCGAAACCGTAATCCATGACCTGTTGCTAATGCTGGTTTGATATAGGGTAGGTTCGGCCTACCATGTACACATGATTAGACTCTCGTGATGTTGTTTCCTGATTACTAACCTCTGCCATCCCATGTTCTATAATTTGGTTTTCTATGTAGCAAGTGTTTTCTGGGTGGAATTGCTCACAAGGTCTACACCATGGAATCACTTCATCTACTAGGTTAGTTGAGTCTAACTGGTTTGGAATCCTAGGCTCTTGTTGAGGAAACTTCTTTTGATATGCTTGATTCTATTTTGGCTGAAAATTCCTAGGTCCACTATTTCTCTCTAGTGTGACTATTCTGTTTTGGATTTTATTCAATTGCATAGATTGGTTTGTCATGAATTGGTCCTGACTAGTCATCATTTTTTCAAACATGCTAGTTATCTTTTCCATGGGGTCTTTAGAGGCTCCCTTTTCTTCTGATTCAAAGGCTTTTCCCTTTTCTTCGTTGTATGAAGTGTTTCCTCTAGTGTAACATGGACTATTGGATTTTCCTGAAGACTGCATATTCCTTTCTATTTTCTCGGCCAATTCCTGAGCAGTCTTTAGATTGATCGGCTCTTTGTCCCTTAACTGGTACATCAAATCACCGGTGAAAGCTTCAATGTAATATATGAGGATGGAGGCATCCCTTGGCTTGATTTCTCTAGGGAGGTCAGCAACCACACGCCTGAACTTAGTATTAAATTCATCAATGGTATCATTCTCCATCTTCTTTATGTTATGGATGGCAGCAAGCAGATGTCTTGGTTCTTTCTTTTCCCCCCATTTCTTCTTAAAACCTTCTAGGAATTCATTAAGGGTTTTATATGAATCATCACCAAGGTTTTCATACCATTCCATAGCATCATCCTCTAAGGATAAAGGAAAGAGCTTCATTTTGATATCTTCATGGTTAGAGGCAACATTATCGCAGTAACTGACCAGGTGCCTTTCAAACTTTCGGAGATGAGTCTTGGCAGTGGTAGCATTATTTCCCTCAAACCTGGGGAGCTTCTTGATAACATCATTCGGAATGTAATGAGGACTACCTGCTATCTGAGAAAAGTCAAGGGGTTTGTAAAATTTCGTCATTTCTTGAGATTAGTGAACATGACTCTCTACAAATATGTGATATATATTTGAGAGGGATTGGTTTCCTAAATCTTCAAGGTTTCTACGAGAAGTCTGCCTATTCAATCTTTCCCTAATGAACCTTTCGGGATCAGGGAGAGGATTGAATAATTGTTGGCGGTTTCTTCGGGTAGAAATTCTTGAAGGGATGTTAGAAAGTGGAGTCGCCAGATGGATCGATTTTTAATTTTTATGTTTTTTAAAGACTATATCAATCGAAAGTTTTTTTATCATTTTAGTTGTTTAGAAAATAGTTAAGCTAAGTCGTACTCGGGAATAAAAAGATTTATCCCTGGAAACGGTGCCAAAAAGTGTTTCCGCCTTTCACACACCTGGGTCACGTGGTGGAAATATTCAAGCCACTCGGCGTGTCCTTGGGGGCAAGTCTCGAGTCAAGCCTGTCACCTTGTTCGTGACTCCTCCGTTTAGGCTCAACTCCTAATGGAGCCAACGGGGGTAGACCCTATTAAATTACTAAGGATGATTTCTTAGTGTGGTGATGCTAAACTGAATAAGTTATTTAGGAGTTTGAATATTTTAACTATAGACAATTAAATATGACAAGATATGAAAATAAACACACGAAAGCACAAAGCTGATACACAATATATATATGAAGCAAAAATGACTAGTGCCTTAAAATGGAGTCAAATCAATAAGATCGATGTGCTTGCATGTGTTTGGAGTGAATATTTTGCGATTGCATCTTGGTATGTTTTAAGTTAAATGTGAAGTATGAGTTGATTAAATTAGGCAAAGGGGGACTCTAGATATACCCGAGAGTACTTGGAGTATGTCCAAAACTAAACCTTTACGGCTACCTGTAAGGAATATGTGGGCTGAAATGGAGTCTCTGGGGCTATTGTTCGTAACGCACCCTTTAGGGTGTGACAGAGATCGGTGGCTCGAGGTCACTTTTCAGTAGGTTCCCGCTTCCTTTGGGTATTTTGCCACCGTAGAGGTCTGATCTAGGTGTTGGATTTTCACCTGATGGTTTGTCAATTGGGAAGAGTGATTCCTAATTATACTAGTCACCCAAGTTCTTTTGATACATCTTGACTGATCGAATGAACCGCAACCAAGTGCAGAGCATACACACTGGAGTCTTGTAATTTTTAATAAGTTTTAAACCGGATGTTCTTGTTTAAAAGAAAAGCCTCCAAGAACCTCTTTCGATCCAAGTGGATCTCAATCGAGGAATCGAGGAGGGGTTAATTTTAAAGTTGCTGATAAACAAATGATAGACAAAAGCAAACAGATACACAGTTCGAGTTTCTTAATTAATCCTACCATGAATCTCTTTCCCCTTTCGGGTCAATCGGGAAATCGTGGGGTAAGTATTACGATTACTTTGAAATGTAAGATATAGAATATGATATTAATAATGAACTAAAATATACTACCCTGTAGATTAGATCAATTGTAGTAAAAAAGAAATAAATAGAAATCGACGAAAAAGGATCTGACACAAATCCCCACAAGGGGGATGGGGAATGGGATCGAAAGAGCCTATTCCAAAGATGATTTTATTACAGTAGTTACAATATCAGAGAACTGATAAATCAGAACTTTCTTGGTCCTTATACAGGTTGAAACCAGGTTTTTTACAATTTTGCAAAAAAGAAATTAAGATTTTTTAGTGAAAAGGGAGACCCCTGGGGGAATTCGAATGCTCCTGAGACCACTTTGGATAGAAGATTCCTTTTCTTTATATAATACCTACTAAATCATGGAAAGCAATTTAGAATAAAATATTCCCAAAATCACTTTAAGAGTACCTTTGGATCAGCCTACTTTATCTCAAAAAATAATGCGGTTAAACTAGCTAAACCAACGAAAAAGGAACCGACCAAAGCAAGATTTCTTTGGGATCTTGGCTTGCTGTTTGTGAAGCCAATTAAAGTGCACTGATATTTCAGAATATTAAATTTATAACAGCTAACAGAAATCTAATGCATGTGATCTACAAGTTTTCTTTAAAATTCATGCAAAGATGACGATTTCCCTACAGCTAGATTTAGGATGCTTATGAAACTTTTTTAAGTGCAATATCTAGGATATGAGCTATGAAATATTAGATATATGTATTTTTTACTTTGATGAAACAGATCCAAATGAAATCACATCTATGAACAGAAAAAGTAACCGGGTATAGTGTTGATTTTTGAGGGAGGAAGAAGAGGAGAAAAGTGTTGTTTTCCTTGAAGATCCATAGTGGAGATTTCAGGTGGAATGTCGAGGGACTATGATTTTTGGAAGGTTTTGAAGAGAATGAAGAAACAAACTAGATCAGCATCCTCTCCAAAGTGTGAACCTGCAACTCAGCTGAAATCAAAGAACTTGCCAAGAAACTTATCAGATCTGATTAATACATACAAAGAGATTCAAGATAACATGCATATAAGCTTATAGGACATGCTAAATCTAGATCTCTAAACATGCATCGAAGGAGAGTGACAGTCAAAAAACCTATTGAACAACACCTTTCCTATCAAGATTGTAATAAGATAATTACCAATCTTAACCACATATCTACAAGAAATTAGCAAAAAATGACCACAGATACAGGTTACCTTAGTAAAAAAATGGAAATAATCATCCACACATGTAATGGCACCACACCATATTTCCTCCAAATCTTTTCTTTATTTCAAATGAAGAATTACAACAATACAATAGCAGCAACACCTCAATCCCAATTCTAACTATCTTGGAAGGGGAGCCTGTGCCTGGATATATACAAAATACAGGACATCCATCCCAGGGGGGGCGCAAATTCCAAGGAGACACATCAAATTAGCTGAAGGAGAGTCCATCAATGCTTGATCTATGTCTAGCTAAGCCAGATCTGAGTCTCACTGAGTGCAACTGTCAATCGGGGGGCTAATCTGATTGACACCTCAACCTGTTGACTGAAGAATCCACCAAAACTCATCCAGTTGAGCCAAAAACGTGTGGAGGAGAGAGGGAGGGTGAAATTCCCCATAAAGAATGCTCAATATCAACTTTGGATCTGATTTGATCACCTCCTTCAGTCAAGGATTTGTCAGATCCAGTCAATCTGCTTCAGATTTGACTGATTTCAATCAAATCGGTTGAGAATCCACTGATCTATGATTTTGGATTTGCTCCATTATTCATCAATTTATTAATTAAAATCATCAATAATTGATTTTTGGGGCTTTCTGACTTGAGTGATGGAAAATCACTCAAAACTAGGAAATAGTGGGTCCATGGGTTTACATGGTGCTCTTAGCTTGAAAATGAGCACCTACATGACTGAAACCGATTATTTGGCCCACTTTTATTACAAAATCAAAATTTCCAATTAAACTATTAAAAAATAGCCTAAGTTTTGGAAAAATTAAATTTTAATAAAAAACACTGAAAAATTAAAAAAATTGAAAAATTGAAAAAACCTAGGGGGACTTAGACATGTTCATATGACTCAAAAATGATGTCTAGCATGCTTATACATTGACACATTGACTCTAATAACCTCAATAGGCCTAAATGCCAAGCCGACCACCCCAACTTTGGAGGTATGGAGTGAAAAACTCAAAAATTATCAGTCGTTTATTCAATAACCAATAATAACAAAGGGAAAAAACACCCTGGGCTGATCAGATTGACAAATGAAGTCTAAGAGATCGAGTCTTTTACAGACACTATCATGCTAGAACATTTATTACAATTCCCCCATGGGGTATGAACAAGTGATATGATACAACAAGCACTTCCTAGAAGTACTTCCATAGGTATTTTGAAGTCCGGACAAGTTAACCCTGTTCGGTTCACTGGGCTCGCTTGATAAAAACCACTAAGTACAACTTAGGTAATAACACATGGCTCATCTTAACTTTCCTGATTTGGCTCGATTGACAAATGACCCCATTCTCCATCAAACATTTTTTCCTTCCATGCCAACCGAAATTGTAGAAATAATAGATCAATGCTATGATCAATGATGCTAAGAAGAAGCACAAGAAATAGATCTTGCTATGAAGAATTCTCACAATTAGCATACACATGAAAAATAAAGAGAAGAAAAGAGACCGAATCACATGAATGAAGAGATGAATATTGGTGTGTATCCTTCCATTGAATAATGATAAATAATAGCGTACATAAATAGTACATCCCTCATAGGACAATTGAATGGTAAGGAAACAACTCATAAAGCTCAAAAAGGCTGACTTACCAAAACATAGCAAACCCCCATAGGTGGTTAAAGCACTTACCAAATATATCAAGGACCTCATGAATTGGAAAAGGCATGAGTGAGTTGTCAAGGATATGGAAAAAAAATGCTAATCCTAGAAAATGGATAAAAACCAATGGAGGATGGGTTGGAAACAAAAGCTCCCAGTTTTCTAGTTGACTAGCTTTTATCTTATCCATAGAAAAGTAGGAAAAGCAGAATAAAGCAGAATCTGCTGTAAAGTCCTGTATACTAATTCTGGATGGTCAAAAGGTGGTCAATATCAACCCATTATTGGAAATAAATCATTCCTAGGATATAGATGGCATGTATTGACTTTAAGGTGCAAGTGGATGCCAACTAATTAAGCTAGTGGGTGAATAATTAATCAAATAATAATTAATTATTTTATCCTAGGTTGTGAGTGGGTTTAATATATTCCAACACCCCCCTATAAGTCTGAATTTATGATGGTATGACAAAAAATATAGATGCATATGGATGCATATAGGGCCCAACAACAAGGCTATTGTCACCCTTTAACAATTATTATGTCCAGAAAAGTGAGGAAAGAGGCAAAACCACATGGGGAAAATCCTCCCTCAAGATAGGACAAGGCACAAAATTTGAAATATGTCTTCAACATATCTTCATCTTCACTTTAATGAGTTGAATTAACTATTTCTGGATGAAGGACTTGCTGAAGAAATCATGAACTCCATGATCATGCGCTAGAGTGTAGAACCTACAAGAAGGAAGAGGAGAGACTCCTTGTATCTCATCAACTGATGGAGTAGGAGCATCATCTGAATGTTTCTTGCTGCTGTAAAACTCTGATCTGCAAACATAATTTGAAATGGAAAAGAGATCTATGCATACTCCTTTCCAAAGAGTACAAAAATTAACACAATTTATTTCACACCCAATTCCCTGAATAGCTGCAAAATTGTGATGTGGATCACATGTCAATATTCCAATCTGATGTAGAACCTATATAGATCTGATATGAGGCTTATAAAACTCTGATATATCATAAATATTAGCATATGGAACAGCAAGGATAAAGGATTCAATGGCTCCATGAGGATATAGGGCTAGACTAGGAAAATTATGAGCAACTGGGGAAAACTGATAGGTGTAAAAATATGAATGATGGATGGTCATAAGATCTGAACCATAAGTGTTTAGAACAGATCCAAACATGTTTCATATCAGTCCACATATTACTAAGGTCATGGATAACCAGCCACTGAGAGTTAAGAAAGACTTCAAATCATGTAAGATAAATATCACTGCGTAAGAGACCAATGAGGAATCAACTAGTGAGCTTGGGATTTATATAGTCTTTGGATTATTCAGAGGTATGGTAGATGGTATGGATAGTGGTAGTATATGTGTATCTACATGCAAATATTCTTCTAAATCAGAATCCAAAGAATCACATATAAGCATATCAATAGACTTATGGAAATACACTGGTAATGAATCCGCTGTATGAAAGGAGGAAATAAGGAGATGTTCAAAATATTCAAGAAGGATTTGAGTATTGATTCCAAGAAAAAAGGAGGATATGCTGAAGCACATGAGATCAACTAAGGTAAGTGGTATGACACAAAGAAGGCTTGATGTGGCTAAGCAAACGTCCTGGAAGTCATTGGGTTGTGCACCATCAATGAGAGAGGTATGCAAAAGGTATGAAGAATCTGGCACATATATCTCAGAATATAAGATAGGAGATTTAGAGAACAATGAATGGGTTATAGGATCATAATAAATATCAGCAGTAGCTCCATATGTTACTTCTTTTTCATCAATAGTATCACAAGAAGAAAAGTCACCTTCAAGAGACACAGAAAAAGATGGCTCTTCAATATTTGCGTCTTCATTGAAGGAGGAAGCATTCGAATGAAAGAGGGAAGTAGCAACATGAATTGTATGAGAAACTTCTTCATCATGATCAACTTCATCAGAGAATGTAGAGTCCAAGAAATCTTGAGAGAGAGAACAAGAGGAGATGCTCGGTTCGCTCCATGCTTCATATTCAATTTCCCGCAAACCAAAAGCTTTGTCAAAATTTTTCCAAAGCTAAAATGGATATTCAATAGAATATATGAGATGATATATATTTGGAGACATTCCCAAACACATAATTCCATAAGCTCTATCACAATTATTTAGCCAATCAATCTTCTCTTCATAAGACTCAGGTTCACTCAATGCACCAATGGAGACATCAAAGAGACATTGCCTCTTCAAGTATGCACTCATATTTGGATTCCAATCAGCATAGTTGAAAGGAGATAGTAGAGGAAATTTTGAATCCATATTGAAGTTGTTGATATGCTCTAGTAGATACTCTCAGTGCAACTTGCAAAACAAACTAGGAGAAAATCTTGTAAGCTAGACAAGCTCTTCTTCAGAGAGAGATAGGAGACTAGAAGAACTCCTCAACTCTATAGAACTTGATCAACCTTGTAGATCTGATACAATGTAGAAATAATAGATCAATGCTATGAGAAATGATGCTAAGAAGAAGCACAGGAAATAGATCTTGCTACTAAGAATTCTCACAATTAGCATACAAAGGAAAAATAGAGAGAAGAAAAGAGACAGAATCACATGAATGAAGAGATGAATATTGGTGTGTATCCTTCCATTGAATAATGATGAATAATAGTGTACATAAATATTACAACCCTCATAGGAAAATCGAATTGTATGGAAACAACTCATAAATCTCAAAAAGGCTGACTTACCAAAATAAGGCAAACCCCTATAGGTGGCTAAAGCACTTACCAAATCTATCAAGGACCTCACGAGTTGGAAAAAGCATGAGTGAGTTGTCAAGGATATGGAAAAAACATGCTAATCCTAGAAAATGGAGAAAAACTAATGGAGGATGGGTTGGAAAAGCTACAAAAGAAGAAAAGGAAAAATAAAGTAGAATCTGCTGTAAAGTCTTGTATACTAATTCTGGATGGTCAAAAGGTGGTCAAGATCAACCCAGAATTGGAAATAAATAATTCCTAGGATATAGATGGCATGTATTGACTTTAAGGTGCAAGTGGATGCCAACTAATTAAGCTAGTGGGTGAATAACTACTCAAATAATGATTAATTATTTTATCCTAGGTTGTGAGTGGGTTTAATATATTCCAACAAAACTTCCCTTAGACATTCCCAAGTTTGAAGGGAAGTTAGGGGAGTGTCACCAAAACCACATCATGAAATTTCATCTATGGTGCTCATTAAACAGCATCGTAGATGATTCGATTAGGCTAAGACTATTCCAATGCACCCTCACAGGTGCCACAGCCAAATGGTACATTGAGATACTAGAAGCCAAGTACCCAGATTTCAATTCCATGGATTTCATGTTCCTGCAGTAATTCCAAATCCTCGTCAGATATGATGAGGGGTGGAGATCTTGTTATCTTGCCACCAGAATACTGTGACCCATATAACCAACCACATCCATGAGTGGCAGTGATGCCATAGTTTGTGTAAGATCCAACTTGATGACAGGATCTTCCTAGATTGGTTTCTCAAAACCTTGATCCCACCCATAGAAAAGGATGTCGCATCCAAACATCCCCAATCTGAAGAGGAGTCCATACTAAAAGCCCAACAATTTAACCTAATCTATGCATAGTCTGGATACCTTTACACCGTCATTCCAGATGCTCCCCATGCGGGCACTTCCCATAGGGATTCACCGAGGGCACCCCATGCTGCAGATGGAATCATAGGCTTGTTTTCTCACCAACCATAGCACCTTCCAACACCACCTTTAGTACCACCACAACCAAGCAACACTGCAAGTGTTTCCTACAAAAACCAAACTCCAGACTATGCAAGAATGATGTCCTAGTCCAGAGCCACAATGTCTTACACACAACCTCTGCCACCACAATAGGCCCAGGCCTTGGCGTGGCCAACACAGCAATACGTGGGGAAAATTCCCACATTTGTGGCATCACCACCCACCAAAATCTACTATGCACCACCCATGTAAGCATTTCAAGCCCCCACTCCTACTCCACCTGCTCCATTGGGACAGGTGTTTGCACAACAAAACTGTCCCAAATAGCCATCCCCAAATAATCAACAAGGGAAAGCTAGGAATAACTAGCCCCGAAACCAAGGCAATAATCAGCTGCAGGGAGGTGGTCAACAACCAAACCCTCCAAAAATTGTCGCGGCAAACTGACCTACCCAAAATCCTCCATGACCAAATGCACCGAGAAGAAATGTTTTGTTGTGTACAAAACAACCATGCACACTCTGTGAGGTCTATGTGCACTACACATTTGAGTGTCCCTTCATGGATTGTGCAAAGCAGGCCATTTGAAATGATGTTCAACATGCCACCAACACAACGAATGAAGCCCAACACAACCTGACACCACAAGGACCTCCTCCTATGGTGCTGCAGAATCCATTACCATTCCAAGGATTGGTGGCAACCACAACCCCTCCCCAACCCAATCCCAACACTCTGAGGGCGCCTCCCATTGTTGAAACATGTGTCCACCACCTGCTAGCCAAGAGGACTAAAGAGGTCAACCTACAAATGAGAAGGAATCAGTACGGAACCACCGCCGAATCCACTAACACATCTAAGTCCAAATCAGTGACATCTACGTCCAAATCAGTCAATGTACCACTTCAGTTTCCCCCTTTCTCCCCCCCCATACGTCGATTTGCTAATAACGCCACAGCTAGAGCTGCGGTCAGCTATAGCATCATGGATGATTTGGCCCAAACACCAATGGCCATGTCCACTCTTGAGGTACTCAAAATGTGCCCAACACAGCGGAAATCCTTACTAGCTACCCTTGGGGATGTAGACCCCTCTGACTCCAAGTTGATCACATTCAACATGGAGAATGGAGAACTGCTCATGCCATCAACCATCACCTTTCAAATCTTGGTGTCTATCCGGAATCTGGTTGTGCACTAGTGCATAGTGGATGAGGGGGCATCTACATGCGTTATGTCTACCCTAGTGTGGCAGAAACTTGGATCCCCAATTCTGCAACCATCCTCCACAACTTTGCAGGCTTATGATGGCCATCCCACTAAAGCATAAGGAATCCTCCCCCATGTCCCCATCACATTAGCTGGGAAGATAGTTCCGATTGACATAGAGGTTGTCAATGCTCAATTGGACTATAACCTTCTCCTCAGAAGAAGTTATATGTACGCCATGAGAGCGGTCGCATCAAATTTATTCCATCTCATGATGTTCCCATGAAGGGAAGATTGTGACGATTTATCAACTCACTTATCACAATCCATAAGGGTTAACGACACCCGCCAACGTTATCCCTACCATAAATACCATTGAGCCACAAGGGACAACCACACACGTGAATGCGGTCCCTGCAATCAACACCATGGTTGAAAACACACCAGCCTCCCCATTGTTGAATGTGGGCCCTGGGTTTTTTGTTGATACCACCATGATGGCTCATTTCCCCTTAGTGTCACCACCACCGACTTGTGCATGCTCTCATCTAGCACCGCTGCACCCAAACAACAATCACAGCCACAGCCCTAACTGTAACCACAACATCGTTTGTAGTCGCAACATCAACAGTAGCCGCAACATCATCCACAACCACAGCATTACACAGCTGCAACCACAACCTCACCCCCACATACAACCATCAGGGAGTTATATGGGCTCCTCTCCAGTCCATACAATTCCCTTCCTCTTTCCCCCACCTGGTGTCATAAGCAAGCCAGTAATGGACACCCTGAACCTACCCAAATCTACATTGGGAATTCCCATGTTGTACCTTTATCCACCAACTCAACCATCAATTCCCCAAGTAGTCTTAACACCTATGCAACCCATTGCAGTCGAGTCCAATCCTCCACTGGGTCCGCAAAAACCAACCACCGCACCTACACCTTCACCGCCCCACCCGAAAAGGGCCAGGGGAAAGAATGTGAAAGCTATGGCAGAACCTCGAGAGATCCCGCCTTGTTCCATTTGCGAGCAATAGGGCCATCCAACTTAGAACTGCCCTGAAATCCTAATCATCTGCACGCATTTGGACGCCATGGATACAAATGCAAACCTCCCCATGGTTGAACTTCCAAGCATGCCAACTGTAAAAAAAAGTCACTGAGAACAAACCATGTTTACACCCTCGGCAGTTTGTATGGACATTATTCTCACCATTACCAAGAATTGCCTGAGTTTTGAATGGATTTAGTCGACCTCCGTCAACATTCCCTTGAGTCTGAGATCACCCTGATCAAAGAAGTTCACCCCCCACCTCCTTCTTCAGACACCATGTCTATTTACATGATGTCCAATGCAACTCACCCACTCATCCCCGCCTCCAACAACGGTCCATCAGACCTATCTCTTCATTGCTTCCGCAATGATGAGGAGTTACTTAAAGCTTTAACCACCCTGGAATACCCATGGGACGACATGTACCATCGCTCGTTCTTCCTCCCCAAAGAACTTGTGTTGTAGTCTGACCATTTTTCCTTGGAAACCAAAGATTTCAATCATGGGAAAGTTGATTGGTTCAAAAACCCCATCCCAGCACCAGATGCCTTCGAAGAAGGAAATATGGCCAACATCTCGCCAACCATCAAAGTCAACATCTCAACCAACCTTGATATTGTTGAAGAAATCATGCTGGGTGAATATTGCTCCTTTGAAGAAGTCGCTGCCTATAAAGCTCTCTTCCAAGAATTCTACGACATCTTTGCCTAGTATTACACTAAAATTCCTGGATTAGATCCATCCATCATGGAACACCACATCAAAACATGGCCTAATGTGGCCCTCGTACGCCAAAATCAATGGCTGATTCACCCTTCCAAAGTGGCCATGGTCAAAGCCGAGATAGAGAAGCTGTGCATAGCCGGCTTCATCTACCCCATTTCCTACACCACTTGGGTTTCTAATCCTATTCCAATGAATAAAAAATAGGGTACCATCTGCGTTTGCACAGAATTCCACAATCTCAATGGGGCGTGTCCCAAAGACAACTTCCCAACACCCTTCATCGACCAGATTATCGATGCATGCGCTGGACATGAGGCCTTTTCCTTCATGGATGGATTTTCCAGATATAACCAAATCTAGATCAGAAAGGAAGACCATTATAAGACGACATTCACAACCCTGTGGGGCACATTCGTGTATCGATTCATGCCCTTTGGCCTGAAAAAAGTTGGATCCACCTTCCAGCGCACCATGACACACTACTTCCGCGACCTCGTTCACATCATGTTGGTTTGTCTCGACAACCTCATTGCGTGGTCGTAGAAGAAAACACAGCACATAAATGACTTGCAACAAGTCTTCCTATGATGTTGCAAGTACAAAATCCACTTGAACCCTTTCAAGTGTGTTTTCCATGACACAATGGGCCATCTCCTAGGGTTCATCGTGTCACACAAAGGAATGACCGCCAATCCCCTAAAATTCCAAACGACTTTTCCTCTAATGTCACCCCTTTGAGTGACGACAGTACATATTGTAATATAGTCTTTCTCCTTTTTTGTTTTACACATTTTTCAAAAGTGAGCCTTATGTATCATTTCCCCTCATTGCTCCAAATGGATCACACCTCAAACTGGTATATGGGATTTGTTGATGGAGCAAGAAGATGGTCTTCGAACCTTTCCTGGGCTGCATGGGTCATCTACTTCTTATCGCATGAGTTGATCCATATCGACGGAATATGCATGGGAAGTGCAACCAACAACCAGGCTAAGTACGATGGTGTCAATGGCCTCTTGGCCACTACACTCCAATTAGGCGTTCACCATCTTGATGTCTTCTTAGACTCCTAGCTACTTGTTTCTTAGTTTCACAGCTACTACTGAGTATGTGATCCCTGCCTCTTTAGAAAATTCCTATGCACTGAACATATGGTTATAGAATTTGAGTCCATTATATTCACACATGTTCCCAGAAACCTCAATAGTGTAGCAGAGCAAATGGCTAATGAGATTCTAAACTGGCACATTCACAATCACATATAGGAAACATACAACCATAACATCATGCATAATCATATTTAAAAATACACACACAAGTGTAACAATACATCATCTAGGCATTGCATTCCACATCATCATAAAAAGACTCACATATATAAAGCAATAAAAATGAATCCACGTGCATAAAAAATATATATCTAAATAGATCAGTCGCATGTCCAAAATATGTCCAGTACAAAATGAGAAGCCACATATGCTTTCTCAGCGGGATATACATAGCGACACAAAAAAACCTAAGTGTACCAATGCACTAGGGGCAGCCCCACTAGGCTACTAATCTGACTCAGACTCATCATCTGACTCAGTATCATCATCTTCCTCAGAAGACTCATTCTTTGCAGGAAGATCGCCTCTCTTCTCCCAAGGAATGTTCTCACAGGCCATAGCCATCCTCCTCATCACAGAAGTCCACTCTAGATGAAATATATGAATAGAAGCAATCACATCATTTCTCATATGCTACCAGCCATCGTCAGAGACCCCAACAGCAAGCCACTCCAGTTGCGGTAGCAGTCCACCCATCTCCCGCCATCGCTTACGAGGGTTCCCACTAGAAACTGCCGTAGGATCCATAGCAACCACCCGCCATTAATGATAAGGAAGCGAGCGAGGACCAATATCTGCATACACAAACAAGGACACCATCATTCCACACATATCAACATACAACTATCAACTAGCTCAACTACACTATGTATAAAGATGAACATAAAAACATCACGCATACATACCAGCTGGTCCCCACGCTTGGTATGGAGGTCGAGGCATCTTGGGGTCCCCATGATAGTTCATACCCACATATGGGTACTCCTCAATCACCACTGGGAGTTGACTCCACTGCTCTAATAGCTCTTAAGTAAAGAAGCATCCCACTCTACCACCACCCTATCATATCATCATCTGACACCATCGGTACATCCGCGGCTCCCGTGGACCACTATCCTGCATAGCTCAGTGCAGACATAGTGTAGGTACTTTCTCAAAAAAGAAAGCACATAGAAACGAGCCAAAAACAAATCTTGCTCTAGACTCCTTCGACTTGTTTAGCTATTGCCGAACAACCTAAAGATACATCTGATCCCACCCATAATACTCCCCCCCCATAGCATGCTCTACTAGCTGAAGCTACCCTCCAGATATCTTGTGGCTCCTTGCGCAACCCAAGATACGCATCAGTAATGTCACCACCACTCATGTCAACAGATCCTTGATGTGACACATCATGATATAGGAGCCACGCACATACGCCGTAGTGTAACAATGCATATCGCATAGCTCCTCTAGTGTCTCCCCATAAGATAACACCGGTGCCAAGTCACCAACAAATCCCAACATAGGGAGCCCAGTTAAGAAGTATACATCTTCTAGTGTGATCTCAATATGATGGCCCTGGAAGAGGAAGACCTTCTCCTCAACATCCCAAAATCTCACCAGCATTTGCAGCAGTAAACGCAAGCTCTTCATGAGGGGTATCCTCATGAACTTTAGTAAATCGCAATGGGCCAGTGTATCACGCACATTCTCGTCTTGTAATGATGCCTCCCGGAGGTATTTGCAGTCTCTCTCTCACCACTTAATCTTAGCCATCCTACACAAGCAAAACACAAATTTCAGCCTCTTCTCTCATCAAAAAACATCACCCAGAGGCCAAGTCACACATGTTTGGGAAAAATAAGCGACCAGGTCACTAAACAATGTCCCATAGGTGCGACGAGGTCGCTCTTCTTCCTTCAAAAGGTGCGACTTGGCTCCATGAAACCCCAATAAGCTCATGGAGGACCTTTGGGTGACCAAATGAAGAATGTAAAACACCAAAAAGAAGAGATTTAGCAAGACCTCTTACCTGCAAATCACAGAACTTGAAACCACTGGTCAGAATAGGAGAAATCAACAAATGAAGATTTAGAGCCCACCTCTCCAACTCCATAGTGAACAGTGACAATGACATCTCACCAAGTGGTCCCCACCCTTATATAGGCCCTATTTTACCTAATTTCTCCCATTCAACATAACAGGCCCATACGAAGTTCATTTGAGATGTCGTTCATGCCACTCATTTTAGAATTCCATCCTCTATCTCCTTATGAGACCATCGTCTCATGTTTAACAAACAAATTTTGGGACCGCTTCCTAGAAGCTACCTCGATTTACGAGCCACAGCATGGTGATACAAGTGTTGGTAGAGCTATAATTGCATCACTCTTTCCTAATGCTACTCATACGGGTTTTTAGGACACCGCCTGTTAAGGAACATCATTCTCATTTTTGTAACATATAGCCATCTACTTCATCCACCGCACCTTATGCGGATCTTTGGAGCATTATCCAGAAAACAAATTATTTCCCTTACATGTATTTGTCATAGAACTGCCTCTAGACTTGCACTCATGTCCCATGCAGTCAAGTTCATCCACCGCAACTCACACACAGCTCTCCTGACCTCTTTTCGAGAGCCACCTTGGTTTGCGTGCCTCTGGCGCACCGACTCGTGTGCCTTTGCCCTGATCTATCTCGTGCATGTATTGGTATGTTTGAGAGCCATCTGCTCTATCCATATTGTGTGGATGACCTTTGGGCCATGGTCCACCATCCTGACATGGGGCACCACCTGTGCCATCGCAATCATTTGACCATATTAGAGTTTCGTTTAAGCTCTTTTCTGACTCCTAAAAACAATGAAAAGATTATTGAGATAGCTGCTTCCTTTCCCGCTCGTTAAAGTATAGGAAAGGGCATCTACATCATCTCGTTTACCTCCTTTTGTGGACTATGTAGACCATCAAATGAAAGGACCACTTTGGCATATTCAAACGAAGATTGTTCCCCTCTGCATACTTTTATGCTTTCTCGGGAAGAGGGGCCGCACTTTACAAAAAAGCTCACCATGGGTTTTCTTTAAGCTCTTTTCTAGCCTTCTCATCAAGAAAATATTGTCGAGCAAACTTGGGTTCGTTCATGCTCGTAAAATTATTTGAATGACTGTCCAGTCAGTATAGGTTTAACCTTTTTTGGCCTGATTGGACTACCAATGGTAAAGAAGTATCTCATCCCCTACAGGATGGACGAGCTCTCCTGTGTATACTTTTATCCTTTTTTGGGCACAGGAGACTACCAATGAAAAATATCCCCCACTGGAGTCTCCTTCATGCTTTCACACTCTCTAAAATGGAAAGCACCATTGATCAGTTACTTTTTCGGGCTCGCCAAAAATCCACAAGATCATACCACAATGGTGTCTCTAGACACCACCCCACAGAAAATAGTTTGGCAGCATTCCCATTTTGGGTCACCTTTGTTCAGAGCACTCTGCAATGTGTCTTTCTTGGATCCCATTAATATCAAAAGTGTCTACCTCCCCCAAGTATTTCCCATCTGTAGTGACATTCTCGGTATTACATCTATGATCCCATTTCCATGAGTCAGTTTCATTTGCTGCCTGGTCTGCCCTGTCGTCATACTCTGAACAAAGGAAGTTTGAGTCTAATACACTCCCCCTTCCCCTGTTCAAATCTTTCCCTCCCCCCCCCACCATTAAATGGGTCAGTTTGTAGATTGTCTCACATATTTTGGTTATCTCCCTCATGCTTTTGGTCAAGGAAACACCATTTCCTTGACCAGGGGTAGGTCTCCCTTTGTCAATGACAACACACATATTCCAGAGGATAGACCCAGAGGTCCTTATATCTTGGTTTCATTAACCTCATTGATGAGTTCCTTGGACCACTTGAGAGGAGTCCTTAGTGCCTCTTGGGATGGTTGTTTCTCACGTGCTCGACTCCAGCCACATCATCGCACCACTGAGATTCATACATGGTATTGGTCTATGCAATATTTGGTCAAAGACCCCAGATGTCACCTGAATCTAGCACATTGATGAGTCTATTCAATGGACATAAGTAGGTTATGTCCCCTGTGATTTCTGGGTTGCATTGGATATAGTGTTCAGAAGCCCCAGCAGTGCTTCTATATAGATTTATGATTGATGCAACATACTTGTACCATAGAGACTCCGACTCTCCATCAGTGAGTCCATACAGTTGTGTACCATTCCAAATATAGTAGGCTATCAATCATGAAGATATAGCATTCCATGAGAATGCCATGGGTCCAATGTAGCAGTTCTTCATATCAGTATTGTATTTAGCCTCTAATTGAGGAAACCATTATTGTATCATCAGTTGTATATGATCGGATCTTGTATTATAGAGCATAGATCACATTATTATTTTGACATTGTTACGAGCATGGGGATTCCTTCCTCATCCATGTACATGTCACACATTATTTTATCTCACCCATTGATGGGAACCATATTAATACAAAAACCAAAATCCACCATGCCCCAGCCCCAGAAGCACCACCTCTCTGCAGAAAATCCTATGATGTTCATCGGCCATATGATGAGCTCCTGCCCTCACACATCAGGGGGCAATTTGTTAACCTGAAAAAACCCTCACTCAGCTCTACATGGCCTACACCACCCAAGGAAACCCATGCATGGCCCTCATTTCACCCCATTAGACCCCCACACCCTTAAAAAGGCTTAAGAATGAGCAAAATGGCTTAAAAACCCCAAAAGAGGCTAAATACATTCTCCTAGGGGCTAAATCCTCCAAAAATGGGCTCAAACTCCTAAAAGGAGCTGAGAACCCCAAAAGGAGCTAAAGTTAGGGCAGAGAGGGATAAAATCCCAAAAAAGGGGATAAAGCCCCAACCACGGGCTTACAACCCTAAAAATCCCCCAAAAAGCTATAAATAGAGGGGTGGGGTCACTATGAAAAGAATTCTCCCTTGCATACTATTATGTTTCCCGTGGATACCTTGAGACCCTTTGTCTCTCAAGCCACCCACATCCCCCTCTCATCCATTCATTCTCTTATTGAGCCATAGCTCCTCCATTGCCAAGAGAGAGAGAGAGGTGCTTCTTCCAGCTAGGGCATGGTGGCCCATTGCACCAAAGAGAAGGTATAACTGTGTATTTTGTTTTGTTTATTTGCTTTCCTCTAACCCATTTCTTGTTTGCAGGTTTTCTGATATGTTTTTTGCAGGTTATTGAAGTGGAACCCTAACATTGTTTGTAGAGGGGTTCTCAATTTGATTTTTCATTACTGTCTACTTCCATTTCTCTTTTTCCTTTCTACATTTCCATCCAGGAACCTATTCTTCCATCTTATAGATGGAAGGTAGCCATTCCTGCCCTGTAGCAAGGGAGAAATCCCTGCTACACCAATATTAACTTTCTTGATTTTAAATGGATTCAAAAACTGGTTTATTGAAACACCTAATCCTTCCACCATGTGAGTAACTTTAGAATCTATAATATTTATATATCATGGATCATCATCATTTGGTTTGCATTACATTGTATCACTCCATCCTATGGTCGACTGTCTCACTACTCTCCTCAAAAGTTGAGATTGACATAGGGATATATTCAAAGATCTTAGTCTTAATCACTTGCAAAGCAAAATCAATCAATGTGTGATCATTAGAAAATTCAAATGTATGTGTGAAGCTGGTAGATAGCTCTTCCCATTCAATTTTTACTTGCCACAAGTCAACCAACATATATCAGTTCCTTGGTATCATGTCCAATGTTTGTATAAAATGATGGATCCATTCTTGTCATGGAAATGCCTCCCATGTCGCACAACAATTCTCAATGTGCTTGATAGGATTAATCAATCCCATTTACTTTTGACTAGCGTAGATCACCTTCTCTCCAAATCATACCTCCATCAATCTTCGGCACTGAGGCCATTCTGAGATATATTTTTTATGTGTGACCCACCATTTAGAAGGTGTTATTAGGGGAGTTTTGAGGTAAAAAATGGGCCTCACAACAAAAATTGTACAATTAAATTAATTTTATAAGAACCAATACGATTCAAGGTGATGATGTCAACCATAAGGGTAAAATTTGTAAAAGAAAATGGAGGGAAAAAGAAAAAAATATGTTTCTTTATCTTATTTTTGGCATATATCCTTATTAGCTCACCCAAATTTCAAGTTTGGAGACTCATTAGATGAATAATTTAATTCCACATCCAACCCATATCTATACTGCATATTTTTTAGGTACCCGCGGCACCCAAAAATGAAAACTTCAATAAAAAATGTATTTTAATATTAGAATATGCTTTTTTAATGAAAATTTTTCTTTTTTGGTATAGTGGGTACCTCAGAAGTATGGAGTGTGCTTATGGGTTAGATGCAGAATTAAATTCTACATCCAATGATTCCCCAATCTCAAAATTTGTGTGAACCGATAAAGAGATATGCCAAAAACATGATAAGATTTAATTTTCCCCTCTAAAATTTAGAACTTTTATTTTATTATTATAACTCTTATTTTATTATTTCCCTTATGAGGCCAATTTTGTACCTCAAAACTCCCCTAATGAGCCTTCAATGTGAAATCCAAAGCTGATAATCATTAAGGTTTAGTGACTTTCTCTTCGATCTCTTTAAGAAAAAAATTTAGGTTAGGAAAATCTTCATAAGTAGGTAGATCACATACCTCAATAACTACCCATCACATGGATTTTGTAATTCTTGTGCATCTTTACATTGATGCTTGATGCAATTGGTTTTGCCAGTTTTCCAAAGCCTCTCTTGAATCTGATGTGCAGTAACTAATTCTTCTCCAACTGAGTTTTCCATCGGTCGTCCGATTCACATAATCATCCATTACAAAAGTAATATTGTAGATATGGTCCAAATATCCACCTTGTACTTCACTATTCACCTTCTCGACATATCTCTGGCCTTCTACAGGATCAATTGTTGTGACCACCGTTATCTCTAAGTCCTCAAAATTTAAAATCCTCTTTTTTGAAATTCATAATAGTATGATTATTAATGTCCTAGTCGATCCACAAAAGTGTGGGATATGGATTTCTATCATCAACAATGTTAACTACTTCAAAGTATGCATACATCCTGAGTCCTTCAATCTCAAGAAGAACTTGCATTGGTCAACTAAGAGGTAAAACCTTTGATTGATTAGCCAATCTTAGATGGACAATAGACCATACTAGTCTCATATTTCCCATACTCTCCCATGTTTTTATAGTAATAATGTTAACATTGGAGCCTATGTATAGAATAATATAGTCCATATCATAATATCTTATATGGGAAGTCATATCCAGCTCACGGTCACTTTTCAATATTTTCCCAATATTTTTAACCCGTCTTTCTGGTCACACATATTCTTGAGGTTATTTTATTAAATATATCAGTTCTGCTATAGGATCTTTATCTTGTATTAGTGCTAAACAACTTTTAAATCATTCTTTTAGTTTACTAACCTTTTCCATGGCTTTCTTTCGAAACAACTGGTCAAATCTTTCAGGAATTTCCAGGATTGGTCATTCATTTGGTACAACAGTAGAAGTCAACGGTTGATTTTTGTTGATGAATTATTGTCATGTGTCTAATAATAATTCATTTTATTTCTATACATGAAATGGTACTTTATTTTGTGTTGCTGGTCACACTCTCGGTTGTCCATATGGTGCTTCTTGATCTGCTCCAGTCACAACACCTTCTCTTGTCACAATAGTAATATTTGGTTCCCTTGGTTCAACAGAAATATTCTATATGTTTGGATCTATATTATAACGTGGGTTCTTATTTCCCATGTTCTTATCCTTCACTTAGAAATCAATTGAGGGAATTATTCATAGTAAGGTCAAAATCCTTCGAATATGAGAAATTCATGGTAGGATCAGTGCAATACCTTGATAGATGTCCACGTTATCCATGATTATAACATATAAATTGGCCTCCTCCACTAGTAAATCCTCCTCCTCACCCTCAACCTCTAAAAGTTCCACCCCTTATGTTGAGGGTATTTTTCTTGCGGGTTTTGGGTATTTTTCTTGCGCTTATCCTGCATCTATTTTTCATTTTTCATTAAGTATGTGCCGATTATTTTATCCTACAATAGCTGATATGCTCATTAATCTTTCTCCTCATGCCCCACTGACCAAAAAAAATTACAGTATTTAATTCTTGGTGCACTTACTATATTTTGTGAATATAAGCACTCTTCCATCCAATGTCCTCTAGTTTGGCAGATCCTACACCAAGGCATCCCTTGTGTATTCGTTGGATTCAATGCTCCTAATGTGACATAATTCATAATTTTTTGACATAAATATTTATTATGTCCTTTGGTTCTACACCTGGTACACCATAGTTCTTCTTCTACTTCCTTCCGTTTCTTGATATCATTAAGTTGCAATGTAAGTTTGGAAAATTTTGACTATATTTGCATCATTCCGGGAACAGTTTCTTCGACTGGCGAAGCTTCTAGCTTCATGGCAATCTCAATATGCTTGATTTGCGATACAATATTCTATTAAATCAGAGGAATTCAGATGTATGGTAACATCATTGCAATGAACCATTCTTTATGATGGATCTAGAACATCTAAAAACTTACTTTGTCCATCAACATTTTGAATCTTTTATCGAAGTCCCAAACAAACTCTGTAGGAATATTATTAATCTCTTTTATTTTTTTGATACACTTCGACTCAAATTTAGGGTTATTAAATTCATCAATAAAACATGTCTCAATTTGATCCAACGTATTCTAAGGAATCCTTGTGGTAACCACAGAGAATTCCATATACCAAACAAGTGCACAACCTCGAAAGGTTGTGATCATCTATAATTTCTGTAGCCTCATATTGGACCCATCACACGGTCCATACAAATTCTCAGAGGAACCAATGCTACACAGGGTCTAACCAATTTCCATTAAATATCAAAAAAATTATATCATTTCCAGCCATGTTTTTTACTCTTGGTAATACTGAATTAAAGTTTTTTATAGTGGGAGTTCCTTGTCTTCTATTACCGCTATTTTTGTTATTTTAATTGATAAATCCACTAGGAAATGTGTTTTAGATATTACCTTAGGATATGTACATGGAGTTGCGTATAGGTCGTAATCTTGATCTGGATCTTGTGCTTATTCTTCCTATTTTTAAGATATAATTTGTTATTCCTCTTCCTCATTGCAATCCTTCCTCTTTCCCAAACAAAAAATTCTTCTAGTCCTCAAGTGTCCACCTTATAGCTCAATCTCACTATCACAAGAAATCATCTCAGATTACTTTGATCCATTTTATTCAAATATTTCTTATGGCATATTATATTTATATGCGTACAATTATGTATCCACCAGACTCCATTCTCAATATCCCTTTCTCACATACCAACATCTTGATCCAAAGTTTCAAATATTTCAGGTAGAGACCTCTAGGTCCTTGTAAAAATTATCTTTGAGTCTAACTGTATGATTTTATTGTGTCTACTACAATCTCTATGATATGTCCTCCCATAATACTATCAACCCAGAAGTCAATAGTCCTAGATATAGGATTACTAGTTTTTTCAGCCATTGGATTAGCTGAGGACTCCACTCGGTAGGTTCTCCTCCTTGAATTTTTTTCTTCTGGGTCACTATCTTTGACAACCACTCATACAATATAATGGGAAATTTTCTAAAGAAAATCTCATGAGTGTCTGTCTAAAGGTATCATTCCAACCATTCTCTCAAGCTCAATCACGATCCTTCACTTTCTTCCCATGAAAACTCTAGTGATTTAAAATCAACCTAGTCTTGAATTTTTGGCTTCATCGAGTGCCAAAACATATCCCCACTAGAATTATTCAGGTCCTGACAATGGAACCATTTGTTGGTGTAATTTTGGGTCAACCCAAGTTCATGTATTTTTTTCATTAACAAAGCCCAAGATATTGACCCGACAGAGAAGGACTCCATTGACAACACATGTGATTCTTGCTAACCCAAAAAATACCTCGATGAGCTCTATATGACCTACACCACCCAAAGAAATCTATTTCACTACCCTCATTTGACCCCCACACCCTTGCAAAGGCTCAAAAACATAAAAAGGGCTTAAAAACCCCTAAAAAGAGCCAAAATAGCTCTCATAGGGGCTAAAAACCCTCAAAGGAGCTTAAATACCTTAAAGGAGCTAAGAATTCGATGAAAGGGGCTTAAAGCCCAAAAATGTGGCTAAATCCTTGACGAAGGGCTTAAAACCATAAAATCTATAGAAAAAACTTTAAATACAAGGATGGGGGTCACTCTCAAAACACTCCTTCTCACCCTATTGTTATGTTTCCCATGTGAGTGCCTTGAGACCCACATATCTCAAGCCATTCACCCCTCTCTCCCATTTTCTCCATTAGCCCATAAGCCACAACCCCATTTCATAGAGAGGTGCTTCCAAATCTAGGGCATGGCGGCCCATTTCCACAAAGGCTGAAGGTATAACCATGTATTTATTGTTGGTAGTTTAGATTGTTTTTAATTGCAGGTCTATTTTCTCAAAGTTTGATGTAGGTTCTCCAATGAGTACTTGTTGCTACTTTATTTCTCCTAACATTGTCTTGCAGGTATTCCGTTAATAGTTTCTTGCAGGGTTTGTCTTCCACCCATAGGAACCCTACCCTTCCGTCCTATAGATTGAAGGTAGTTGTTCCTGCTCATAGCTAGGGAGAAATCCCTACTATAGTTTGGTGACCATACCAGGTCGATCCTAGAGGATCCTTGGGTTATTTTTTCAGTTTTCTAATTTTTTTTTGCTTTGTTAACCTAGTTTAAATTTCTATTTAAATCTAGTATTAGATCTCTTTTTTTTTTCTGCATTTACAATTATAGTCAAGCCTCCTTAAGGTTGACCTGAGCCCATTCAGCCATAGTACAAGTTACTGTCGGTCGTTCCGAGCTCAAGTTTTAAATTTTTTCAATTTTCGGGCCAAGTCGCTCTTATTGGGATGAAAGGTGTGACCAAGTTGCTCATTTAGCCTCGAAAGGCACGACTTCAACCCCAGGTGATAGAGCGTGCCTATTTTTTATTCTGTGTGAACCCCTCACCACATTTTCCCCGAAATGGGTGACTTGTCTCTTAGAATTCGGTTTTTAAGTTGTTGGGACTGTTAGTGCAGCTCAGCTGCCACTGTCCAGTAGCTTGTTTTCTTCTACATACAGTTTCTATGAATTAATGATAGATTTGATTATTTATTAATAGATATGAATCTATTTTAAGGATTAGATAAAGTACTGTAATTTAGTTTTCAATTTTTAATTAAACATTGGAAATTAACCCCTTTCCTAGCCCTTCCTCCTCTACCTAGTCATCACCCTTCGGGGTATTCTGGAATAAGACGAAGGGTCAAGATCGTATAGTAATAGGCACTTGCACTTGTGATTGCTTTATACCACTAAAACTGGGTGACTTGGAAGGTTGTGGGGGTGGTAGGCCCTGGGGGCCTCATGGCATTCATGTCCTCCTTGTTGATTGACCTTGCACTTGGAGAGTGACCTGAGGATCTGTGGATGGGCTTAGTCCCATTGTGTTGAGATCCCAACACTCTTTCCTGGTAAAAAAGGAATACAAGGGTAAGGTAGTTACCTAGCAAATCTACAGTAGTTCAGGTTCATTAGTTGCATATTTCAATTTTTTTGTTAAAAAATTCATTGGTTTCATAATAGGTTTCCCATTTTGTAATCCCTATAACAAACCAAAAACATCTGGAAAATATTCATAAACCATAACTACAACCATAACAAAAAAATTCTAAAAATGGACAATCCTTCATACACTGAACATGCACACCAAGTAAGATAACCAAAGTCAGTTCATGACGCTGAGCCAGCCATTAAAATCTATCAATTAACATTAATTCAAAACCTTACAGTCTTTCAGGACATAAGTCCTTGACTACCTTAACGATGGGAAGTACTTGGGCTCAGCCTTGAAACTCATTGTGAGGAGTACCATGGGAACCCCAAAGTAGTTGGTTGTTGAGAGGAATTTCCAAGCAAAATGGGAAATGAACCCTACCGATTGACTAGCACTCCGATGAAGAAAAATACAAGCATTGTCTCCTGGAAGTCTTGGTGGTTGAGTGACCACCTGAAAGCCAATAGGAAGCCACTGAAACCAGGGTCCAAACCATCATTACCATATTACACCATATTATGTTCATGCATACCCTATCACCATTGTCGGTCCTTCCCACATCAACCTTGGGTCAAACCTCCCATTCATGGAATTCCTCAATCTGCCTGATTTGGCCAAGTTAACCAATGACCCCATTTGTCATCAAGCCTTTTGGCCTCCCATGCCAACCAAGATCCCCTCAGACATCCCTGAGTTTGAAGGGAAGGCAGGGGAGTGCCCTCAAATCCACATAATGACATTTCATCTATGGTGCTCGTCAAACAACATCATAGATGACTCGACCAGACTCAGAATTTTCCAACGTACCCTCATAGGTGCGGCAGCCAAGTGGTACATCGAGCTACCACAAGCCAAGTACCCACACTTCAACTCTTTGGCATTTATGTTCCTGTATTATTTCCAACTCCCCATAAGATATGATGAAGGGGTGGAAATCTTGCTATCTTGTTGCCAAAACACTGTGACCCACATCACCAACCACATCCATGAGTGGAGGCAACATCACAGCTTATGCAAGATCAAGCTTGATGACAGGATATTCTTGGACTGGTTCTTGAAAACTTTACTACCACCAATAGCCAAGGACATCACCTCCAAATGTCCCCAAACAGAGGAAGAGGCCATCTTGAAGGCCCAAAAGTTTGACCTCATTTACGTAGAGTCTGGATACCTCTACACCATCATTCTAGATGCTCCCCATGCATGCACCTCCTACCAAGATGTGCTGGGGGAATCCCATGGTGCAGATGGAATCATAGGCTCTGTATCCCATCAATCATAGCACCACCTAGAACCACCCATGATTCCACCACAACCAAGAAATACCTCTAGTGTTTCCTACCCAAACCAAGCTCCTGACTATGCAAGAATGATGTCTCAATCTAGAGCTACAATATCCTATGCACAACCTGTGCCACAGCAGCAAACCCATGCACCTGCTTGGCCAATGCATCAATATGTGGGGCATATGCCCATGTTTATAGCATCCCCATCCCCCTAAGTCTACTATGCACCACCTGTGCAAGCTGCTCAATCCCCTGCCCTATCTCTTCCTAGTCCTTTGGGACAAGTGTTTTCATAGCAAAACCGTCCCACCCAACCAACCCCTAATAACCAACAAGGGAAAGCCAAAAAAAACTGAGCAAGGAATCAAGCCAACAACCAACCATAAGGAGGTGGTCAACAACCAAATCCTCCCGACAATGCTGGGACAAACCGACCATCTCAAAACCCCCAGCAACCAAACCAACCTAGACACAATGCTATGTTACACACAAATCAACCATGCAAACTATGCGAGGTCTACGGGAACTATACACATGAATTCTCCTTCATGGATTGCACTAAGCAGTCCATTCATAATAAAGTTCAGCATGTAACCAATATGGTAGCCCCAGCTCAAACCAAACTGACACCACCAGGACTAGTAGCAACTGCACTTACTCCCCAACCCAATCCCATTGCCCCAGCTGCACCTCCAAAATCAGAAATAGGTGTTCACTACCTGCTAGCCTTGACAATCGAAGAGTTTAATTTACAAACCATATGGAATCAATATGGAGCTAACACTGAACCCACTGAACCATTAGTAGAATCCATGTCCAAAACAACCAATACAACTCTTCACTTTCCCCCTTTTCCCCCATGCCCCCCCATATGTCGGGTTTCCAACAATGTCACGGCTAGAGCTACTGTAAGCTACAGCATCGTGGATGACTTGGCCCAAACACCTAGGGCTATGTTTGTTCTTGAGGTACTTAAAACTTTCCAAACACAATGGAAAGCCTTACTAGCTTCCCTTAGTGCTGTAGACCCCTCAGACTCTAAGTTGATCACATTTGACACAAAGAATGGAGAACCGCAGATGCCATCAACCATTTCCTTCCAAATCTTGGTACCCATTCAGAATTTGGTTGTACACTGGTGCATCATCGATGAGGGGAAATATGTATGTGTCATGTCAACCTTAGTCTGGTAGAAACTTGGGTCCCCAATTCTACAACCATCCACTACTACTATGCGGGCCTATAATGGCCACCCCACTAAAGCTGAAGGTATCCTTCCCCATGTTCCCATCACATTAGTCGGGAAAATAGTATTGATTGACATAGAGTTTGTCAGTTCTCATTTGGACTATAAAATTCTCCTCGAAAGAACTTATATGTATGCCACGAGAGCTGTAGCATAAACTATTTTTCGTCTGATGATGTTCCCTCACGATGAGAAAATCATGACGGTTGACTAATTAACTTATCAAGATCCGCAAGGGCTAACTGCACTAGCCAATGTTATCCATACGGTCAATACCATCGATCTGCAAGGGCTAACCACACCAGCTAATGTTATCCCTACGGCCAATACCATGGTCAAAAACATACCTTCCTCCCCATTATTGAATGTGGGACCTGGGTTGTTTGTCGACACCCCCATGACAGCTTCCTTCCCCTTAGTGTCACCACCGTCGACACCAAATGAGACTACATATTTTTTCATGCTCTCATCCAGCACTGGTGTGCCTAAACATCAACCGTAGACACAGCCCCAATAGCAGCTACAATGTCATCCACAATTGCAACATTATGCACAGCCACAGCCACAACCCCATCCCCACATGAAACCATCAGGGAGTTATTTGGGCTCCTCCCTAATCCACACAATTCCCTTCCTTTTTACCCCACCCGGTGTCATGAGTAAGCTAGTAATGGCTACCTTAAACTTACCCAATTTCACATTAGGGATTCCCATGTGGTACCTTGATCCACCGACCCAACCTTCGATGCCTTGGGTTATCTTAACCCTCAATTCCTGGGTTGGATCCATCCATTATAGAACACCACATAGACACATGGCCTGATGTGGTCCCCGTGCACTAAAAGAAACGACCCATCCATCCCTCCAAATCTGCCGTGGTCAAAGCCGAAGTAGAGAAGCTGTGCACGACCGAATTCATTTACCCTATTGCTTACACCAAACGGGTTAAAAATCCCATTCCCATGAATAAAAAATAGGGTAACATCGGTGTTTTCATAGACTTCTGTGATCTGAATTGGGCATGTCCCAAAGACAACTTCCCAACACCCTTCATCGATCAGATTATTGATGCGTGCGCCGGACATGAGGTCTTTTCCTTCATGGATGGATTTTCTAGATATAACCAAGTTCAGATCTAGAAAGAATATCGTTGCAAGAATGCATTCACAACCCCATGGGGCACATTCACATATCGAGTAAATCCCTTTGGTCTAAATATTGTTGGAGCCACCTTCCAACGTGCCATGAAATATTGTTTCCATGACCCAATGCACATCATATTGGTCTACCTGGATGACCTCATTGCTCGATAAAGAAAATGAGCACAACATATAGACAACTTATAGTAATTCTTTTTGCGATGCTGCAAGTACAAAATTCACTTGAATCCCCTAAAGTGGGATTTTTTTTCCCAGCAGGTCATTTTCTTGGGTTCATCGTATCCCACAAAGGGAAATGATTGACCCTCTCAAAGTTCAATCTATCCTTGATCTCCCTATACCACAAAATCGATGCCAACTGTAGAGCCTCCAAGGCAAGGCTAACTTCCTTCATTGCTTTGTACCATAGTATGCAACAAAATCCCATGGATTCATACTCTTGCTCCACACAAAAATCCCCTTTGTTTGGGATCAACAAGCACATGAATCGTTTGATGCACTCAAACAAGCCCCCAATTCTGCACCATTACTTTCGGCACCAAACTTCACCTGAGACCTCATTATTTATGTGTCAGCCTCAAAGAACATCATTGTTGGAGTCCTTGTCCAAGAAGAAGGTGCTCTCTAGGAGCACGTGATTTATTACATCAGCCAGAAGCTGACAGGTCCCCCACTACAATATTCACCCAAGGAAAAACTTTCCCTTGCTGTCGTTTTCTCAGCCTAGAATTTGCACCACTACATCATTGCAAACCATACCCGTGTAGTGGCTGATTCCAACCTAATGCGGTACCTCTTAAGTCATTGTCGTCTACAAGGCCGCGCGACCAAGTGGGTAGTTGTCCTCAAAGATTTCAACTTGGAGTTTGTCTACATGAAAATAACAAAAGCACTCACACTGGCTGCTCTCATGACCGATTTTCCACCATCGAACACGTCACCACAACCCAAGGATGAATTCCCTAATGATTTCCTATTCATCATATCCACAAAAGACCCATGGTATGCAGGAATCCTCCTATATTTATGCACACAAAAGTTCGCATCCCACTTAAACTGTGAAGACAGGTGAGGCATTAGACATCAAGCCACTCTCCATATTCTTATTAGATATTTTTTATATCTTTTAGGCATTGATACCACCCTATATCAATGCCTCACTCGTGACGAGGCCGAGACAGTCCTCAACGACTGTCATAGTGGAGCCTGCGATGGCCACCTTTTAGGCCTAGAAACTGCCAAGAATATTCTACGTGCTCGCTACTTCTGGCCTTCTAGCTTCACTAATTGCATAGAGGCAGTCAAACACTGTCACAACTGTCAGCTCTTTTCCCCGAAGGAAAGAACCCCCTTGCACCATTACACCCTGTAGTCACAGTAGGTCCATTATGCAAATGGGAAATCGATTTCATGACAATCAACTGTGCCTAGACCAATGGCCATAAGTACATCATTATGGCGGTTGATTACTTCACTAAGTGGGTCGAGGCCATGACCCGTTCAATTGCAAAAGCAAAACAGTTGGTCATTTATTCTTTAACCACGTCATTTCGTGATTTGGAGTTCCCAAAGAGTTGGTCTGATACCATGATAAACACTTTGAAGATGTTGTTTGGACTGAGATTTCAACCATGTTGAAATTCAAACACTAGTACTCATCTTCCTACTACCCTAGGGCAATGGCCAAGTCGAAGCAGTCAACAAAATCATGAAAACAATGCTCCAAAGGATGGTAGGAAACCAAAAAACCAACCGGCACCACATGTTGTTTTCCACCCTATGGGCTTACCACACATCCACAAAAACTGCAACTGGTTTCACCCCCTTACGTCTAGTACATAGCATTGAATTAGTACTCCCTATAGAGTGCCAGATCCCATCACTCTACCTCGCAGTATAACTCCTTCCTGACACTTCACCTTTAGAAGAACGACTCCTCCAACTTGAGTAAACCATAGAAGACCGTCCACAAAGACATGGTCAGAATCCCATTATGACTCCCATGTCCACCCTCGTACCTTTAGAGAACGATATATGGCTTTGGTTTATGACCAACGCAATGATAAGTTGGGCAAAGGAAAGTTTGAGTCAATCTGGTATGGCCCATATGTCATCCATCATTGCCTTGAAAAAGGGGCATACATTCTTATAGACTCTGATGGACAACTCTTGGACAACCCCTGTAATGGACTCTACCTCAAGAGAGTTTACACTTAACATCAGTAATGAGTCCCTTATTTTACCTTTTTTGTTTTGCAACATTTTTTCCACAAATTAGAAACCCCCTCCAGTAATAGTTCTACACATGAGAATATCCCACTGAAGGGTGCGGTACCATAGCTGCACATGCACATGGTATTTTGCGTGTCTGATATAGCTACCACCCTACTAGCACACCCATAGGCCCCATTTGGTCTATATTTTCCCTATACTGCACTAGGGGAAGCACCATTATCTGCTAGTTAAAGTCACCCGAAATTTGTTCAAGACACCTCTCACACCTCCAGGTTTAGAATTTCATCCTCTATCTTTTAGTGAGACCATAGTCTAATGTTTAATAAGTAATTTTCAGGGCCACTTCCTGAAAGTTACCTCAGTTTACATACCACATTGTGATATAAGTATCTATAGACCTGTACTTTCATCACATAATCCTACCACAACTTATGCAGGATTTTGAAGCATCTCCCTGGAAGGTACATCATTTTCTTATTTTCAGCATATAACTGTCAAATCCTTCCATTGTAGCTTACGTGGTTTCCTAGGCCATTTTCGAAAGGATGGATCATTTCTTTCACATACATTTGGAATATAACTTTATTTGGACTTGCACTCACATCATATGTAGTCCATTCCAGCCACCACAACTCACACAAGACTCTCCTGACCTCTGTCCAAGGCCACCTCAGTCTGCATGCCTCTACCACATTGAGTCATGTTCCTCTACCGCAATCTATCCTATGCATGTATTGGTATGTTCAAGAGCCACATACTCCATCCATACTGCATGGATGACCTTTGGACCACTATCCATAGTCCCTATAAGGGGAACCTTCAGTTCCCTTTGATCAATTGACCATAATGGAGTTTGTGTTAAGCTCTTTTCTGAGTCCTAAAAGAATGAAAATATTGTCGAGCGAATTTTCTTCCTTTCCCACTCATTAAAGTATCAAAAAGGGAATCTAAATGGCTTCGCTTATCTCCTTTTGTGAACCATGTAGACTAACATATGAAAAGGACCACCTTTCCATATTCAAGCCAAGACCATTCCCCTCTACATCCTTTTATGCTTTCTTGGGAAGAGGGGCTGAATTTTATGAAAAATATCACCATGGGTTGTCCTTAAGCTCTTTTGCAGCCTTCTCATCAAGAAAATATCGCCAAGGAAACTTGGTTTCATTCATGTTTGTAAAATTATCTGAATGATCGTCAAGTCAGTATAGGTTTAACCTTTTCTGGCCTGATTGGACTACTGACGGTAAAGAAGTCTCCCATCCCTCAAAGGATGGGAGATCTCTCCTATGTACACTTTTAACCTTTTTCGAGAACAAGAGACTATCAACGAAAAAGAGACCCCACTATAGTATTCTTTATGCTTTCAGAATCTTTAAAATTGAAAGCACCATCGAGCATTTACTTTCTTGGGATTTTTAAAAATACACAAGATCCTACCACAATGGTGTCTTTAGACACTAGGGATGATTTTAGGGGCAAATTATAGCCCATTGGCGAATTTTAAGGGGTGCCCGAAAAAAGATGGGTGAATTTTTAATATTAAAATGGTTTTTTTTAATTTAATAAATTAGCCCATATTTTATTTTATATATAATTTCCCTTCATTAAATAGCCCGCGCGATTAACCTCTAAAAATCCATAGAACCTAATTTCGCCAAGCCGTCGATGGGAAAATCGTGACATTCACCCCGATTTCTTCCTTAATGGAGGTGCAATCGAGGTGAAATCGCCAAAAATTTACAGTTTTGGAGGATAAATGAAGACGATTCACCCAAATTTATGGTAGATAGGTTAAAAATTTGGTATTTCGCCCCCACAGGCCCGATCCTTCTTCCACACATGAGGATAGGGTCGAACTACGCGATCAGAGGAGGTCAGGCTGCTTCATGGATTGCTAAGCTGAGGAGAGACCTAGATACTATTATCCGGGAGCGCGACACCTCTTTAAGTATTATCTTCTTGTATGGATGGCTTATAGATGCTTGTAGGCCTCCTTGTTTTTAGAGTACCCATGGGCTTGTAGATTGTTGAGTCATCACGGCGAGGTTTCTTAAATCCTTACTTCAGGATCATATCAGAGAGCTCAAAACCCATTGAAGAGTCGAACCAATACAAAGCAGCAGAGAGATCTATCTTCTAGAGTCACAGAATCAGACCTCTCATCCGCGATGGATTTTTGGGTAAATTTGTTTTAGTTCATCCCTGATTTGCAGGCCCTGGATGTTCATGCATTGGGTATGGAGCAGCACAAGATTTGGGTCTGCTTTAGGGGAAAATGGATGGCATAGGTCTGCTACATCGATTTACTTTGAGAGTTTTCCTTACAGGGTCAGCCAGGAGACTGGGTTCATTGATTATGACAAGCTAGAGGAGAAAGCCTTGGATTTTAGGCCTAAGCTTATTATCTGTGGAGGCAGTGCTTATCCCAGGGACTGGGATTATGCTAGGTTCCACATTGTTCATCCATTCTTTGGCTCTCTTTTTTATACAGATCTGTCACATGTTCTGTCTTTTCTTGATATTAAAAACACATACTTATTATCTTAAAGGGCACTAGTTCTGAGAGTGGATGATATTGGTCACACCAAGAAAAAAGATGGTCTCTTAATAGTTAATACAAATGCACACAGTTATGAACTGTTTGAAATTGTTTACAAATGCATACAGTTAATGCTTCATTTCTATCATTTCCTTAAGCACATTATCTCTAATATCTAACATCATCACATTTTGACAAGACTTCTCCAAAGGTTTCCCTTGAGCAAAAATCTATCTCAGCCTACCTGAAAATTTCTTATGTTTCCAGGATTCTACTTTCCATTCTTCTTTCTATTTGAGACATAAAAATCCTAAAAGATTTGAGTGAGTTTGTTCTGTTGTATGGTTATGTTATCTATTCTTATTAATTTATCTCTCTATGCCCGCCGGGGGTTTGAACATGGGTCATTAACATGGCTATGGTCTAATAATGGTATCTTTTATCACTTGGGTATTTTAGAAGCCATTATTTAGGATGCTGCTCAGGTTATACCTATCCTTGATCATCTTGGATTGATCTTGTGTAGTTGGATTTTTCCGTATGTTTTGTTCAGGGGCTATTCCTGGTATGGCTATAATGCAATAAGCTCAGTTCTTTTTTTAATTATGTATGGTTGCTATATACTTCAAACTTCTAGATATTAGAAAGTTAGAAACCACCTTCATGCTAAACGAGTTTGAGAATTCAAGTATTGTTTTCATATATAAAAAATGAATGATATGGCTCAGGAAAGTTAAGAAGTTTGTGACCCACATCTCCTGCCTTTGGTCATGTACCCTGCATTTTCTTATTTTCACTGTCAATGATTTGGTGTGTAAGCACACCATGTATGATGTCTTGTGTTGCTTACATCTTAATGCCGTGTTATTTCCCATCTCCTGCATTATTGTACAGTTTTGCATGTAGAATGATCTTACATTATGTATGCCTGTTGATAAACATGTTTTGCATCAAGTATATCTTTTTACTCTGTCGATAAGTTTTACTCCTAACAGATTTTGTGATCATCTATTTGGTGACTACTACTATATGGTGATGGAAGCATCTTTCTGTCTATCTCCAGTGTTTTGGCTGAAGTAGCATAGTATAGAAGTAGAAAATTAGAAATATCTTTCTATCCTTTTTTGGGCTGCTAGGTGTTTCCATTTTGGTGTGTGATGTGATTTGAGTCTGCAACACTGAAGATCTCATGAGAATTCCCTAAATCTGGAGGCTGGGGGGTGTCTGGCCCTTGGGTCGCTTAATCAGTGACCACAACTCTGGTAGGTTTGTTCCTGTCTTTATGTGAGCCTGGGAAGCCGGTCTTCTACTGCATGAATATGTCCACCTTCCTCTATGTGTGAACCTCCAAATCCATCAACTAAAGACTTTAGAGCACAAGAAAATGCTTTCACACTCTACTTCATGGAATTGGGATTCCACTTCCTTTACCTTCCTTGTAACAACTTCAAAGTTTCCCCTGTTGTCCATGTGATCGCCATTTTTTTTTGTATCTCAACTCTGCTACAATCCTATTTACTTCATTGTTGCGACTATCCAAGATGTTCTTTCATTCTCTTGTGTTGGTTTTAAATTTTAAACTCCCCTACTTCTTGGAAAGGGAAAGGGAGCAATAAGAAATATGCTAATACATCTCTTAGCATTTTTAGAGATGAGTCTATCAGAAGGGTGAGGGCTTGTCTTCAACGCTCATTAACTTCTTCATCATTACATGAAAGGGAGAGAAATATGTTACGGTGCAGGGCATCCTTCTCGTGCGTCTCCCAAGGCTATTTATCATTACATGAGTGCTACTGAATGTATCAAAGTATCTTATCACTTGCTACAGTAATACTTTGGATTTAGGAGGTGTACTTATTAGTTAGATATATCTGTTCAATATATTTTGTTTGTGATTTACATTATTGCTATAGAAGGCCTTCATAAAGTTGTAGGTAGGTGACCTTTCTTTGTTCGCAAGGAACCTTGATCAGCCTTGATGTGATAAAGCAAGCATCCTATGACCTCACTTCAAGATGTAACCACTTGTTTCTTATGAGACATGGTTCTAAATTAGTCCATAACCATTCTTTACTCTTCCAAAAGCATCTTTCTACGAGCTTGTGGAATGTACTTTACCTCACTTCAAGATGTAACCACTTGTTTCTTATGAGACATGGTTCTAAATTAGTCCATAACCATTCTTTACTCTTCCAAAAGCATCTTTCTACTATCTTGTGGAATGTACTTTGTTTTCTCCTTCGCTTTGGTTCTTTGACCCATCTGATCAAAATACTTTACTCCACTTTGGAGCCTTCATTTGCCATGTCATTTGCCTTTGGATTTTTCTTCCTCCTAACATGGACTTGCTTGACTCTCTAAAAGAAGTCCGCGGCTTCTAGGGAATTTTCAAAATACTTTACTCCACTTTGGAGCCTTCATTTGCCATGTCATTTGCCTTTGGATTTGCTTCCTCCTAACATGGACTTGCTTGACTCTTTAAAAGAAGTTCGTTGCTTC
>LPNX010504133.1:15284-27888 GCA_001517045.1 Pseudotsuga menziesii | reverse complement strand
TTGTGCAAACCCCTTTACAACAAGTCTAGCCTTGTACCGCTTCTTTCCTCCATCTTATTCCTTCAACCTGTAAACCCATTTATTCTACAATACCCTTTTTCCTATAGGCAACTTAACCAGATCCCAAGTCTGGTTTCTTACCAATGAGTCCATCTCCTCATCCATGCCTTGCTCCCACTTCTTTCTAGTTTCTACCTGCATTGCTTCTTCAAAACATTCTGGCTCACCAGAATTAGTCATCAATAAATAATACAGTGAAGGAGAGAATCATTCAAGGGGTCTACTTAACCTGGTAGACCTTCTTACAGTTGCAAGAGTTTCAGGTACATGCTGCTGCTCTTGATTTTCTGGTGCTTTTGGAACTTCATTTTCTTTGATTTCATCAAGCACTGTGTACTCTGTGTTTTCCTTTTCTTCTTTCTTTCCCTACAACTGATATTTGTACATGACCTTTTCATTGAATACTACATCTCTACTCCTAATGATTTTGCAATTTTTAAGATCCCATAAGCGATAACCAAAATCATCAACCCCGTATCCAATAAAGGTACATTTCTTGGATTTAGCCTCAAGCTTTGTTCTATCATCTTTATCAATATGGACAAATGCTTCACAACCAAAAGTTCTCAGAAATGAGTATTTTACCTGTTTACCTGTCCATGCCTCCTCTGGAATTCCACCATCCAAAGCGCTTGAAGTCCCTCCGTTTATTAAATAAACAGCAGTGTTTATAGCATTAGCCCAAATCTGTAAGGGCAACCTTGCATGCAATCTCATACACCTTGCATGCTCCATGATTGTTCTGTTCATCCTTTCTGACACGCCATTTTCTTGGGGTGTTCCAGGGACTGTCTTCTCTCTGTGAATCCCATTGTGTGAACAGTAACTGTCAAACTCCTTGCTGCAGTACTCGCCTCCATTACTAGATCTGAGACATTTCAACCTTTTTCCTGTCTCTTTCTCAGCTAAAGCTTTCCACTTCTTAAAAGTATCAAACACATCAGATTTCTGTCTAATCCAATAAACCCAAGTTTTTTTAGTTGCATCATCAATAAAAGTAAAATAATAACGAGAGCCACCAAGAGATTGCACCTGAGATGGTCCCCATACATCTGTATGGACAAGCTCTAACTTTTCACTCTTCTTTTGTTTCCCAACCCTGAGAAATCTAACTCTCTTCTTTTTTCCATAAACACAGTTCTCACAAAATTCCAAACTTACCTGCTTCAGATCTAGAAGCAGTTTCCTTGAGTGGAGAATCTGCATCCCCTTCTCACTCACGTGGCCAAGCCTATGATTCCACAACGCTACACCTATTTCTGTGGAAGCTACAGAAATAGAATAATCAGTGTTATGAGGACATAAATATAACGTACCTATCCTATCTCCTTTTGCAATTACCATTGATCCTTTAGTAACCTTCCACCACGTTTCTCCAAACGTAGACAAACAACCGCCATCTCCCAACTACCTTGTTGAGATCAAATTTATTTTCATAGCAGGAATGTGCCTTACATCATTTAGCAACCAGTCTTTTCCATTATTTATTTTTATCCATACCTTACCCTTCCCAACAATTTTACATGGTTCATCATCCCCCAATAACACATGCCCAAAATCACCTTGAACATAATCATAAAATAATTTCCTATGGGGTGTAGCATGACATGAAGCCCCTGAATCTACTACCCAGTAATCACTAGTATTATCTAATGCAAGAATCAAAGCATCTTGTAACACATCACCTGCTACATTAGCTTCCTGGGTAGTCTCTTGCTGCCTCTCACCTTTCTTCTTTGGTGCTCTGCAGTCTTTCTTTAGATGTCCTTTCTTACCGCAGTTCCAGCATTCTATTTTTTTGAATCTAGACTTGGATCTTCCCTTTTTAGACTTGCCATGATTTCCTGGGCTCCTTCCTCTCTCGTTTTGTCTCCCTCTGCTCTCCATGGTCAACGCATTACCTGATGTCTCACCTGTGCTTTTCCTTCGCATTTCCTCGCTAAGAATAACACTAACAACATCATCAAACTTAAGAGTGTTTGAACTAGGGACAGAGTTACTTACAGCCATGACCAAGCTATTCCAACTTTCTGGTAATGAGCACAAGATTAGAAGAGCCCTAACCTCATCATCAAAGTTCACTTTTATAGAACTTAACTGAATGGTAAGTGTATTAAACTCATTTAAATGGTCAGCAACATATCCACTTTTCGACATCTTCATATTAAATAAATGCTTCATTAAAAATACCTTGTTAGAAGCTGAGGGTTTTTCGTAGAGCTTACTCAATGCGCTCATCACACCCTCTGTTGTTATTTCTTTTGAGATATTGAAGGCCACCGACGAAGCCAAGCATAGCCGTATTGTTCCTAGTGCCTTTCTGTCAAGAACCTCCCATTCTTCATCCTTCATAGCCGTTGGCTGTTTTTCTTTTCTGCCCAACGACAAGTATAGATATTTTTGGTACAGATAGTCCTCCATTTGCATCTTCCATAACTAATAGTTTTGGCCATTAAATTTATCGACCCTAAACTTTCCTTCTTCTGCCATTTCTCCCACTCGAACCAGGAACTCTTCTTTCCTGCGAGTTTACAAAGCAAATAGACCTTTTGGCTCTGATACCAATTGTTAGAAAACAGGACTGTAGAGAAATAATAGATATACAGTTAAATAAATAAACAAGATGCAAAACAAATTAAAATAGTACAGAGAGACATAGATATAACGTGGTTCACCCAAACGATGGGCTACGTCCACAAAGAAATTTGCCAGTCCTTTTATTGCAGTCCAAAAAGATGAAGGGATACACCCTGCAGCAAAACCGCTGCACTTCCTTTTCATGCTCTCATAGTCTCTCTTCCAGTACAATACAATGCCCACATCCAGTACAATTACAATGGAGCCTCCTCAAGCCTTCTAAAGGCTTAATCACATGCAATACCATGGGACAATACCATGGGCTACAACAAACCATGTGCCCAAACCATGTGCTAGACCTAACCACCTTTGACTCGATCTCAAGTCAAGGTTAACACATGGAATACCATGGGACAATACCATGGGATACAACAAACCATGTGCCCAAACCATGTGCTAGACCTAACCACCTTTGACTTGATCTCAAGTCAAGGTTAACCCTAACAGCTTTCGATGCAATCGTTGGACTAGAAGGGTAACCAGCAACCCGAAAGGAATAGAAAGAAGCGTAAGAATAATAGTAAGGGTGGGAATAGGAATGAAAATTCTCACACTAATGACAAGAATGCCCGAAATTCTGGGGGGGGACAAGCAATCTAAATGTAAGGTTAAGTTTCCTTGCAAGTTATGTAAGGATGATCACCTCACTTACTTGTGCCCTCGTATCGATGAAGCCTCGAGATTCATAGTGTAGGTCCTAGCTGTGCTGACCAACCCTTTACCCCACAATCAAAATATGAACTCGAGGACCCATGATTAGTCTTGTGGTGATCAAGATCTGCCGGAGGGTAGCGGTCATGGTTGCATCAACATGGTGTGTGCTACGAAGGTTGTGACCCATGCGAAGAACTATGGTTTGTCACAACCCGACCCAGGAAAGGAACTTGATCCACCAAGGACTCCTTTGCATATTGAAAAACCTGTGGATAAACCTAAAGCTACACCTCGCATTCCTAAGGGAGTCCTTAGGCGTTCAGGGCACAATCCTAATGCCCAAGCCGCCCATAACTATTTTGTTGTCGAGGATTTGGGCCACACTCCTTGTGCGATGTCTGCATTAGAAGTACTTCAGAGTTGTCCTTCACAAAGGAAGGCTTTGCTTTCTACCCTTGGTGTGAATGATGATAATTCTTCCTCCATGATTAAATTTGAAACCGTAGGACTTCAGCCTCGCTTTCCTTACTATGTGTCTCTTTTGATTCATGTAGAATGTCTTAACATGACGTCAAGTGCACTATGATTGACGAAGGAGCTGCTGCTTCTGTTATGTCTTTATCATGTTGGAAGGGTTTAGGTTCCCCTGAGTTGTCTAAATCTGGTACCATGTTGATTGCGTTTGATGGGAGATCATTTAGGATGCATGATATTTTGCCTTCCCTTAAAGTCTGTTTGGGAGGGAAGACCGTTGCGATAGAGGTCGAGGTGGTTGATGCGCCCCTTGACTACAATCTCTTGCTGGGTAGGAATTGGATGTATAGTATGCAAGCCATAGCTTCTTCTCTATTTTGCATTGTATGCTTTTCATTTAATGGGAAGATAGTTACGATTGATAAAACTTCATTCAAGAATCCATCTGTTACCGCATCTTTGGGAGCTTCAATCCCGATTGTAGAGCACTCTTAGTCGGCAACTAGGAGTGTGGGTGTGGGCATGTATCCATCTCTTATGGGAAGCTTTAGTTGTCCTGAACCTATCCTTATGATAGGGTCTAGCTCCGGTGAGGCTTCGACGTCTATGAGATCGGTGTCTTTTCACACAAACCATATGGAGGATCCTTGGATTCTTCCTACACCGAATACTTCGAGTGAGCCCATCGTGACGAACGTGCTGTTGCCTGCAAGTATGGTACCTTATCAAGCTAATATTGGGTGTGTTCTAGAGCCTAGTCCTTCCTCTTCATGGACGGAGGAGGAGGACCCATATGTGCTGCCTGCCTGGGTAGTTCAGTCTTCTCACGCACATGACTGCCTTGATAGTGTTTTTTCTTCAAACAGAGCGATTATTGAGGCCATGTCAACGGTTGAGCCACCTTGGGAAGAGTTGCATCATAGATCTTATTTTCTTCCCGAACTTGACCGCTTGGAGCATGAGGAATTTAGGGAGGTTCTTAGTGAGAGAATTGGTAGTCCCATGGTTCCATTAAGCTCTCCTGGTTCTATGGCTGATGGGAACATGGCAAATATATCTCCTACCATTCCTATCAATATCTCTCACAATCCTGGTAGGATTGAGAATGTCTATATTGGGGTAGAATGTTCCCATGCTGAGATTCAAGAATACATCGAGCTGTTTAAAGAATTTCGTGATATATTTTCTTGGTCTTATGATGAAATGCCAGGTATCAACCCTTGCATTGTTGAACACGAGATTAAAACTTATCCCAATACTAATCCTGTTCAACAATGCTTGTGTGCAGTGAATCCTAGGAAAGTACCCACGATTAAGGTAGAGATAGAGAAATTGTTGAAAGCCGGTTTATCTATCCCGTTCCCTTGATGAAGTGGGTTTCAAATCCTGTTCCGGTGGATGAGAAATAGGGAGCGATCCGCATATGGTCTGATTTCCGTGACTTAAATTGTACTTGTCCTAAAGAGAATTTTCCCACACCATTTATAGATCAAATCTTGGATGAGTGTGCGGGTAGCGAGGTATTTTCATTTATGGACGGCTTTTCCGGATACAATTAGATACAAATTAAACCTGAGGACCAACATAAGACTGCATTTATTTGTCCTTGGGGAACCTTTGCATATCGAAAGATGCATTTTGGCCTTAAGAATGCTAGAGCCACTTTTCAATGGGCTAGGACCTTGATCTTTCATGATCTCAAATCGATTATCCAAGTATTTTTAGATGACCTTGCTGCTCATTCTCGTATGAGAATGCATCATTCCTATCATTTGAGATTAGTGTTCGAAAGGTGCTGCCATTATTTGGTCAGGTTAAATCCTCACAAGTGCATCTTTTGCGTGAAGTCTGGTTGCTTATTAGGGTTCATTGTCTCTAAGGAGGGTATAAGAGTCGACCCTTTGAAGGTAGAGGAAATACTTTAGTTGTCTCCCCCGAAGATCATTAGACATCTTCAATGTTTGCAAGGCATGACAAACTTCTTACGGAGATTCGTTGTCAACTTTGCCAATTTGACTAGAGGCTTTATGCATCTTTTGAAGGACACAACCTTTTGTTGGGATGAGCGAGCCCAGGAGTCCTTTGATGTGCTTAAGCGAGCCTTAGCATCAGGCCTAGTGATTAGTCCCCCAGACTATAGCCGTGACTTTCTACTTTATGTGGCCGCGTCCATGGAGATGATTGGTATGGTTTTGGTTCAAGAGGATGAGGAGCTCCAAGAGCATGTCATATACTATATGAGCCGAATCTTATTGACGCGGAGATCCGTTATTCGCATGTTGAGAAGATTGCCTTAGCTACCGTACATGTGGTTCAACAATTGAGACATTATATTCTCCTTCGCTAGACCTTGGTTGTAGCCCATGTCAATCCGTTTCAATTCGTTCTCACTCAAAGGATGATTGGGGGAAAGAATAATAAATGGATTGTCATCTTGCAAGAATTCAATCTTGAGTTTGTTTCAACAAAATCGAAGAAATCGTTAATTTTTGCGGAGCTCATATTGGATTTCCCAAGCGAAGAGGAGGAGATGGTTTGTGAAGATATGTTTGTCGATGAGCACATCTTCTTAATCTCAACTTTGGACCCATGGTATGGGGATATTATTATATATTTACAAACATTGAAGGTCCCTACTCACCTCTCATGGGATGAATGATGACGATTATGTCACGTATCCAAGAATTACCTCATAGTGGATAACACCTTGTACAGCCGTGGGGTAGATTCCATTTTACGTCATTGTTTAACTCATGAGGAGGCTGAGCTTGTGCTGAATGATTTCCATGGAGGGGCCTGTGGTGGTCATTTATCTAGGATTTCTATAGCCCAAAAAATCTTGAGAGCGGTTTAATTTTGGCCGTCGATCTTTAAATATTGTGTAGATGCAGTCAAGAAGTGCCACCCTTGCCAGGTGTTTGCACAGAATATGAGCTCGTGACCTACCCTATTACATCCCATCATCACCGTCGATCCCTTCACTAAGTGGGGGCTTGATTTTATGGACTGCAACCCAGCTTTAGCTGGGGGGCATCGTCATATCATAGTGGCTGTTGACTACTTCACGAAATGGGCTGAGGCTATGCCTACAGTTAAATCCGACGGTGAGATAGCCGCGCACTTTGTATTCAACCAGATTATTACTCGGTTCTGTATTTTGAAGGAGCTTGTCACTGACCATGGATCGCACTTTCAGAATCGTATGATGGAAGAGTTGGCCTTGAAGTTAGGATATAAGCAAGAGCATTCCTCCTCTTACTATCCTCAAGCGAATGGACATGTAGAAGCAGTGAACAAATCACTCAAATCCATTCTCCAACGAACCATTGCACAAAGCAAGACTAGTTGGCACATTATGTTATATCTTGCTTTGTGGGCTTATAGAACCGCTGTTAAGACTACCACGGGTTTTTCTCCATATCAGCTTGTACATGGAGTGGAGTCGGTATTGCCAGTTGAGTGCGAGATTTCTTCATTGAAGCTATCCATAGAACTCTTACCAGACACTTCCCTAGTGGAGGAGCATTTGGTCCACCTAGAGCAGCTTGATGAGTAGTGCCAAGATGCCTTGATGACTCTAGAAGTGAATAAGCGTCTTGTTAAGGTCTAGTACGATAAGTTTATCCATCCAAAGAGGTTTAGTGAGGGAGACTTGGTTCTTTTGTGGGATCAATCAAAAGAACCCTTGGGACAGGAAATTTTAACCCCATGTGGCATGCTCCTTATGTCATTAAATGTGTGTTAGAGAAGGGTGCTTATGAGTTAGTGGATTATGAAGGAATGAGCTTGGTGGAGCCTAGAAATGGGCTCTATCTCAAAAAGTACTATGCATGATTTTTATCCAAGGCTATCTATTGTATATTATTGTACAGTTTTGCATAGGTAGGTCTTTTTCTTATGGTGATCAGGTTTGTGATTAGTTTCCATTTCTTTTGGCAGATGTCAATGGAATCTTCCACCTTCATAGGATTCGCGGATGGTGCGAGCCGTCACACTCAAAACTCAGCCTCTGCTGCTTGGGTGATTTATACTCCTACGGGTCAGGTATTGTCACGGTATTGTCTTCAGGAGGCATATGTTTACGACCCTCTTCAAACAATGTTGCTGAGTATAGTGCCGTTATTGAGCTTCTACGGGATGCCATTTCACATGGTGTTCTCTCTCTTGAGGTACGTCTTGATTCGGAGTTATTAGTGTCATAGCTTAATGGTTTGTACCATGTTAGAGATTCCACATTATTAAGAAGATTCTTATGTGTGAGATTGTTAGAACGACAATTTGACAATATAACATACATACATGTTCCAAGAATTAATAATCAAGTTGCTGACTCATATGCTAACTACGTGTTAGATTGGAATTTGTTTCATACACAATATGCTCATCACAAACATGAATTTTTATACACAGTGTCATAATACAAAAATGGGGCTCTCAAGCCACCAAAATATAAATACACAGTAGTACAAAATGTATCACTCCCAGGTATCTAAGCCTATGGAGGAGGAGGGGGGTTGTGATCATGGAATGTCACCACGGCTCTAGCTAGCCATCGAAATAGCTGCACCCATGCTCACACCCACCACCTGGTGCTGCATGGCCTCAGGAAAGTCCTCGACTTGCGCCATGGGTACTATGTGTGTCAGCCTCACGAAGTTGGTATGAATGCTTTGGAGTGTTTGCTTCGCATCCACACTCATAATGTCATCTCCTCTTCCCCTTCATCTCCTCTTCACACTCATAATATCTGAATTATCTAACCTGCTTATATATATATGAATCACTCTGTATCTGGAAGATTGTCCCTAAACAGGTGAAAGTAGAGTGAGCCTTGAAGACTTTGGAAGCGGAGCAGATTGGAAGAGGACTAGCAAGGATCGAACTTCGTTTAACAAGTAAGTTCTTCTAACCCTCCTATTTCCTATTCTGCACTTTAGAAGTCAATTGTCTGCAAGAAATTGAGTATGTTGGTAATCCCCGAACTAGGATTGTTTGAGTATGTCATACACCTGAGTGGAACCTCTCCGTCCGAGTGCTGATATCCCTCATGTCGGCACACAAAAGGACACTTATGGATAGAGGTTTTCCCTTAACACTATAGCTTGGCTTGTCAAGAAATACATTCTACCTTCATCCATCTAGTTACTTTGCCATTTAGCCATGTTGGGATGTATTCGCGACTCTCCTTTTAGACAACTCGCACATCATTCGCGAGTCTCCTTTACAGCAAGTCACGAATCTTTGCATTCGCGGGTTGCGCTTATACAGAGTCGCGAGTCATTCGCGGGTTGCCCTAATACATACCTGCGAATGTGCTTCTTAACATGAAAACACAAAATCACGTGCTAATGGGAGTTTAGTTAAGTCATTTTACTTAATCTCCCTAACTGCTACAATCTCCCTAACCTTCGAGAACTGCCTTATTTCACCCATATAAATACAGGCTTTGGGGAGGGTGTTGGACACTTACACTTGGAGAGCAAAGTTATGCTGGTGGATTGTTTGCAGAAGTATTTGGAGCAGTGAAACTCAGAGTCCTTTGGTGACAGAGGAGTCCTTGTCTCAGACATTTGGTTGTACTCTAAACTTTCTCATTATTGATAATAAAGAGATTACTTCTTCCATATGTGTCTCATATATATTGGTTTGATAATTGTTTATGTTTCTATATTTCATATCTGATTTATCTAACCTGCTTATATATATATGAATCACTCTGTATCTGGAAGATTGTCCTTGAATAGGTGAAAGTAGAGTGAGCCTTGAAGACTTTGGAAGCGGAGCAGATTGGAAGAGGACTAGCAAGGATCGAACTTCGTTTAACAAGTAAGTTCTTCTAACCCTCCTATTTCCTATTCTGCAATTTAGAAGTTAATTGTCTGCAAGAAATTGAGTATGTTGGTAATCCCCAACCTAGGATTATTAGGTGCATAATCCATTACAACAGAACTGGCGACTCCGCTGGGGATGCCTAGACTACTGTAGGTCATTTCTATTTTCCTGACCAGTTTTGCTTGTGAGTCTGTTTGTGATTTTCTATCCTAGTTCTTGCTTGCTTCAGCATTTGAGAGTCTTAGGGTTTTTTCTCTGTTTCTGAGAAAATTTTTATACCCATTCGCGGGTTGTCTTTCTAGACAGTTGCGAATATAAAGTTGCATTCGTGTGTTTTTATACTGCATAGTCACGAGTCATTCGCGAGTTGCACTGTTAGACAGTCGCGAGTACTCCTGGAAACTGGGATTTCTGAGTAAAAGTTTGCTTGTTTTTTTTCTTGTTATAAGTCCTGTTTTCTGAGAAGACTTTCTTTAAGAATGCTGTAGAGTTGTTTGAATGCCTCAGGTGATCACATCTTAGTGCTTGTTGAAAGCCCTTGAGTTCTTCTTACTTGTTTTATTTACTGTTTACATCTTGGAGTATTTCTGGCCTGTTTGGGTTGTTGGTTTAAGTGTCTTAGTCCAGATCAGTGATCAAGGTCTTGGGATTTGTCTTTCCCAGTCTGCTTTCTGTTAGTTGCTGGTTTGCACTTGCCTTTTTAAGTCTGCAGTGATTTTGTGTCATTGTTTGCACCCAAGCTAGGGTTCCTAGCCTGCTTTTCCTGCTAGTCTATTGGTCCTGTTTGCCTGTTTGCTTCAGTTTGTGGTTTTTATACAGTTTATAAATTTGAAGTTCACTCAAACATAGTGCATTGTAGATGCATAGTAGTTTTTTGAGCAATTTTTAAAGTGAAAAATAAAACATAGTTAGTCTTTTGCATTGTGATTTTTGCATAAGTAGTGTTTGCTTCATTTTAAAAATATATAATCTCAGAAAATTATAAAAATATAGGCTTAGTTTCTCTCATAGTTGCATTCAGTTCATCAATATTTATTTTGAAAAAATGAAAAGAAGTTTATTTTATAGTGTTAGTTTGCTTTGAATACACCTTTACTTTCATTTATTTCTTGCTGAGTCAAAAAACCATATAGTACATCACTTCCACTTCCTCTTGAGTAAGAAACAACCCTTAAAATAAACGCATAAATTAAAATTTATTAGTAAGTTTTTATTTTTAGGGCCTTTTCACCTACTAGCTTAGGCTAGACTTGTGGGCTAGGGAGTGTAAACTTCCCACAAGTTATAAAATCAGACGTAGTGGACCTATCATTAGGTAAATCCTTGGTTCTATCACTGTATCTGGGAAGCTCCTCTCAAACAGGAGTTAAGCACTAGGCCGCGTGGAGGCTTGGACAGAGGGGATAACCCCCCGAATCCTTGTCAAAACGTAACCTAGGAATTTTGCGCATCTGGGGATTCTATCCTAGACAGAGTTTCAGGCTCAGCTACCCTGCCCATGCGTATGAGTTCAGCTGACGACTGTCCCCCCAGACAGCTGGTATTGTCAAGGTAGCCTTAGTCTCTTGTCTTTTTAGGGTTCATACCTAGGTAAACCGGAAGGTTAGTTCTGGTTCACCTCGAATGGGCTTGGAAGGTAACCCTTGTGGAAAGTGCAGGAGGGTGGTGGGTGATTCCTCCGCTTGTGCCTGAGAACCCCTCAAGGACGCCAAGTAACTGTTCATCAGCTTTCTTCAGGAAAGTATATCTTTATACCCTGTTTTGATTGCTTGAGACTCTAGGATCTTTTAGTGTGTGCTCTGTGGATTTGCTTGTGTTTAGTTGGCCTTAGGGTGTGATTAGTTAAAGTCTTAATTCTGGAGGACCAACTTGTTAGAAGGTCAAGAAGGTTGAGAAACCTTCCTCCTCTCACCACATTGGAGCCTCCACCTTTACCCCAAAGGCGGAGATTAAGCACAGGCGGTTCTTTTGAACCAGTAGGAATAAGCGAGGTTCTTGGTGAATAGGAACTAATAGCTAACCGCTTTGACTTTGACACAGTCGAGATAGAAGAATTGCAAACTGACGAGTTTGCAAGAAATTTTAACACTCCCTTGACTGATTTGAACGATCCAGTAATCGTGCAGGTTAGACCCTTTGATTCACCAGTACTAGGTGTCCCTGTGGGTAGAGTCATGTATTTTGCGGGAGAAAGTTCATTTGTCTTCACCTCAACCCTTTCGGTTGAAGGGGTACTACCTCCCCCGGTTAGTGCCCCTAGATCTAGTTTACCTTCCACACCCTTAACTCCAGCAAGCCGGGTGGTCCAACCACCGGTTTACTCGAACATAGGAGGTACTTTTGGTGATGTGGTTACTGGGACCCCCAGTATACCTACAATTCCTTCTTCCTTCCCTTACACTACCCAGAGTGGTCCGGTAGGATCCTCAGCATTTGTCCAAGGATTCCCTTGGAATGGGGGGCACATTCCCCCATACAGTCCATACGTAGGTCCACCTCCTTCATATGTAGGAGTGCAGTTTGGCAGCAACACCTCTTACAGGCAAAGCTACCAAACCCCTATTTCGGTCCCATACACGAGCTCTCGCTTCTCTTTGTTTAGTGGAGGGATACCAGCTCCAGCCTTTCAGACCCCTACTTCTATGGGGATGGCCTGAACCACTTACACTGCACCTCCCACCCAAAATCTGGTGGCTTACAGATGGAATCCATTCCAAAGCAACCTTCCCACTTCACAACTGGTGTCAGGGGGCAACCCCACTTTTACCTATGGGCATTCGGGGGCAGGACCCTTGTTGCTAGGGTTTTATCCCTAGCTTGTGTGAATGAGCACCTACTAAGGACAATGGATTCCTTAGTAGCAGTTCAATAATATGCGAAATAAAAGATGCTAAACAGTAATAAAAATTAATCTAAACATGTTCATGAAGCAAAACAATAAAAAGTA
>LPNX010504133.1:4812-15067 GCA_001517045.1 Pseudotsuga menziesii | reverse complement strand
CCCTGATGTGTGAGGGCAGGAGCTCATCGTATGGCCGATGGACATCATAAGTCATATTTGTTTTTCCTGGGGTGTGGAGAAGAGAAGGAACCAACTGAAGCACGGAACGACGATCTCGAACCAACTGCAAGGACTGAAAAGTACATAACCTCAATAATGGATGAGGAACCATCTGATAATCTGGACAAGGCGGGCATACCCATGCTCGTATCAAGATGCATAAACATAACTGTGAGGCCCGAAAAGAGGGACCTGTAGGATACATAGAAATCCACTGTGTATATCATAAGGGTCTAGAAGGGACACAAATCTAGAACATACTGCTGGGATGACCATGTCTGAGCTGAACAACCGATGCACTGGAATGATAGCAGTGCTACTGAATGTGGATCCAAAGGAACTAATGAGCTGCTGGATCAAAGCGACAACGGTCATACTTGCAATGGTACACTGATCTGGAACTGAATTGGGTACTCACGGAAGCATGGAACTAGATGGCTTCCGAATACAATCTCCAACGCAGCCTGGACATCCACGGGAACAGATCACTGGGCGTTCCAAAGTGACTCACCAATGTGCTAGAGTCAGGGGAAATCCGGGGTCTTCGACACATAATGGAAAGGATATACATCCTGCGCGATTCTCAACGATGCGATTAAGGTGCTGAAGTCGAGCATGTGAGAAACAACTCTTTGGAGAGGCAATGATGACTCCTCCCAAAATGGTCCGTAGGCACTCACCACAGATGGTGATGGGTCCAAGGCGTAGGGGCCTCTGGGTCTATCCTCTGGAATAGAGGGGCTGTCGTCGACAGAGGGAGACCTGCAACTATCAAGGCAATGATGTTTCCTTAACAGGAGCGCGAGGTTAAAAACCGAACTGTAATAGTACTGAGGGCAGGAGTGATAAACTGGGGGGAATAACTGGGCAAGTGGAGTGGGTGGACTCAAACTTCCTTTGTTCAGAGTATGATGGCGGAGATGATCGGGCAGCATATGAGACTGATTGGTGGTAAAGGGATCATCGCGGTATAGGATCTGAAGGTGAATGAGCTGAGGGAGACTCAAGCTATGGTAAAGTGGCAGGAGATCGCAGAATACTCTGAACAAAGGCGACCTGATTGGGGGTGCTGCCGAGAGGATTGATCATAGCGCCAAGAGGCGTGGGGGGACTTCTTCATGGGTTAGGGAACTAGAAGAAGTGTGGATATAAAATGGTACTGTCATGTGGATTTTACGAGCCCAGGACAGTTCATGCTCGTGGTTGCTTTCAATTTTAAGGAGTCTGAAAGCAAATAAGAAGACTCTGAAATGATGGAATGATACTGTCGTGTGGATTTTACGAGCCCACGACAGTACATACTCATGGTTGATTTCAATTTTAAGGAGTCTGAAAGCAAATAAGAAGACTCTGAAATGATGGAATGGTACTGTCGTGTGGATTTTACGAGCCCACGACAGTACATGCTCGTGGTTGCTGTCATGTCCACATGCCTCCGACCGGCGAAGAGGACGCGACGATCACATCAACACAACCAGGCAAACAGCCCCATGAACATAAACAGAAAAAGATCAATGCTGGAATTAAAACTTACAAGCATACACAGATGCATAATGAATCAACATTCAGCGGAAGCAAACACACACATTCCAACAATTTCCATGTTCATTATAATTCATTTAACATCAATATGATTTGCAGAGATGGGATAGCAGCAGCACTTATCTGTTGATGAAGACTTCACCCGCAACCAGCTACGTCCCTGCAACGTTCCACGCAACCATAGGCCAGCATGCTCATCAGTCTCTCAGCAACGCTGCCACCCCCGAGCTGGGCATGATTCCTCCGGAATAAGGGTCAATTGCAGGCTTATACATAGCCAAGGGGACATAACAACAACCCAACACAGCTGGGTTTCACAGGCTTTCAACAACCAATCCAAGCCAGCACAGTCCGAAGACTATCCATTGCACTCAGGCAACCAATCAACTGTCACAGCTTAAAACAGGACAAACGAATTCTGAAGCGGCATACCACAAATTCCCAAACATAGCAGCAAACACACTTACAGCAGGGGAAAATCAACAGTTTGTCCAAGGCAATTGAGCCACGTGAAGACTCACACAGACCACGTCGGAAACAAATTTACAGACTCCCAGCCTGGGCTTGGGTAATAATCAATGCAGAACCCACAATTCGACCCAGGGGGAAAGGATTCAGCCACTCCATTCACCAATTCATAGAGGAAAATGACGTGGGTAAAACCCAGGAAATCCTTGTGTGCGAAAATGAGAAACGGGAGGGAAATTCTCTGCGTGAGAATGCACAGCAGTCAAGAGGATGCGAATTGCAAGTGCCTGAGCGTTTAGTAACTCATGAGGAGGAAGAAAATGCCTGCGTGAGACCAAAATCGCCCAGAGCCTATGCATGAGGAGCTAACAGACCAAAAATCGTGGTGAGTGTGAACTGACCAGGGATGAGTGCGTGAGGGAGAAGAATGGAAAATGTGGGTGGAGTGGGCAGGTGGGCAAAGGACTAACAGTCCTGCCACCCCACTCCCAAAGGCATTAACTGCCTCAACCACCAGCTGAAGCATTAAATAGGTTGACAAGGGAAGATGGAAAATCAACAAGGTGACAAAACATGGGTTTTTCCCCCATAAACCAAGGTTTGACATCCCCCACCCCTTATCCTTTGGAACCATGCCCTTTTCATTCAACGTTGCACTACCATAGCTGGTTGTGGTTTTAGTTTTATTTGATGTGCGTGTTTACATGATGCCATATTAAAACATGCCGGATAGCACAGCATACCATCGGCAATTATCCCCATTGCCGAAACATACACAGCGAAATCAATGGTGGGGCTTTTGCCTTGAGCTCCTCACCACGATTAATTACAATATATACATCATGCAAATGGGGTTGAAACCGGGGACATCACATTCCCCTCCCCCTTAGAATAACACCGTCCTCGGTGTTCCATTACATATATACAATACATGTAAAGTTGCACATCAAAATTTCAAAATTACAAATCTGCCCCATGTTCAATCATTTACTTTGAACGTTCATGACCAAGCCTCTTGGCTTCCATGGAATTTTCCTGCTGGTTCTCAGCTTCTTGCTGATCCTGAAGTCTAGGAACTTTGTGGCTATTGCCTTCATCATGTTCCCTCATTGGACAGTCCCGGCGTAAATGATGTCCTCCGCATCTCCAGCATCTCACTGGCTGCTTCATCTTTACCTGCTCAATTTCCTTTGAGTCTTCATGCCTGGACCGTTTCTTATCGGGTCACTTGGACAATTGTCCCATTGCTGATCCACCTTCCTTTCCTTTTCCAATTGCTCCCAGAAGGCTTTTCACCTCCCTTTGCAACCCAATAGAGTCTTGCAAAATCTGGTGATTCATTTCACTCTGCCTTTTCTGTATCCTGAGCATCTCCCCAAGATTCTCTTGGGTCTTGGCAATCACTTGAAGGAGACTTCCAGCCAAGTCCAACAGCTTTTGATCTGCTGCCATGATCAACGTGCACCACCTGGTTTCACTTTTCTCACCTGTGGAATGCACCATTGAAATTCTATTAGACCAAGCATAATATAGATATCAAAATCAGTTAGTTAATTACCCAATTGGCATGACAGTTCAAGTTCCATTAAGGAAACTTTCATATTTTTCATGCCTTTCCCCAACAGGCACATGAGCTCCTTCATGTCCATTCCTGGGCAGGGAATTAACTATTCCAGCATTCACAATTTACTTTAAGCAAATACACACATTTCATTCTCAATCATACATGCATTCAACAATCCTTTGTTTTCACAATGCATAAGCACACACACACACACACATATATATATATATAATCAAAAGGCAAGAGAGAGAAGTAAGAGTTTTTCCCCTCTTTGTTTTGTTCCATCCTGGAACCCACACCATCGCTATGGCTTTTCATGCTCTCAGCCTCTTTCACTTCACCGTGAATGCTGGACCAATCTCTCTTGGTCATGACACTTAGTGTCTTTGGTCTATTCTAGACCTCTAAACCATGGAGTCTCTCCACATGGCTTGTCTCGGCTGCTAGGACTCCCCCGTCTCACTAGCACCTTTTTCATTACCGCTCATTCTGAGCTCTCCAGGACAGTCACATGTCCAGATGCACCCCTAGGATGCTCTCATAGTCCTCGCTTCCAGCGACACCTATATCCAAACATTGAATAGGTTCACATGTTTAGTTTATTCTCATCAGTTTTATCTCTAGAACAAGAGCTTAAAACATCATAACCAAATCATATACACATGTATATTCATAAGCAAAATAATCCAATACTTATCTGTATTGTGCGTTTCCTCGTTCGTCCATAGGATCCTGCTTTGCTTTGCAAGCCTTGGGATCGCCTATGGACTCAGATGTTAGGTCAGCACACCGGCTGTTCCACAACATCAAATAATTAATGTCTAGCCAGTACACAACCATGTCAACTGGGATTGGAACTTTATCATGACCATTTCCAGGTCTAGGATCTACTATGGATCCTTAGGCATATCACAGCCCATCATATACTTATGTAACCAATGACACATACACTTATATCACCATACACTTATACCAACATACACTTATATCAACAATACACTTATATCAACCATTTACCTTTAGCCTGTCAACACAAGTAGCACAAGCAATACAAGCAAACTCATTAGCGTTATTGCTTTAAAAATCGTAATCACATTTCATATCATTCACTATCAAGTATTGAGACACCAGGAGTGCGTCCACTCCCCAGAGTGTAATCAATATTGAAAACCCTTTCATGACTCGACATCGGAAAAGTGTGCACTCTCTTCCGGTGTGTGCCATGCATGTCCTATTCATACTCAAGCAATCGGTCATCATGGAAATAAATCAAAACATGTTCTAAATATGGAAATTTAATAATTAAACATGCATATTCATAGCAAGGGTTACAGAACACTTATCCATTTTCCGTCGCAGTATGCCTTTAGATCTGTTAGGCACCACCAAGGAGTTGGGAAAGGCTGAATGCTAAGCTGGTGAGCTTGCTGTAGAGCTAGGAACACCTACACCAGAACTAGCCTGATTTCTATAACATCCACACACACCCAGCATAAGGAATCGGTCCCTTCTTTGCTACACAGTCCCTCAGGCCCTGCATTCCCTTCCAGTGCTATCCCGGGGTTGTGGAGAAGAAAGCCAGCCCTCTAGCTCTATCTGTGTGGTTTCCAATCACCAGGTCTAAGAAACCCAAGGCCCCATCCCGGTTTCCTGTTTACGTTTCATATCCACACACGTCTCACTGACATAATTCAAACCATCTCACTCATGTTATCACCAAACATGCAGTGCAGGTGAGACATTTTCAAAATGTCTAATGGAGTTTCACCCGAAACCCATTTCCAAGGGAAAACCTTCCCATGAAGTTTGGCTCTTGCAGGTCATCACACATGATCTTCCTGCAGTGTGTACTCCTGACACCTTCATCAAATAGCCAAACAGTTAATCATCACCTGATACCACAATCCAAATGATCATTTCATAACCAAGCAATGACATTAGCAATCAAATTCAATAAGAATTTGCGATTCTATCTACTACATAAATTGACTTTCTCAATTGTGGGTTTCTTGTAAGCAGCATTACTATGCCCATTATAATTTTATGCTTACTATCATAACATGAATACCCACTTACCATGTGTCCCTCCTGACACAATCTTAGAGAAGCCAACAATGATTAGTAGTCGTTAGTACCTCTTAAATCCGAAATCTACCATTCGAGTTTAACAACCCGTACTAACTAATTTCCATAACCATGAGACTTCTTCTCATAAATGGTAGATTCTGGCATTGGTTAGGATCTTACCTCTCAATGCCGTTCTCGAAATAATCTACCTGAAACATGAATTCCAATCAACCAAACACAATCTTATGCAAGCCAACAGTGGCTAATGGTTGTCAGCAATTTCTCAAATCCGAAATTCACAATTCGGATTTTAACAACATATCATATGGTAGATTCTAGCATTGGTCAGGATCTTACCTCTCAATGCCATGCTTAAAATAATCTACCTGAAACATAAGCTTCAACATCCAAACACAAGCTTATGCAAGCCAATAGTGACTAGTGGTTGTCAGCAATATTTGAAATTCACAATTCAAATTTTAACAACATATCATATGGTAGATTATGGCATTGGTTAGGGTCTTACCTCTCAATGCCGTGCTTGAATAATCTACCTGAAACATAAGCTTCAAACATCCAAACACAAGCTTATGCAAGCCCAATAGTGACTAGTGGTTGTCAGCAATATTTGAAATTCACAATTAAAATTTTAACAAGCTCTTTCACATGGTAGATTCTGGCATTAGTCAGGGTCTTACCTCTCAATGCCATTCTCAAAATAATCTACCTGAAACATAAGCTCCCATCAACCAAACACTTGGTAAGTATGCATATACTATCTCATTGCTACAACCATCACTGAAGCATTTTCAGAATTTATAAAATTCAAATACTTCAAAGGTTAGTCACATCAGTGTTCTCAAAGCTCATTTACTTCGTGCAATCATCATCATACTAACATTGCAAGGTATAGTCACAGCATTCATGCAATTAAATGGAGTGGTTAGATACTCCTTACTTCACAAGCATATCATTCATACCACCTTGCTCTTCAATAGAGCATTTCTGGAAGCCAATTGATCATGACTATTCTGCATTCATAGCAACCTTCGAAACAATTCCAAAATTATCATTAATTCACCATTTCAGTCATTAGTTAGTCCGCATACCACATGCATTCATCTCAATGCACTCATGCAATGCATCACAACATTTGCACCGTTACTTAGGCAATCAGTCACTCACACCCTTCATATGCATACATTCAATGTATAATTACAAGATTCATAAAATCTTTTTAATGCATATCCATTCATGCTATCTTGCATTTAATATACCGTGCATGGCCTAACCATGACTAATTCATATAGGATGCATTACTATAATCAATATCATTAACATGTATAGGCATGACACCTTTCTACATTCCAATATTCACATGATAGGAGGTCTCTTACCTGGACCAATCCATGGAATCTGTCATAAGCAAACTCTTACCTCAATGGGTCTTACTTACACCCTTGACATGACCAATGTGGTGGTCCTTTGCAGGAGATTGTCACATTTGCTCACCAACTTTTGTCATGGACTTGTTGCCTCATCCCTTCTCCATAGGGTTGCTGGTCTTATTCATCAGCATTAGCAACATATTCATCCGGGTCCATGTCATCGTTGGTTTGTCCGCTAATGTCAACATCAAAACAATGATTATCATTAGTGGTTCATTGTACATATATATATTTTTCAATATTCTTACCAATCACGCAATGTCCTATGCATGCAATACATACCCTCATGCATTTCAAACATAAACTTAGGAAATGTAGTTATAATTAGAAAGACATGGCTTTAATGAAAACTTCCCTTTCAAATCCCTCATCTTCTCGTGGAATTCCTCTTCCACACAGCAGCTGGTTGACTTCACAGTCCTTGCTGCCCCTGGGCATGCAACTGTCCAGATTTGTCCATTTGATGACAGCGGTCATCATTAGCACTTTTCTGCTTCATGCTCAGATTCCGGTCTCTTATCCTTGTTCCTTGCTGGATAATCTTTCCAATGCCTATTCACACGCGTCATTCCGAACTCAGATGTGAAAACCACACCCCTTCTCAGAATGAAGACTTTCACCAATCTTGGCATTTTACACATAGCTGCAAAGTAGAATTCTCACACTCTTCCAATGATCTCAGAGCCATTTTGGCAGCTGCATTTTTGGCATCCCTCTTGTCCTTTGTGAAATCCCTCTGATTCGAACTCTTGCCCAAAACATAGGATTTTCCTTCTCATAAGAACGACTGTCTCAGGGGGACAACGGGGGTCAAGGGGGCTTGCCCCCTTGTGGCCGCCACTGCAGGGCGGGTCGAGGGCAGCGTCCTCGTTTTTTTTTTTTTTTTTTTTTTTTGTAAAACTATGATTTTCGCGCAATCTGGCGCATTAGCTCGCTGCCATATTTCTCCTTCTCAGCCTTGAAATTCACTGAAAAAAAAAGCCACAGAATCAGCCCTCGGGACCCTTATCCCGTCCGCTGAATCGGCTCTCCAACCAATCTCCCTTCCGTTGTATCGGCTCTCGGACCATTCTCCCTTCCGCTGAATCGGCTCTCTGGAAGCTCTAACCTTCCGCAACGGCGGCTCTCCGGGAGTTTCAACCCTTCCGCAACTGCGGCTCCTCGGAAGCTCCAACCTCCCGCAACGTCGGCTGAATTCACATCGGATGCTGAACCGCCTTTCATCCGCAACGGCGGACGTCTACTTCGTCAACTCTTCCGATCGGCGAACTATCTTTGAGCCTTAACCCTTTTTGACGTGTCGACGGTCGGGGGAATCTCCCATCAGAAGACTTAACCATTTGGGCTTCCGCAACGACGGACAGAAAACTTCACCAACTCGCCCGCAACGGCGAACGCCCACTTCGCCAGCTCTTCCAATTTGGCACTTGCAACGTCGGACGTCAGCTGACTCTCGTAACGTCGGATGTCAGCTGACTCTCGGAACATCGGACGTCGGACAACTCTCCCTTCCGATTTCCCAACACTTAGACAAATTTTCAAATTTCCAAAATTTCTTCCTTCGTCGGCAATCGGATGACTCTCACATCGGATGCAGGATTGCTTCGCCATCCGCAACGGTGGATGGAAGACTTTACCAATCCGTCCGCAACGACGGATGGGAAGATTGTGAAACCTTCCGCAACGGTGGAATTTCACTTCCTCCAATGGCCCGACCGTTCCATACTTAGCTGAATTTTAAATATTTCTACGGCGTCAGCGATCGGACGGATCTCGAGTCGGATGCGGGATCACTCCGCCATCTGCAACGGCGGCACTTCCGAAATTCTTCCGCAACGGTCGGAGGTTAACTCCGTGAACCTTTCCGTAACGGTCGGATGGGAACTTCACCCATTCGTCTGCAACGATGGACGTTAACTTTGCCAGTCCCTCCGCAACGATGGAATTCCACTTCCTCCAGTGGTCCGACTGCTCACACTTAGACCATTTTCTGAGTCCATCTGTTCACTGCTGAACAGAGAAGGTAATTCTACCTTCTGCCACTGCACCTTCTTGGCCCATAGAGGCCCATTGCTGCAACCTTGGCTCTGATACCACTCTGTCACGTCCACATGTCTCCGACCGGCGAAGAGGACGCGACGATCACATCAACACAACCAGGCAAACAGCCCCATGAACATAAACAGAAAAAGATCAATGCTGGAATTAAAACTTACAAGCATACACAGATGCATAATGAATCAACATTCAGCGGAAGCAAACACACACATTCCAACAATTTCCATGTTCATTATAATTCATTTAACATCAATATGATTTGCAGAGATGGGATAACAGCAGCACTTATCTGTTGATGAAGAATTCACCCGCAACCAGCTACGTCGCTGCAACGTTCCACCCAACCATAGGCCAGCGTGCTCATCAGTCTCTCAGCAATGCTGCCACCCCCGAGCTTGGCATGATTCCTATGGAATAAGGGTCAATTGCAGGCTTATACATAGCCAAGGGGACATAACAACAACCCAACACAGCTGGGTTTCACAGGCTTTCAACAACCAAGCCAAGCCAGCACAGTCCGAAGACTATCCATTGCACTCAGGCAACCAATCAGCTGTCATAGCTTAAAATAGGACAAACGAATTCTGAAGCGGCATACCACAAATTCCCAAACGTAGCAGCAAACACACTTACAGCAGGGGAAAATCAACAGTTCGTCCAAGGCAATTGAGCCACAGGAAGACTCACATAGACCACGCTGGAAACAAATTTACAGACTCCCAGCCTGGGCGTGGGTAATAATCAACACAGAACCCACAATTCGACCTAGGGGGAAAGGATTCAGCCACTCCATTCACCAATTCGTAGAGGAAAACGACGTGGGTAAAACCCAGGAAATCCCTGTGCGCGAAAATGAGAAACGGGAGGGAAATTCTCTGCGTGAGAATGCACAGCAGTTAGGAAGACACGAATTGCAAGTGCCTGAGCGTTTAGTAACTCGTGAGGAGGAAGAAAATGCCTGCGTGAGACCAAAATCGCCCAGAGCCTATGCGTGAGGAGCCAACAGACCAAAAATCGTGGTGAGTGTGAACTGACCAGGGATGAGTGT
>LPNX010504124.1:4130-58145 GCA_001517045.1 Pseudotsuga menziesii | reverse complement strand
GCGAATTAGGCGGCAACACCTTGTGACTATGATTATTCAGATTTAAGTTAATGATGTATTGAGGGCAGGAATAATATGAGCATATGTTCAATGGACAAAATATATCTGTTCAACATATGAGAATTCAGAAACTGCACTCCATAGACACAAAAGTAGAGCTATGTTAATCACCTCGATGCCACACGAACATTGTACTCCTTTCCTGGATGGTAAAACTCAGCAAGTCCCCAATCAATGAGACGAATCTTTCGCTGTTCATGGTCAATCATTACATTGTGTGGTTTGACGTCACGGTGCATAATGCCCTGTGAGTGGCAGTAATCTAAAGCCTGCAAGTAAAACGCCATTCTTCAGAATGAATAGATAGAAAGAAAAAGTGAAATATTTGCTTTCCTAAGAAGCTCCACTGTGCCTTATTGTCTCAAATAAACCAGAAAGCATACGCCATATAATAGTTTGCACCAATTCTCAGTAGAAAGAATACCCAGATCAAGCTATACAAGAACTAATGAAAGTAAATATGGTATACCGTATCACAAGTTATAAAGTCCAATTTATGTGGGAAAGCTGGGAAACGACATATAAAATGTAAACTAAATAAAATACATGATGCATTCTGTACTTGTGTTACAAAAAAAGCAAAACAGGTCAAAATGTTTATTTAGGATGATGTTTTTGAGAAATAACAACCTATAAAAACTTCACACACTTTAAGCAACCTATGCACCTGCATTAATGAGAAAGGTAAAATATAAACATATCATCTAGTAGGATGATCTGAGAAGTTACTCAAGGTGTAAATGAAAAGATTCAAGGCACTCGTATAAAGGAGGAAATCCTTCTTTTCTCAGCATTAGGAAATTCACTTAATTGAATGAAGCCATCATCTTCTATCAAAGGTTGCATTCTTCTTATTCAAAGTTATATGGCTCAATTATAATTCACAGGGAATTTCAGATTGTGTTTTTCACTCCTGGGAGGACTTATTTTGCCAAAATTCATGCTAAAACGATGATGAAATTCCGGCAAAGACAGAACCCTTTATTACTTTCCCAATCTCATTCCCGTTTTATTGTAGCCTTAATATTATTTTCATATTTGTTTTTGTAGCACAGCAATTAAATTGCATTATTAAGCTAAGATTACGGTCATTTAGTAGTTTTCAACAATGTTTTTAAAATGGATCACATCATGATAATTTAATACATTACGCATGTGTTTTTTATCTTTTCATAATAGCTATGCATGCATCTAGCAAGTCAACGATTGTCGATCAAACCAATCCGTGATTTGATGACACAACTTCTTCCCCATTCTTTTACAATAAATATGGGCCACTCAACTAGTATCACACCATCAACTTGCCATTCCATGAACTCAAAGGAAGAACAACTTGCTAGAACTCAAGACGTACTGGGAAGTAAAGCCAAAAGGAACTAATAATAGTATTGCATTTGAGGATGAACAAAATCCTTTTGTTGGAGTGGATATCAAGGGAATTGAAGTATCTGTTTTCCCTCCACTGAAACATGGGTCACTAGCAGACTTGTTTCAGTTTCAAACCATTCCTCGGCATCATTAAATTCAACTGCAGCAATTGAAGAGAATTTGCCATTGCATGACAATCCAATTATCCAGGGTGTTTCTATGACACAACAAATTAGATGCACAACTACATTCCCTCCACCGAACCGTGGGTCACTAGCAGACTCTATTCCAGTTTCAAACCATTCCTCAGCATCATCAAATTCAACTGCAGCAATTGAAGAGAATTTGCCATTGCACGATAATCCAATTATCCAGGGCGTTTCCATGACACAACAAATTGGATGTGTAACTTCAGAATCACATGCACAATTAAAAGTCTCAACAGGACCAAGAGAAGAAGAATATATTTTTATATGTTGATTTACTCTAGTTTGAGATGACAAACGTAATCGCTATTGGCAATTTATAATATATTTTTCAGTGGACGATCCTAAATCTAGTAAAGCACTTTCAAAGTTTCATGTCACATGATGATGGCCACTAAAAGATCATCGATATAGTTGAGGCATTTGATGCATATATAGGGTGTTAAAGAGGCTTATTTACAAGTTGTCTTGCAGAAACTAGCAAGCTCAAATTTAGAAATAGCATCCATCTTTTCCTGTTATGTTCCACCCTCAACAATCTAGTCCACGGGCAAGGATTGGAGGTGTTAGGATTAATTAATTCTCCCTTTACCCACATAAGTCTATTTGATACATTTATCCTAGCTTAGGAGGTCATCATCATCCACCAGCACTTGATTGCACTTGATTGCATAAGTTTAGGAGCCCTAGGGACCAATCCCTACATTATAGGAGCCCACTCTGAGTGCCACCAGCAGTCACCTTCACTGGGGATGTGGTGCACTGGTAGGTAATTAGTCATACTCAGTTATGCTCCAGTTACTATCAGTTAGATCACAACCAGTTAGCCTAGCGCTAGTTCTGCATGCATGCAAGGAGTGTGGTGCCTTTTGTCCACCTACCTCATCAGTTAACTGATTGTAGACTGATTTAGTTATCCGGAGCAGTGTAGTCAGACTTGGACTCGGTAAATACTCGGCTGGCTTGGGACTCGGCAAACTCGGTGACTCAGATAAGACTCTGATGAGACTCGGTAAAGACTCGACAAATATGAAAAAAAAAAAATTATAGTAACTTGAAAAATAATTTATAAACATATATATTAAAAATTAAAATTTAATATATAAGCATATAACAATTCAAAAAATTGATAAAAAGACATGTCACATAGCAATGCATTTTAACGAGAAATGTTTTCACTTGAAATCACAAATTATAAAAACCATAAAATTATTAAAAAAAAAGATAATAAGAAAATTTCATTAATTAAGAATTATTAAAAAAATGGAAAAGCAAATTGTAAACAATACACTATCATCATCCTATCCTAACCACGAGCAATCACATTCTTCAACCAAACTACCGATGGCAGCGTCATCGCCTTACATTTATAAAATCCAAAGTATAGAAGTTCAATGAAAAAAATTAAAAATTGAAAATGCTCAGACTAGTCACATCCTCAGTGCTCAGACCAGTGTTAGCGACCTTCCTTGGTGCACGCACACTCCAAAATTCCAAACACAGACAACTGATAAATTGATAATAGATAGGGGGAAAATGAGAACAACTCGAGGGAAGCGAAACTATTCAATGGGATGACAGTGGAGAGTGGTGTTGTTTCGAGGGCTTATTCCCTCCCCGAGTTCCCTCCAAAACGCAAAAGCAACGGTCAAACAGTCAACGAACTCGCGAATAAGTGACGCGTTCAGCGAGTAAATGACGAGTTCAGCGAGTAAATGACGAGTTCGGCGAGTGGCGAGTTTAACTTGCGAGTATGTCACGAGTACTCGTCTTGGTGGTCGCTCGGCAAGACTCGGCAATACTCACGAGTATTCAAAGAGTCTGACTACACTGATCCGGAGTTAACTAATGAGCTCCAGTTGTGATTATTTCCACTCTGATTTAGCAAACCAGTCAGTTTGAGTTGGTGAATTCGAATCTTATCCACAGTATTCAAATTCTATTTATTGTACTACCATTGTATTACTGATTAATTAATGAAGATTAATGTCATGATAATCTGAGCAATACTTGTCCGATTTGTGTGCAATTTTTGTCATGAATCCATTGTTTAGTTTAGATTGATTTGATAATTCCACTGCATAATTCTTTTCAGATAGCGCTCGCATTTTGGCTTGTGGATCTATGGTTCATGAAATTTAACATGGTGTCGAAGCCTATGTTCAGTCCAGCAGCAAACCTCTAAGACCTCCATGCTTGCACCAGAAGCAACTGAGTTTCCACATAATTCCTAGAATCATAGCATTGCTCCCTCTGAATTATGTCCAAAGAAGTCTATCCAGGTGTGACGGACTCTGAAAAAGTGCACATGTCGAGGTGGAAAGGTGTGAACTAACAAATGTCCATGAGAAAGACCAAAAGGTTAAAGACAAAATACAAGAAGACTTATTGTGTACCACAAGAAGTCAAGGATAAAATACAAGAAGGTCTTTAGTACCACTAAAAGTCAAAGTCAAAAGGGTAAACATGAAAAAAGAATAAAACCCTATTTTTATATTCCTATTTGTAAGTGACCACTTTCAAGTACTTGAAAGGCTATAAATAAAGTTCACTTGCAAATCTTTTGAAGATACCTTGATCTCCATCTCAACTGCTCCATTAAAAGACTGAAGTTTTCGCTGGTTACTCAACAGAGTGTGGTTGCCTCTTGTCTTTATGCACTAGCATGGCGGCCTGGCTAGCTAGGGCATCACTCCATCTGCACTCACAAGCTAGGGCATATATCGGGCAGCAAAGAAAGGTCACGGGCAGTCTATTCTCCTCACGGGCAGGCTATGAAAGTTTTTGAAAGACCCCCAACCCGGTTTCAAGCCTTTTGGCTTCTCTGCATGGTTTAATAATGCCCAACCCTTCAATGCACAAATTTTAAACAAAATTTGACTTGACTGAAACACATAAGGTTCTTTTTCTCAAATTTAAACAATTCAAAAATTTTCTTTTCTACCAAAAAATTCAAACTCAGAAAATTTCACACAACCAAACACACATGAAATTTAACACACTTGTTTTTTACCAATGGTCCAGGATAAAACCCCCAAGGGAAAACCTGTTTCTAAGTGAGAGAGATATTATTATTCTTCAGGCAAAAATCAGAAATACAATCAACAATACTTATCAGAATTATGCCTCGATTTCTTAACCCCTTTACTGCTGATTTTTCTCGATTTCCATGCCACTTTCACCTCAAAAACTGTGCCCATAAATTTCTGTACAGACAAAATTAAATGCAGGTTATACTCCTCGATTTTTGTGCATTAACTTCCTCGAAATCTGTGCAGTCCGAACTATATGGTTCTGACAGTCCGTACACCTCGATTTTTGTGTTGTACTGCTGTACGGATCTCGAAATCTGTGCAGCTGTACTTTACCTCGATTTTTGTGCCTCCTCAAAATCTATGCATCCCTCTCCTCGATTTCTGTGCATACAATTTCTTCTTGAAATTTGTGCCTGCAAATTTATCTTGGCCTTGGGAAATGTGCCCTGCAAATATTTTCTCAATCTCTGCAATTTCTCTCTCCTGGTTTAAAATATTTTCAAACCCTCACTCTCTCTTTTTCTTCCACTTTCCAAAAATCTCTTTTGGAAATGATTACAATGAATGAACTTTTGTCTTACCCTAGTCATTTTTGTTCATGGTAACTTCCCTGTCAATCTAATGGTCAAGATTAGATTAGATGAAGGGTTCACAATAAATACTCCATTAAATATTAATTAAATGACATTTAGTGCACCTCATGTCATTTAATAAAGTTAGAGCAACCCCTTTCTATTTAATCACTCACTTAACTTTATTTTAAATGTGAACTTAGGAAAACCATAAATTAGCCTTTTTAATAAAGTCACTTAAAAATTATAAAGTGCTTCTCACTTTATTAAAAGCACAAGTCTAGGAGTCACAACCTTTAAGTGTCCTTGTCCACCCCAAGGCAAGTCTAGGTGGACAAACACTTCCTAGGTAACTTTTTAACAAGCTAACGATCATAACAAGCAGGCTAATGGTTAACCTTCATTACAGGCAGCTCCATTTTTCTCTCGAGCAGCAGGACAACCTCATGGGAAGCCTTCCAACAGACCATCAAGGTCATGGGCAGCCACCACAGACCCTCGAGCAAACGTTTACTCTTCTCGCGTAGCTGCTACAAGCTTCGGGCAGCATACATAAGGATTCGGGCAGCCCTGTTCTAGTCTCGGGCAGCTGGGAACAGATCTCGGGCAGCTAGCAGTCTGCCAATTTCAGGCAGTTGGGCAAGTTTTAGGTAGCAGAGAAGTATGCACTTTTCTGACAACTAAAGATTGTTTGGCAAGTGGCCTTCTTTCTCCATGTGACAAGCCTGCTAGGGTTTGAGATTCATTGGTCAAACCTACTAGGGTTTGACAAATTTTTGAAGAACATTCATCTCAGAATTCTGAGATTTTTTATTGCTACTACAAATTCAGTCATCTCATTTAAGGGATGAATTACGAATGCTTTTGGGTTTTTTGTCCTTTAAAGGTTTCTTCGTGAAAAACACTGGTGTTCATTTGTGTTGATGTGTAATGATCTACTACACTTGTCTTATTGTTATATATCTTATAGTCTGCAAAATTAAAGAATATATCCAAATACTAAAATTCAACTTGGTATCAGTGCTTTGCATGTAAAGATTCCAATAAGAGAGCAGATTACGGTAATATTCCTAGACCAACGTTGTCAAAATCGGACCGAAACCGGAAAAACCGACCGATCAGCGCGGTTTCGGTGGGTTTTCGGTCCGAACCGGAGGACCTAACCGTTTTGGGCCGGTTTGATACCGAACCGGCCGAGTTGGTCCACGAACCGCCCGGTTCGGTATCAAACCGTTCCAAAACCGGTTTTCCCAGGAAACCGGCCGGTTTGTACAGGGCCGTATGGATGCCAAAAAAGAGGCTTTTTTATTTTTATTTTTATTTTTTTGCTGAATAAATTAAGGTTAGTATTTTGGCTGAATAAATTAAGGTTAGGATATTGAAGTTGAAGCCATACACTTAGTCAAGATTCCTTTGTAAATACAATCTACAAAGGAATTTACAAAGTGCCGAACCCAAAAACAAAATGACAAATTGTAACAATTCCAATTGCCAAGTGAAAAGAGTCAAAAAATGATACAGATTGAAAATAACCAGACTTCAGTCAGGTTTCTCCAGTAGCTAGCTTATTTGTTGCACCCAGCATCAAATGACGCAAAACATGTTGCTTATAGAAACTGAAACATGAAGCACATAGACAACTATATTCACCTGGACAATGAACATTCCTAATATGCCTTGACAGGACCTCCTGAAGAATGAAAGCATCCTTTCTATGTCTTGAAACGAGCTCCTTTTTTTTGTCTTCAAATTTTAATTTTTTTAAAATATTCATGTGCATCCATGGAAAGTGGGTTGAACTCACATGGATACACATGAATATTTAAAAATAAATAAAATTTGAATATTTTATGTATTTTTGGTGGACCGGTTTTATGATCCGGTTTTTGACTGGTTCCGGTCTGGTTCCAGTTTTGAGGGTCGGCCAGTTCGTTCATCGGTTCGGTTTTTGTAACTTTGTCCTAAACCTTGGGACATATTGCAGACTTAGATAACTGACTTGTGAAGCAAAGATGGCCACCAACACGTTCAGACCAAAAGAGAGGCTTGAGGGTTCAGCAAACTACAACTCTTGGAAAGCTAGGCTTATGGCCACTCTAGAAGAAAATGATCTTGATGACCTCGTTCTCAATGACATAGAAAAACCTACAACTAATGCTGCTAGAATTGCCTTCAAAAAGAAGCAAGCAAAGGCAAGAAGGATCATCTATGACTCGGTCAAAGAAACCTTGATGTCCACCATCACACCATTGAAGACCGTCAAAGAGTTCTTTAACACATTGACAAATCTATATGAAAAGAAGGCACCCAGCCAGGAGAGAGTGTTATCCACTAATTTTGCACTTAGTAGATTTTTCGGTGAGCCGCCAGAGCATTGAACAAGTACACTTGTTCATGATCAAAATTTAGAAGTCCGCCAACATTTTCCTAGGACTCTGTTCGGAGCTTTTTGTAAATACATTGTTCATACCCCCTTGGGAAGATTGTAAAAAATGTCCTAGCATTTAAATTTTTATAAAAGGCTCGGCTTCCCGGACTTGGGCATCAAGCCGACTAGCCCAAAGTGTTTTTTTTCCTTGGTTATTATTGGCTGTTGAACAAACAACCAATAATTTGAGTTTTTCACTCGCTCCTCCAAAGCTGAGGTAGTTGTCTTGTTGTTTCGGCCTTGGGAGGTTATTAGAGCCTTCATGTCAGTGTTTTTTGCCATGCTATGCATTCCGATTGAGTCGTATGAACATGTACTAGGTCCTCCCCCTAGAGTTTCGTTGGATTCCGTGAAAAAATAATTTTTTCCGTTTTTTAAGACATTTTTTAATGGTTTAAATGAAAATTTTCAAAATGTAATAAACGGATGATCCGGAGTCCGTTTTCAACATGGTTGGGCTCATTTTCAGCCCGAAGCAGCGTCTTTACCCCAAAGGCCACTTTCACCATCAGTCGGGCAGTCGAGACACACCATGAAGCAGTATTTGACTAAAAATGCATCATGATGGCATTTAAATGCTAAAAATGGACATTTTGCACAAAAATCCAAATTTAGAAAAGTCAAAATTCAAAGTCAAAATAATTTTTTTTTATGAGAAGGTGACATGACATGGGTCCCATAAGGAGTTACGACCCTCTTCTACTTAGTGGAAGTTAAAGCATTGTTTGAAAGTATGGTTTTGAATTAATATGAAGGAATGGATGACGTGAGGGTGAGGAAAGGACTCACGCTTATGTGGAGAAATGGTGAGTGGGTGAGGGTGGACCCCTCCCCACTTAAGAAACTTTATATTATTTTTAAACCATTGCCCAAGCAAATCATTCCATGGTGTGGCTATGAGTTAATTCTTTGGTGTGGTGACGTCAACCATTAAAGGAGCTTAAGCTAGCAAGAGTGGAGGGTGCGATGGTATTAAATGTGGGCCACTTACACATAAAAAATATATATGGTATATCCTATCTTCCCAATGCTACGAATGGTTTCAAGTTATAATGGGTGACGTCAACTCATGGAGGGGAAGAGTCACGCTAGCATGGGAAAGTGATATTGGAGGCTAGCGAATGGAAAGGGGGTGGACCCCTTCTTTATTTATTGCAAAACTTTGGTTTGGTTTAAACGAAGCCTTCATTTAATTATGCCTTCACGCCTATTCCAATGTGCCGTACCATTCGCATGAGGAAGAGGCTCACGTGTGGCGAGTTTGGTAAGGTATTTTGGTGATGTGGCCCTTAGGGCTTGAGTTGGTAGCAGAGGTGGCGTCTACCTCTCTAGTTCCTCTTCAATTCAACTCAGTTCAAGCTGAGCTTAACTAAGCTTGATCTCTAGTTCATTAAAAGCCCCTGGGGCTTGGTTTTTTGTATAAATAGAGGTGCTTGGCTCTCTCTTCTAATGGAGATTTTGGGCATGAACACTCTGCCAAAATTATTGTAATATTTGTTTGAAGTTGGAATAAAGTTGTGACTTTGGTGGTCCATGCATGAGTTATTGGAGTTGTGGATTCACATTGTCTTTGGTGATATCTCTCTTACCCTTCCTTTTCAATTATTAAATCATTATTCATTATATACTCTAGAAGGGCTAACAATCTAGTTTATGAGTATCTTGTTCGGATTTGATATTGTTTGTAAGGGTTTTGCAGGGATCATCAGGGGTGAAGAACAAGCTTGAGATCAAGCTCTTCTTCATGAACCAGTGCCTTTTTTCATCTAACTCCTTCATTTTGCAGGTTCTTCTAAGCGCTTCCCAATCCAGGAAAGAGACACAACAGTCAGAGCTTCTCCTTCCTTCCATCAACAAAGATTAAAAAACACACTTGGTTACCTGGATCTACGAACTTCCCTCTTCTAGTTCTCTTATTTGCTCCTTGATTTTCTCGATTTCTTGCTTGCTAGCCTCTTCTTCCTTGCCTTGTTTTGCTTGCCTTTACCTTTTCTTCTTCGCTGCCCTCTCTTCACTTTAGTTTGCAGCCTCTTTTCTTCACTTTGGACAGCCATCTTTTGCCCTAGTTTTTGGTCCTTTTTTGCCCTTGTTTTTGGCCCTATCTTTCTCCTTCTTGGACAGCCATCTTCATCTTCTTTCACTGCCCCGTTTTCACTACTTTTTGCATTTCTTTGGTCATCTAGTTCGCTGCCCTATTCTTCCCTTCTCTTGTTTTTTGATTGCCTTTTGTCTTCCTCCCTTTCTCCCATCATTTCTCTTTTGTTTCAACCTTCTTTTGCCTCATCCTTTTTGCTCTTTTATCTTCTCATTTTCCCTTTTTTGCAAGTTTGAAGAAAAGTTTTGAATAAAAAGTAAATCACTCTCCTTTTTTACATAAAGTTCAATAATAATAAGTTGTATGCTTTCCTTCAAAAGTCCTTTCAAAGGTTGAATTCCTAAAGGCAAGTTGTATAATCTTAATAAAATATCTTTGTTTGAGTGGGGTTTTTAAGTCCCCACTCTCATCCTCCCCCATTTGGGGAGGTTTGTGTTGTTTTCATCTTCTTATGTGCTTAGATTAGATGTGCTTGTGCTCATAATATTTGCATCATTTCTCTTAGAATACTAGTTGTTAGATTAGCATATTTGATTCATTGAATAAGTTGATTACTTCATCTCTCGATTTTGTATCTTTCATAAGTAAATCAACTACCTAACATTCATAAATCTCTTGAATCTCACCATAAGGTGGATCAAGAGTGCTCTCTGTCGGAGAGTTTAACAAACCATCTTCACTCTATTTTCGTGCATCATATTGTTTAATCAAGTTAATCAATAAGTAAGACTCTTGAACTTGCAGAAACACAAGTCAAGAGCACTCTCTATCGGAGAGCATCATTAGCCGTGCATAATCCTTGCATTAGGCATCTAGATTAGATAAGACTCTTGAACCTTTGTCATAAGACAAGGTCAAGAGTGCTCTCTGTCGAAGAGTTTAATTAATTGACTTAATAAAATCTTTCAACTCACACTCCCTCTAATTAATTTACTTCGTTGATCTCCTTCACCTAGTATGCTCTACCGACTTTCGAGTTGGGATCGTACTCAGAACGGTGAATGGACTTGCTAAGACCGCAATAACAATATAATTAAAACTTTTCCCCCCGTAACCAATGCACCGGCGTTGTCTCGATAAAATACTCAGGTAGTGGGCAAATTCCAAGTGTGGGCACCGAGCAACCCAATCTGGACACAGTTGGTTAAGTTATTGAACACCTAGTTGTGATTCCAGACAGGTCCGTCATGTCTTCGAACAGAGCCACTGAAGGTATTTCCGGTTAGGATTTCCAGACACCTTAAGCAAGATCACCATTAAAATCTTTAAAACTTACCAAGAACACTCGCACAACCTCACATTCATCGGTTTAAGTTCCAGACTTGTGTTTATTGCTTTCAACGCATTTGAGTTTCATCGACTCCATAAGGCACTGGTCCGTGTTTTGTTTTGCATAATTATATGATCAATTGTCTATGGCTTAATATAATTGTTATCATTGAATGCATACTTGATGTCTAGAACTTAAATTCATCTTTTAATCTCTCATTGCAACGTGGATTGCCTTTTTGATCTTGTTTCATATTCATAATAAGTAAAACACCTTCTAATCGCAATAACTCCTAAAAAACACCCATCCGCATCCACAACCTTCAAATACATTTTAACAACTTAAGAGCCGTAGAAAACTCTTTTGTAGAGACTAACCCCCTTGGCTTCGTTAGGAGTTAGCCTAAACGGAGGAGCTAGGAGTAGGTGACAGTACCTAGCTCTGTGCTTGCCCCCAAGGTCACACCTCTCCCACTTTCCTAAGTGAGGAGACAGCTTTCAATTGATTTCTGTTGTTGGTGTGCAGTCGGCGGACAACAGAGAGTACTGAAGAAAAGGCTTTGTACACTAAAGATGAACAAAGATGAAGGAGTTGCACCCTTCTTCACAAAGATTGCATAGGTAAGAGATCAACTTACTGCTATTGGTATATCCGTGGATGATGATGATCTTGTGCAGACTGTATTCGATGATCTCCCAAATTCTTGGGAAACCTTTTTGGCAGCTGTAAGTGGACATGAAAATCAGCCAAACACTGATAGACTTTGGCATGAATGCTTGGAAGAAAAAAGAAGAGTTCAAAGCAAAGCAACTGGCATGAAGGACGAGAACCTTTCTCTTACAGCTAAGACAAGGAAGTTCAAGAAGCCTTTCATTCGGGAAAGGAGGGAAAAGAAACCACAAGGTAAACGTTCTGATGCTCCAAGTTTAGAATACTTTAATTGTCATAAGATTGCACATTTTGCCAAGGATTGCAGACAGCCCAAGAGAAAGTTCAAAAGAAGGTTTCAAGCTTCTACTATAGAAGAAGAAGAACCCAAGAAGAAGAAGAATACTATGGCTACCAAAGAAGATGAACCTAGAAGGAAATATTACCTAATCTCTGAAAGTTTTTTTAGAATCCCAACCTCAGTTTCAAGCTTGATAGCTTCTCTGCATAGTTTAATGCCCAAACCCTTGTATGCACAATTTTTCAACAAAAATTGACTAAACTGAAACACATGGAATTCTTTTTCAAAAATAAACAATTCAGAAATTTTCTCTTTTAGTTAAAAATTTCAAACTCAAAAATTTAGAACAGCCAAGCACACATGAAAATAACACAGATATTTTTTACCAATGGTCCAGGATAAAACCCCCAAGGGAAAACCTATTTTTGAAAGAGAGATTTTTATTTCTTCAGGGTAAAGTACAAAAATACAACAACAGTACTTATCATTTTTGCTTCTCGAAAATTGAACCTTCACTACTGTACAGACCCTCGAAACCCATGATGTACGGCTCACACGTGTGGGTGAAAAATCTCGATTTCTATGCAATCCGCTACCTCAAACTTTTTGCCAAATTCTACCTGTACGGACGGAATTTAATTTATGTACCTTTCCTCAAATTTTGTGCTCAGTCCGTATTGTTGTACAGGTTCTCGAAATCTATGTAAACTGTACAGATTTCTTCTCGAAATCTATGATGTACCTGTTGTACGAAAATCTCCTCGATTTATGTGTTGCTGTATGGAATCTCTCCTCAATATTTGTGCCCAGTGAATCCTCCTCGAAAATTGTTCCAGAGTTTGTCTTCTCTCTCCTGCTGGTTTAAAATCTCTTCAAACCCTCTCTTTCTTTCTTCTTCTTCTTCTCTCCAAATTTGCTCTTTGAAAAATGAATAATGGATTGAATTTTTCCTTGCCCTAGTCCCTTTTTGTTCATGGCAACTTCCTCTTCAATCTAATGGTCAAGATTAGATTAGATGAAGGGTTCTCATTAAATGCTCAATTAATAATTAATAAGTGACATTTAGTGCACCTCGTGTCATTTAATAAAGTATGAGCACCCCCTTTTAATTAATCACTCACTTAACTTTTATTAAATATGAACTTAGGATAAACCATAACATTTAACTTTTAATGAAGTCACTTTAAAATTATAAAGTACATCTCAATTCATTAATTAAACTTGACTAAGAGTCACCAATTAAAGTGTCCTTGTCCACCCCAAGGCAATGTTAGGTGAAAAAACACTTCCTAGGTAATTTTTCAACACTCCCTCTTACCGAGGAAGGTGTTTTTCACCACTCCCAACTTGTCTCTGAAATAGGCATGCTTCCCTCTACCCAAAGACTTCGCGAGAATGTGAGCTACATACTCATCTATAGAAACATACTGTAACTATACAGCGCCTCTCTGAACATAATCTCTGATAAAGTGATATATGATCTCTATATTCTTTGACCTGTCATGAAATACCGGATTCTCAAAGAGCTTGATGCAACTCTGATTATCGCAATGTATAATCGTAGGTCTCAGCTCATGACCAAACAAGTCTGCCATCAGCTTGCGAAGCCACAATGCCTCACAACTAGCTTGACTGGCTGCCATGTACTCAGCCTCAGTAGAATTCAATGCTACGGACTTTTGCTTCCGACTAAGCCACGACACAACTGTCAAGCCCAAGATGAAGCAACAACCAGAAGTGCTCTTCCGATCTGAAACACTACCTGCCCAATCTGAATCTGTAAAGCCAACCAATCCCACTCCATCAGATCTTCTGTAGTCCAAACCATAATCAACTGTACCAGCAAAATATATGAAGATGTGTTTTGCGGTAGTCCAATGCACTCTCCTGGGCTCCACCATGAACTGACTGAGAATGTTTACCGCAAAACTCAAATCCGGTCTGGTGTTAACCAAATACATCAACGAACCAATAAGCTGATGATATAGAGTAGGATCCACCAACTCTCCCTTGGAAGCATGAAGCTTCGTCCAGTTGGTGAACATGGTGTAGACATAGGCCTGCAATCATCCATCTGAAATCTCTTCAGAACATCTACAGCATATTTTCCTTGCCCCAGGAAAACATGTCCATCTTCCTGCCAAATCTCCATCCCCAAATAATAGTGCATCAACCCAAGGCCAGTCATCTCAAACTCTAAAGCAAGATCTTTCTTACATGCTTCAATCGAGAGCTCTCCTCCAGTAATGAACAAATCATCAACATACAGTAGAAGAATGAGCAAAACACCACCAACCACAATGAAGTATAGGTTGGGATCTGCCTCACTCTTCTAAAACCCAATCGAAAGCAAGTAGGAATCAATCCTGGAATACCAAGCCCGAGGGGCTTGCTTCAGACCATACAAGGCTCTTTTCAGCCTGCACACATGAGAATCTCTCCCATAAATGTCAAAGCCATGTGCTTGCTCCAAATACACCTTCTCCTATAGAAGACCGTTGAGAAAAGCGGTCTTTACATCCATCTGATGAATCTTCCAACCCATTTCTGCTGCGATGGAGATCACTGCTCTGATCGAAGAAAATCTAGCCACTGACACAAAGGTCTCATCATAATCAACTCCCTTTATCTGTGAGAACCCACGCGCAACAAATCGTGCTTTGTATTTCTCGATGTTGCCATCCGCAGCATGCTTAATCTTGTAGAGCCACTTGGAAGTAACAACTAACTTCCCCTCTGGTCTTGGAACCACTTCACACACCCCATTCTTCATGATGGAATTGTACTCTTCCATCATGGCATCACTCCAAACCTAGTGTACGGAAGCCTCCTCATAAGTAGTAGGTACGGTATCACGCAAGCTAGTCACCTGTGCCATATAGCTGGAAAATCTCTCAGGTGCCTTGCTCTCTCTGACCTCCCTCCTGGGTGGTCCGACAGATTCCTCTACTTCCTTCACAAGCTCCTTAATCCAACTTGGATTTCTCTTCTTGGAAGAAGCATCCTGTTGCAGACTCTCCTCTACATCCTCATCAGACAAATGTCTCCCTGAAGAAGTACCAACAGTCTGAGATCCTATCCCTGGTGAACCTGTACCAAGTGTATCCGAATCACCTGAAGGTATAACCTGTGAACCTATGATCCGTTAACCTGTCCCTATACCAAAAGTCCCTGTAGACTGAGTCCCTGAAACTGATGAACCTGTAACCTGTGACCCAGTCACTTCTGAAACCATTGACCCTGTGCCCTAACTCGCTGAACTCTATGATGTTGTCACCTGTGGAATACTTTGTTGCTCCTCTATCTCAGAATCTAGAGATCTTCTGAAGGCTCGCTCCTCCTCAAATCTCGCCTCCCTCCTCACCACAACATTCCTCTGTGTAGGAAGGTATATGCAAAAATCCTTCGTAGTCTCGTCATATCCAACAAAAATACCTGTCTCTGCAGTAGCCTCAAACTTTCTCCTCTTCTTAGAAGGGACATGTGAGTATGTAAGGCATCCAAAGATAAGAAAGTGACCTATCTCAGGCACTTCCCTGGTGAACATCTCCTCGGAGTTTTGCACCCGAAGGCACAGTGCGGACTCCTCTTCAGTACATAAACAACAGTACTGCAAGCCTCTGTCCATAGAAAGAAAGGAAGACTCTGATCATGCAGTATGGCTCTAGATGCACCCACTATCGAACGATTCTTCCTTTCAGCCACTCCATTCTGCTGTGGAGTGTAAGGAACTGTCAATTGCCTCCTAATCCCCTTCTATCTACAGAACTCATCGAATGCATGGGAAGTATGCTCACCCCCATTGTCTGATCGAAGTACCTTGACCTTTTTCATGTATGGTTCTCCACAAGAGCTTTGAACTCTTGGAACCGAAGCAAGACTTCCTCTGATCTCTTGCTTCTAAGGAAATATATTCAGGTCTTCCTGGAAAAGTCATTGATGAATGTAACATAATACTCATAACCTGTCAAAGAGGCAGATGACATGGGACCACATAAATCTAAATGTATCAACTCAAGCACTCCCTCTGATCTGCTATCACTACTCGAAAAAGCAGTCTTGGCGTACTTTCCCAAAGCACACCCTTTGCATACACCACTCGACTCTGTGCTGAAATCTGGCATACCTGTAGTCATGTCTCTCAGCATCCTCAAAGCTGGATGATGAACATGGGCCATCCTCCTATGCCATAACTCACACAACTCACCGCTGCTCTAAGTGTGTGACAGTGCATGATGTGGCTGGAAGAGAAACTTGTACAGTTTCCCGAATTTGACTCCAATCGCATATGAAGCAAATGAACCTGTTGGTTTGGGAAAGATATTAACTTTCCCATCTAGGACATATACTCCAAAGCCTCTGTCCTCAATCAAGGAAACTGAAACAAGGTTCTTCTTCATCCTAGGACATATAAGACATCCCTCGGAAATATAGGCTGCATGGACTCCTGTCAAAACGAATCGTCCCACGCCCAACTACTCTCACCACTGTATCATCTCCCAACACAACCTTCAACTCCAAATCTGTCTCTGACATCTTGACAAACATATCTCAATCACCTATCATGTGACTCGAAGCTCCACTATCAATGTACCAAGTGGAGGAAGTAGTGGAAGCACTCAACAAATGCCCAACAACCATGGAATGCTCCATGTGACCCTCTATGTCCCTGTTGGTGATGGATGATGCCCTCTCTGCACTAACACCAGCGAAGAGAGAAAAATCTCTCTCAAATCTAGCAGCGAACTCATCAATCTTTGTCGAAGCGGTTGTCTGATGTTTCTTCTTCTTCTTGTTTGGACACTGTCCAGCATAGTGTCCAAACTTCTGGCAAGCAAAGCATTTCACTTTGCTCATGTCTTTCTTCTCTCCATCATGCTGCTTGGTTCCTTCCTTGGAACCCTTCTTGAACTTCTTCTTCTTCTTACCTTTCGCTACCAACGCCATATTTTCCTCATCATCTTTGTGATGTGACGAACTGTTGTGTAAGTATCCCCTACATGTCTCCTCCTGTATGAGATCATCCCAAATTCGATCCCATGTCAGCATGTTCTCCCTACCAATGATGGTCTGCACAAACACACTCCACTGCTGAGTCATGCCATTTAAGGTAGTACGCACCATCTCAGTGCTTTCTACAACCTCTCCTACAACTGCAAGTTCATCTCTTACCTATGTAATCTTGGTAAGATAAGAAGCCATGCCTTCCCCTTTGCTCATGTGCACATTCTTCAACTTCTCCCTTAACACCATCTTCCTGTTTTCATTTGAACTCTGGTAAAGATTTGTCAAAGAAGTCCACATCTGAAAAGCATGTGTTTTTCCTGATATGTGAGGGATTACATGATCCTTCACAGCATCAAGTATAACCCTCCTTGCCTTCACATCTCTCTTCATGAAAGTAGCCTTATCAACGGCATCGACAGGTACTACTACAAGAATTGTTGTTGTAGTGTTTACAATGTCCCATAATTCATTTTCTTCAAGTATCAACATGATTCTAGCCTTCCATGGGCTAAAATTTGTAGCCCCGTCCAATTTATCTTCAACTCTAAGCCCAAACACCATGGCTACAACCGGTAAATCTCAAGCAACCTGTTCAAGAAGATTTTTCCACAAACCCCTGTTCTTCTGAATGTTTAAATTCTGAATTTTAATTGTGCTCTGATACCATGAAAGTTTTTTAGAATCGCAATCCCGGTTTCAAGCTTGATAGCTTCTCTGCATAGTTTAATGCCCAAACCCTTGTATGCACAATTTTTTAACAAAAATTGACTAAACTGAAACACATGGAAATCTTTTTCAAAAATAAACAATTCAGAAATTTTCTCTTTTAGTTAAAAAATTCAAACTCATAAATTTATAACAGCTAAGCACACATGAAAATAACACATATATTTTTTACCAATGGTCCAGGATAAAACCCCTAAAGGAAAACCTATTTCTGAGAGAGAGAGAGAGATTTTTATTTCTTCAGGGTAAAGTACAAAAATAAAACAATAGTACTTATCAGTTTTGCGTCTCGAAAACTGAATCTTCACTGTTGTACAGACCCTTGAAAACCGTGTTGTACGGCTCACACGTGTGGGTGAAAAATCTCATTTTTTGTGCAATCTGCTACCTTGAAATTTGTGCCAAATTCTTCCTATACGTACAGAATTTAATTTATGTACCTTTCCTCGAATTTCGTGCCCAGACCATACTGCTGTACGGATTCTCAAAATCTGTGCATATTGTACGGATTTCTTCTTGAAATTTGTGATGTACCTTGTACAGAAATCTCCTCGATTTCTGTGTTATTTTACATAATCTCTCCTCGATATTCGTGCCCAATGAATCCTCCTCGAAAACTGTGCCAGAATTTGTAATCTCTCTCCTGCTGGTTTAAAATCTCTTCAAACCCTCTCTTTCTTTCTTCTTCTTCTCTCCAAATTTGCTCTTTGAAAAGTGAATAATTAATTGAATGTTTCCTTGCCCTAGTCCCTTTTTGTTCATGGCAACTTCCTCTTCAATCTAATGGTTGAGATTAGATTAGATGAAGGGTTCTCATTAAATGCTCAATTAATAACTAATAAATGACATTTAGTGCACCTCATGTCATTTAATAAAGTATGAGACCCCCTTTTAATTAATCATTCCCTTTAACTTTTATTAAATATGAACTTAGGATAAACCATGACATTAACTTTTAATGAAGTCACTTTAAAATTATAAAGTACATCTCACTTCATTAATTAAACTTGACTAGAAGTCAGCAATTAAAGTGTCCTTGTCAACCCCAAGGTAATGCTAGGTGAACAAACACTTCCTAGGTAACTTTTCAACAATCTCTGCTCTTTCTGGATCCATCATCACTAACAGTGCTAACTCTTGGTTAGTAGATAGTGGTGCTTCCAAACATATGACAGGTTTCCGTAAAGCATTCGCCAGCTATAGAAAGAAGTTCACTACTCAAGTAGAACTTGGGGATGACACCACTTATAAGATTGAAGGAGTTGGCTCAACCTCACTTCAACTTGATTCAGACACAGTTTTGAATATTGATGACATTTTATATGTACCTGGCTTGAAGAAAAACCTCCTCTCTGTTGTTGGCTTAGAAGACAAGGGTTGCAGGGTCCTCTTAATGGACAAGAAGGTCCTACTATGGGCAAAGAATGAGAAGCTAAGCTCAACAGTACTGATTGGAGTTCGAGAGGGAGGTCTTTACAAAGCTTCCAGAAATTCCACACAAGCCATGTTTCACAACACAGCTGATCCATGTGAGTTGTGGCATCGAAGGTTTGGACACCTTCATTATACAGCTCTTCCAGGCCTTCAAAAGATGGTTACAGTTATGCTAGATATTTCTCCTAAACATGATGGTGTTTGGAAGGGTTGTGCTCTAGGTAAAAACACTAAGAGATCTTTCTCCATAAGCAAGAATAGATCTAAAGGAATCTTGGATTTGATTCATTTTAACATATGTGGTCCTATGTCCTCACCCTCCTTGAGTGGGTGCTTATACTATGTTTTATTCATAGATGATCACTCTCGAAAGTCCTAGATCTACTTTCTCAAAGTCAAAAGTGAAACTTTTGACAAGTTCAAAGAGTTCAAGGCTCTGATTAAAATCAGACAAGAAGACACATTTGTATCCTAAGATCAAATAACGGAGGTGAATATGAGTCTAATGAGTTTGATGATTATTTCCGAGAAGCAGGAATCAAGGGGGAGTTGACAATGCCTTACAACCCTCAAGAGGGAGCTGACTGTGCCTTACAACCCTCAACATAATGGGGTTGCAGAAAGGAAGAATAGAACGATTTGTGAAGCTGCTAAAGCTATGTTGACTGACCTTAATCTTCCTTTATCTACTGTGTACATTCCAAACAAAAGCCCTCATGCCATATTGGGGGAAAAGGCTCCAGAAGAAGTTTTTACCAGCAAGAAACCTGCAGTTGACCACATGAGGATTTTTGGCACTCCTGTGTATATTCATGTACCGAAAGAAAAGAGGGCTAAGCTAGCGCCTTCCGGAAAGAAAGGCATATTTGTTAGTTACAGTGAAAGCTCAAAAGTTTACCACATCTATGTCCCTGGATAAAGGTGCATTGAAGTCAATGGAGACGTAATATTCCATGAGGAAGTTGTGTTTCGTCAAACAAACGAGCTTCCAAAACATGTCGAAGATTCCCCCTCTGAGATCCCAGTTTCAGAAGTTCAGAGGGAGAAAGAAGATGTTGAGCCTCAAATTCCAAATGTGGTTGAAGAACCTAAAAGTCCGGCTGAAGAACTACTTGAGGTCCCTCCTTCCAAAAGGAGACCTGCCTACTACCATGAAACTGTGCAAGAAGCTGAGAAGCATAAAGCTCCTCCCAGAATTTTCAGAGAAAACATAAGACCACAAAATTACTCAGACCTTATGAGCATGATCATAAATGCAGAACCCTCTACATACAAAGAAGCTGCAAGCCAACAGGTATGGAATGATGCTATGATTGAAGAGTACAGTTCAATCATGAAAAATGTTGTGTGGGAAGTTGTTCCCAAACCGGCAGGAAAGTCAATGGTAACATCAAGATGGCTCTACAAAATAAAGCATGCGACTGATGGCAGCATTGAGAAGTACAAGGCCAGATTTGTAGCTCGTGGCTTTACTCAAAAGGAAGGTATAGACTAAGATGAGATTTTTGCTCCTATCGCCAGATATACCACTATCAGAACCATCATCTCTCTTGTTGTTGTGTTGGGATGGAAACTCCATCAGATGGATGTAAAAACAACCTTCCTCAATGGCAAAATTGATGAGGAGGTCTACATTGAACAACCAGAAGGCTTTGTGACTCATGGAGAAAAGCCCCATGTGTGTAAACTAAAGAAAGCCTTGTATGGGCTCAAACAGGCCCCGAGAGTCTAGTATGCAAGGATTGATGGCTATCTTCACAACTTGGGGTTCTCCAAAAATACTGCAAACTCCACTATGTACTTTAAGGTTGTTCAAACTTCAAAACCATATCTTGATTCTAGTCTTGTATGTGGACGACTTGTTCCTTACTAGAGAGGAACAGTTGATAGCTCAGTGTAAGAGGGAGCTCACCTCCTAATTTGAAATGAAGGATCTTGGTTTGATGAACTATTTTCTTGGTTTGGAGGTATGGCAAAAGCCAGGCGAGATCTTCCTAACACAAGAAAAGTGTTCAGTCAATATCTTGCAAAGATTTGGGATGCAAGACTACAAGTCCATGAGCATGCCCATGACAACGAACTTGAAAAAGTTGCATGACTCGACCACCAGTTCACAAGATGTGGACTCTACTTTGTATCGACAACTCATTGGATCCTTGATGTATCTCATGCACACGAGACCAAATATCTGTTACATAGTGAATGCGCTGAGTCAGTTCATGTCCGATCCGAAGCATGTACACTGGATAGCTGCTAAACATGTACTCAGATATGTGCATGGCACTACCACTTATGGGCTCAAAAATATACTTCCAGGCTTCCAGCAGTGGAGTAATGTTAGTCGGACATGCCGACTTCGATTGGGTTGGCAGTGCCGTAGACCGGAAAAGTACTTCAGGTTACTATTTCAGTATGGGATCAGCAATGATCTCTTGGTCTAACAAAAAGCAGGGTTCCATAGCTCAGAGTACAGCTGAAGCCAAGTATATTGCTGCCAGTGATGCTTGCAAGGAAGCAGTTTGGCTTAGGAAACTTCTCTTTGACCTGTTCGGTGGAAATCTTAACTCAACGATTATCCATTATGATAATCAGAGTTGCATTAAGCTTTCGGAAAATTCAATGTTTCACAATAGATCGAAACACATTGAAATCAAGTACCATTTCATTAGAGACCTAGTACAAAGAGGCACTCTGAAGATGCAATACATCCATACAGATGACAACAACAAAGTTTGTGTGCTTTCGTGACAAGCTTGGCATGGCAGAGAATACCTCTCTCGCTTAGAGGGAGTGTTGATTTTTCCTAAGCAGCATCGAGAGCCATTCTCTTGGAGAATGGAGGCACCTAGTTAGTTACCAGGAACTTGTACCAGTCCAGCACTGGTGTAATCAGCCTAAAGTTGAGTGGCCATTCTTTGAATGGAGGCACCTAGTTAGTTACCAAGATATTCAACCAGTCTAGGACTGGGGGACTCGCCCTAGAGCTGAGTGGACATTCTTTGAATGGAGCCACCTGGTCAGTTATTAGGAACTTGAACTAGTCTAGTACTGGGGGACTCGGCCTAAAGTTGAGGGTCATTCTTTGAATGGAGGTGCCTGGTCAATAACTAGGAATTTGAACCAATCTAGGACTGGGGGACTCAGCTAGGGGTTGAGGGCCATTCTCCGAAAGAATGGAGGCACTTGGTCAATTACCCAAGTATTTGGTATTGAGTCAATTGATGCATCCTAGGGCTGAGGCACCTGGTCAGTTACCAGGTTATCACTATAAGCCCTAGAACGGGTCTAGGCATGTGAGGTACTCCTATCCTTGATCTATGGGCTGTGTGATCTTCTCAAGGGATTAGCCACCCTTGGTTAAGACACCTAGTACCCGATCTTGGTGGCACAAGGAGTTCAATTTAAAAGCATAAGTAATTCTCCCTATTTATGATGATGTACTTTGAGTGGGCTTAAAGGACCATGAAGACCACTTGCCTGAACCACAGAACATTTGAAGGACATACTTACCCTAAGTATTGGTCCATCAGAAAGACTAAGAGGCTAAAGACAAAATACAAGAAGACTTATTGTACCACAAGAAGTCAAGGCAAAAATACAAGAAGGTCTTTAGTACCACTAAAAGTCAGTCAAAAGAGTAAATATGAAAAAGAATAAAACCCTATTTTTATATTCCTATATGTAAGGGACTACTTCAAGTACTTGAAAGGCTATAAAAGTTCACTTGCAAATATTTTGAAGACACACTTGATCTCCATCTTAACTGCTCCATTAAAAGACTGAAGTTTTTGTTGGTTACTCAACAGAGTGTGGTTGCCTCTTGTGTTTATGCCCTGGCATGGCGGCCTACCTAGTTAGGGAATCACTCCTGCTGCACTCACAAGCTAGGGCAGATATCGGGCAGCAAAGAAAGGTCACAGGTAGTCTATTCTCCTCACGAGCAAGCTAACCATCATCATGAGCAGGCCAACCTTCATTATGGACACCTTCATTTTTCTCCCAGGCATCAGGAAAACCTCACGGGAAGCCTTCCAACAGATCATCGAAAACACGGGCAACCACCACAAAACCTTGGGCAGACTTTTACTCTTCTTGGGCAGCTGCTACAGGCTTCGAGCAAACTTCGGATAGTTCTATAACATACACAGGCAGCAGTAAATTGGATCTGGGAAGCCTTGTTTTTGTTCAAGCAGCACTCAAGGACTTCGGGCAGCATACAGAAGGATTTGGTCAGCCCTGTTCTGATCTCGGGCAACTAGGAACAAATCTTGGGCAGTTGGCAATTTCGGGCAGACTAAGCCTGCCAATTTTGGGCAGTTGGGCAAGTTTTGGGCAGCAAACAAATCTGCACTTTTCTGACAACTGAAGATTGTTTGGCAAGTGGCCTTCTTTCTCCATGTGACAAACCTACTAAGGTTTGAGATTCATTGGTCAAACCTACTAGGGTTTGACAAATTTTTGAAGAACATTCGTCTCAGAATTTTGAGGTTTTTTATTGCTACTACAAACTCAGTCATCTCATTAAAGGGATGAATTACTATTGCTTTTGGGGTTTTTGTCCTTTAAAAGTTTCCCCGTGAAAAACACTGGTGTTCATTTCTGTTGATGCTTAATGATCTACTACCCTTGTCTTATTGTTATCTATCTTATAGTCTGCAAAATTAAAGAATATATGCACATGCTAAAATTCAACAACAGCAGGCCGAAGCAACGGAAGGCGAAAGCAAGCGAGAACAGGCGAGATGTCGAGAGCCTGGATGAGTTGGTCACAGATGAAAGCGCGAGGGAGTGGAGTGTGTGGACAGGGGAAGGGCGGGAGCCTCTGTGAAGGAGGCGCGTTAGAGGATGGGAACGAGAGAGGAGGAGATGAAAGGCAGGAGGTTGCAGAGGGAAGGGCTTAGAATGAAGAGGATAAGAAACAGAAGGATGGGGATTGCACGAGAGAGGTCGTGCAAATGGGAGCAGGGGAGGTGAAAGGATTGAGCAGTTGAGGACGCGAAGCAAGAGGGAAAATGCAGGAGCTGAGGGGACTGCAGAATGGAAGAAAATGCGGGGAGAGAGAGAGCGTGGATAGAGATGCGGTGTAAACGCGATAGAGGAGGAAATGAGTGCATGTAGGAAAATGGTGAATCTGTTTAGCAGCAGCGTAGTGCTCTTCAATAGAATTAATTTTATTGCTCAAAAAAACTGAGGCTGGACAAAGACCGGTGTGCAAAAACTCCCAAAATTATTTGGCCAAAAGCCAATATTAGTGAATGTAGACACTGAGAGGGGGGGTGAATCAGTGTGAAGCCAATTTTAAACTTTTCTTAGCTTATCACAGTTAGCTATAAATTCATCATTCCATTAATCACATAATCATTTTATTTCACTTCATCATTCACATATCATAGCATTTAAATCATCAAGAACCATAACACAGAAGAACACCACACCATATAAATTTGTAATCTTTTTATATTAGTTTTGGTTCGGCTACAACCGTTAGGCAAAATCAGCACCTACTGATACATAAAGCACCTACTCTGCATCCAGGACCCTGCCTGGTTTTCTTAGACCCTGCTAAGAAGGGTTGTTTGAGGTATCCTAACCTCAAAAGCAAGACAATCTTGCATTTGCAATTAAAGCTTACTGTCAACTGTCTCAGCTCATGCACATCTGCTCATCATCAACGCTGTTCATCATTTCTGCTCATCATATAAACTCTGTTGTAACACTGCTCATTTATCTCTGCTGGTCATTCTCTGGGATCTTCTTATCAAACTACTGGTCAATTTCTACTGCTCATCCTCATCTCTGCTCATCATTCTTTACTGCTGGAGTACTAATCATAAACATCAAGGCATGTATATGTCATCAAGGATCCAATGTTACCAAGAAGGTCTGGAACATCATGGGGTTCGCATTATAGTGTTCAAGGCACTATCATATGATCAACACAGCTCATGTCATCACTCTATCGTCAACCACTTAGTACAGACCTCTGTCCATCATTCTTGCATATCACAGATACTTCTTGCATATCAAACATACATCATCATTATAAATATCATACCACTATTTATACACTACATATATGCATTGTGTACCTGTCACTTGTATATCATGTCATCATCACTAAATATGTCTCTTCTGTAGATGATCAGAACTGTAGATGATCATGTGACTGCTGTAGATGTCACTACCATCTCATCACTGACATCAACCTGTCACTTCCATGCCCCACTATCAAGGAAGTCATTTGGCTGCTAGGAACACATTATTCTTCATACTGACAGAACATATTGGGTATATCACTGACTGAGCATATTGTGTGTATCATGGTGCATCATCATCTTGTCTGTAGAAGATCACAATTCGGGGCTCTGCTGCTGTTTATCAGCATCATGCTGTGTCCATCATTATCCTAACACTTCCTACAGCGAGTTCTTCCTTCCTGCTCCACTTGACTATGTAGAAGATCTCACATTTAGATGTGTGTTTGTTGCAGACTTGAAGCTATAGGATGAAGGCTTCAAAAACTCGGATCTGACTGAGTATCAGGCTGCCACTGTGGATGAGGACAGTGTATTTGCCAAACTGTTTTTTATCCCTCAAGCTGATCACATTCTTCAAACAATCTTGACAAGTCAAGGCACCAGATTAATGACCTATTTGAAAACTTCATGCCACAAATATCAGTTGGATACCATAGAGATTGATAGGCACTTGAGGAGTATCTTCAGTCATTGCCATTGTCTCGGGTTCTTCATATGTTGCACAGGTGTTGAAGTGAAATAAGTCTCTTCACGTTATTGGCAACCATTTCAAAACAAAGAGTACATACCTGTCATTTTATATCAATACACCCTTGCTGGCAATGAGAACCTGTTGCCACATATATTCCCTGATACTGCAGAATCCTCAGTCCTCAACAGCAGATCTTGCCCCTACGTATATAAGCTAATAGACAGATACTAAAAACTAATTGCACAGATTGACAGTAGTCCTGGCCCAAGTACAACACTCCTCCAGCAACAGAATCTTGCACCAAACAGACTGCGGATACTGGAAGCTTCAACGAGTTGCACCAATTGATAACAAGCAAAACAGCGAATCGTTGATTTTGTGATCAAATACTTGTTCCCTACAGTTTTCTCTTCACAACAAATCTTAATGAAAACTGGATTCAAACGTTTTCAAGCTCGATCAATACTGAGGAGAGTAGGTCTTGGCTCCATGCAGCAGCAATGAATGATCTACAACTACTGTGCTGCAGCAAATCCAAACAAATGTTCTGAAGAATCCAAGAATTAATGATATCCAAGATATCTAGCTTCGCCACAAGAATTGTTAGGATTTTGGTGTTCCTCACGTAGCAGATATTTTTCTGAATTAGCTTACACAACATAGGCACACAGATATTCAATGGTCACGGCTCTTCAATAATGGACCAATCTTCAAACATAAAACCAGGTAGAGCACAAGGGTCTCCACGAAATTTGGGAATTAATGATATCCAAGATATCTAGCTTCTCCACAAGAATTGTTAGGATTTTGGTGTTCCTCACGTAGCAGATATTTTTCTGAATTAGCTTACACAACATAGGCACACAAATATTCAATGGTCACGACTCTTCAATAATGGACCAATCTTCAAACATAAAACCAGGTAGAGCACAAGGGTCTCCACGAAATTCAGGACTGTCTTGACTGCTGAAAAATCGGGACTGCTCCTTGATTGCCTGCTACGAATTTCCTCAGTCAGCGAGCCCTTTTTTTTTTTAAATTCACCCAACTATTGTTGCTCGAAAATCAGAAGAATAAAAACCCTCTGTTGCTGCAAAATTTGAATTATGGAAACCCTCCATCTATTGCCTCAGTGGACTGAAAAAATTCAGAGCTATCCCACCGAAAATTCACCTCCATAAAATGAAATCGTGATGGCCTTTTTATACACGATTTTTTTTTTTTAAATCCTGGGCTGACATTGCATATATTTATTTATTCTACTTTTAAATCTGAGCCGACTTGCTATATCTCCTTTTTCTTTTAAATTCTGGGCCGACATTGCATTAAAATAAATGTTTTTAATGAGGCCGACCTTCAACAGGATCATCATTTTGTTGAGGGTTTCACTATGTTGACCCAAATTCTCGAAAACATATCTCCATTGTATATAAGATTAAAATTCACTTTGCAATACATATCTCCATTGTATGAAAAGCAAGAAGCACAAAATATGTAACACAATCCCTCAACCCTGTTGTTTTTATGGGAACACCATTGCCATCTTTAGTGCCATGCCTTCATTATTAATGTGCATGTAAGCAAGTTTCCAATCAACCTTACCATGGTTTTTGAGTTTCTTGTTTTGTTGTTAACCCATGGTTTCTTTAATCTCAATAAATTATGTGTAGGGGTGACCTCCATAAAAGGGTTCTTTCCATTACGCCACTAGGGCTTCCATACACAAGCTTGTACTACTTCATCAAGCTTGTGCACTACAAGGGACAATAGTGGCATCAATGATAACTGAAAGAGAGAAGTCACATGTTGGCATCAATGACAACTTCATCAACAGTGAATGCCCAAGAAGGGGCTTCGATACCACCGAAACGAAGAAACTTCATTTCTGCAAAAATAACCAGCGTAGATAAGCCAGATTACAATACTCCATGAATAAATAAATATATATTGATAAGAGATAAGAGATATAATTACAACGAAAATGATGTTTGTATAAATACCCAAACTGGATGCCCTTTCGTAAAGAAGCATAGCCTTTCATTAAGGTGCCTCTTCATTAAGTATTAGTTTATTTAATTATTTAATGTTTATTAATATTTAATTACTATTGTTATCACATATATAGTAGCCAGACTACCATATTCTATTTTTCAAACACAGTACATTTTTCAGCCAGATCTCTTACATATGAGATGCTGAGATGAGCAGTTTTGCCAGATCATTATTATATTTGTGGACTATTGTACTCTCCCAAGTCAGGACCGAGTCTCAGGACACTCAGATCTGAGGACCGATATAGCCATTTAGTCATTACAGAGCAATTATTGATGCCCAGTTTTATATCAGTGCTTTCTCATTGGACAGATGATGTTTCAGATGGATTATGTGCATGATTATGACTCAGCTTTTATTATGTTGTGTTATGGTTATCATTGCTCTTATACTCATCTTTGTGACATGTATTAACATGTAGTGTCATGATCTGGAGGTCATAATTATATGGACTTGGGTGTATTTTGTATCGTGTATTGATGTCCCTACTTAGACTTGGAAGTTCCTTACCTATACTCATTGGTTTTATCCTCCTTAGGGAGAATAGAGGTAGTCATTCCCACCATTGTTTTGGCTTGTTAGTGTTGGCTTCATCATTCATTGTCTCCACCCATCCATTACCCTCCAGTTTAGTTTTCAACCCGACTGACTTCTTGACTTATGGCATGGAGGACCTTTTCCCCTACTAGAACCTTTGTTGGACAAGCCTCCCTGTTTATATGTGTCTTGGCACTGAGTTGGTGACAAAACTTGCCTTTGGTGAGTTGGATGGTATGCCTAAATCATTCTGGTAGGTTGTCCCGATGTTTGGCACTGTGCAGAACTCCCCCTGGTCACTTGCGATGTTGTTGGCTAAAACTGAAAGCTCATGTACTACTTGTATTGGAAATGTTTGTATGCGCCCATGGAAAATGAAAATGCTAAACTGTGTTTCTTAACATATGTAAAGAGGGCAAAAGCAATGAAATGCTAAAATACCCCTTGAAGGGTATAAGAAAAGGTCCAAAAAGCAATGGTTAAATATATGTTGACCTTATAAATTTGAATATGTCCAGGATGAAAGCTACGATTAGCTGTGCTTTTAAGCACTGGTGAAGTCCCAAAGGGTCATATAGGCCAAAACGGCCATGGAAATAAAATTGATGATCCTAATGAAACTAGATCAAGCTTGATGTAGTCATGATGCCTAAGTTGAATAAGCACTCTCTAAACAACTCAACCATTTGTGAGGCACTGCCATTCCTTGTGTTGTTGTTTGTCCGACATTGGTTTTAGTGAGTGTTTCCTTTCCATATCCAAAGTGTCATGATGTTAACTAGGAAGTCATCCTTTTCCCTAGCTTGGTAAATTTCATCCTTCACCCTTCACTAGCAAATTGACTACAACTATGAAGTGAGTATAGTCCTAAAAGTCTAGTCTAAGTAATAATAAATAAAGCCTTATATATGTATTTGGTTGATGTACCACCAGTGAAATGATTGCTACTTGTTGTGATTGTTGCTTACATGAGTTGTAGAGCATGTCTTAGGCTTATAACACTTGCAGCAGATGGATGATAGTCTGAGTTATATTATTGGTATCTGATCATTTATAGATGGTTATATTGTCTATTGGATATGGTTGATGATCAGATAGAGACCTCAGAGGGGTATGAGTATACACCCCAGATGGATTGGGACTCTCTGAGTCTAATGAGACAGTTTATTTTCAGTTCCAGGCACTTGCAGAGCTCATCAGGCTCATTTTGCTTTTCTGATGTAGTTTTGCTTCACAGGTTGATGTCTCTGAGCAGGGAGATGTTTCAGTTGGATCTCCTAGAGCGTTGTATGGGCATAGGGGGTGCAGCCACTTGTTTGTACCATAGTACCCCCATCACAGAGAGCCTGGTGGGCTCAGTTTGACAACGCAGGCACCCTAGGAGGTTGTTTTGGCAGGTTCACGTTTCCTGAGGCAGATTAAAAAATGATTAAATGGCTATTGAAGAAATCGATTTGGGATACTGAGGCAAGGAAATGACATGGGATGAGTCATGATGATGAGAGTGATGTCCTCCGCACCTTCTCCAGCAGTTGCAGCACTTGATTGGGCCCACACCTATTTTTTTGGGCATTTTATATTATTTTCTGGAGCTTTTGGGAGGCTCACGATTTCCTCAAGGAGGCACAACGCCAAAGAATTAAAATGTTATATTAATTTATTGTGCCATGGGGCATCCATAGAGAGTTAGTTAACACTCCACGAACCCACCATGTGCTTCATTTATTTCTTGTTGAGTGAGGTACCCTCTTGATGGGTGATTTAGTCCACTTTGGTAATTTATGGTTATATTGATCCATGTATTGTATGTTGATCTCATCTCAATCATTGATTAGAACATTTTATCTTTTAATCTTAGCCACTCGTTTTGAAAGTGGTTAGGATTCGGTTATGATTGTGGTTCTCTCATTTCTATTTAAAGGAGAGAGCTTCTCATTTGTAAGGGGTCTTTGGCTCTTGGATCTGAATAATAGAAAGATTTTTCCGTGGATATTTTCTAGATCTGCTTTGCATCTAATGTTCTCAAATGGTGATTGGATAGTCTTCTGCTTCTTAGCATTGTAGAAATCCATGTGAGATCTATATTTTTTCTACTATCATTGTCTTGTCTACAGGAAGGCGTTTTGGCTGGAGCATTTTTGTAGGGGGACCTCAACTCATTCACTTATCTTCGTCTTGGATCAGGGGGTTTTCATTAGTGTCATTGTGATCTATGATTACTTCTTTTTACTTTCCTATAGCATTTGGTTTCTTTATCTTGTCTTAGCAAATCTGATATTGTTGACGTTTGCTCATGCAGGGTAGGGGGTGCATTAGTGGCTTGGGGCTTACATCCGTCATAGAAATCACATGGATCTTCCAGAATTGATCGAGATGGAAAGGATCATCGCTGTTAAGACTTCTACAAGCATTTCCAGGTACGATCCAACAGGTAATTATCTTCTCTTTAACAGATCTAAATCCATTGTACCTGTTTTCCTTCCATTTTTCTGAAAATCCTTAAAATACTAAAAAACCCTTAAAAATACTAAATCCGGGAACCATCCAATCTTTGGCCAAACCACTGTTAGGTTTCATAGATCCGGCTTGCCCCTCACTAAATCTACTGCAACGCTGGTCAAATTCCTGCTGGTTTGACCTAGATCTGAAGTTTAGTCTGAAAACTGCATAGATCCCCCACTGAAAATTTGACCTGCTAGGGTTTTGACTTTTTCTGATTTCTGACTTCATAGACTGATAGATCGGGTCTCACACAGCCCAAATCACCCCCAACATTGTCCAAATTCATGACAGTGTGACCTAGATCTGAACTTTAGACTGAAAACAACCCTAATGCCATCACTGAAAAACTGGACCTTTCCGGAGTTTACTATTTCCGAAATCTGGCAGGCTAGGCTAATAGATCAAGTCCTGAGCACTCCAGAACACCCCTAACGCTGAGCTAGATCCATCCTGCTTGCCCTAGATCTGAAGAAATCAGCTTTTCACCCTCTCAGCCTCAATCATCAACTTTGATTTTTCAGGAATCTGACTTTTTCCAAATTTCTCTGAACCAAGTGTGTAGATCACCCCCTCCTAGTTCCATTTCACCTTCAACGTTGAGCTGGTTGTCTACTGGTGGCCCCAGATCTACAGATCTGTCTCATCCAACCCTAGCGCTAGCCTTCCTTGACTGAATTTCTGCCCAAACTGAGCCATCCGGACCAAAACACTTATCTGGGTCCACATATCAGGGTCTACCCTAGGTGGGTTCAACTCAACACTGGATGTATACTGACTCCATTGCCCAATGCACGAAAGGCACTGATCTCCCATCCCTAGCGCTAGCCTTGAATTGACCTTTTCCCCTTGAAATTGGTTGTTCCTTGATAATTCAGACAATCACACCTGTTCACCTTCTTCATTGAGTCTGTCAACCAGGTACTAGATAGTCCCTACTATTTTCCTGCCCATCCTGCCTCGGTTACGCTTCCCAAGGCAGAGATCATCTTCTTTAGTTGCTAGTACCAAAACCATAGATCTAACCATTTCCCCCAAAGGTCAACCGATTACTGCTTTGGATCAACCAATATACTGCTAAAGTCCTAATCTATCTACTGAATCCTACTGTAGATCTAGAGTTCCTAAACACCTTACACCTTACGTACCTCAAAGTTTGTTTTGATCTGATCTGGTGTCTAGGTCTGATCTCTCCTATCGAGAGCAGATCTGGGTCTCCCCCATTGTTGTCTTGGACTCGGACAACATAAAGCAAAGACTGCCTTGACTGGTGTGACAACCATCTCTTTGGGAGTCTAGGCAGTTTGGGTTCCATCTCCTTCGTTGCTTGTTCCTCTACCATCCATCCTGGATCCATCTTGCATAAGCAACTACAAGGTTGGTGATAACAACTATATATATTTTGTTCATTACAGACCATATTTGGTTTACAAATAAAAATGAATGCCTCAAAGAAGCGTTGGGAAACATATAAATTGTGAGATTGACATGTTTTGCAACTTGCAAGTGTTCTAGTCACTGTTGTTTGTCTCAGTAATGAACACATATGCAAGGTTAACAAATTACTTCACACCCAATCACACGTGCATTTCAACTCATGACGCACTTTAACTAATGCACTATTTATTATTTCAACGAGATGATCAAGTTGCGTGAATGTTCACGTGGACTCTATTCATTCTCGTAGGATTAAAATCAGGTTGATCAATCTCGTCTCTTCCCGATGTAGCCTCATGGAAGGTTCGAGTTGTTGATCATGTTAAAAACATTTCCACAATCAACAACTTGAACCTTGATGGATGTCATATCTTCGAAGTGATTGCTTGTCGAAAGTGCTTCCATCATCATTGGCAATCATTGAAGGATCTAGATGAAAATATCTATCGTGTTCCTCTATCACATGAGGAATTCCTCAAGCAATAGCTCAATAGGATCTCTTACTCCGTTGTCTTTCTTTTAGCCCGCCACGGGAGGCTGATTGGGCTAGCAAGAGTGGACGTCACTAAGTTCAGTTAGTTTGAGACCTAATTCCGTATACCCTGACCTTGACGAGGACATAAACAGAAAAACAACAAAGAGCATATTGCTCCAATACCATTCATCCAGATTATGTCGAGAACGAAATGAAGATAGAAATATAGGCGAAATCACATAGAGTTATTGCAGAAAGCACAGGAATATAGTGAAACCCAAATTCTATTAATTAAGAAATAGAAAAACACTATAATATGCAAAGCATTACAAACTAGCTAGAAGGCTAAGTTGCACTGAAACGGATATGGAAACTAAAACAAATACGGGGGGAACACGGATACGGCAAATTTTCAAAAAATCAGGATACGATACGACAGAGAAACGACATACATATATATATAACCTAACTTTTTGTCTCTCTAACACTTTTGCACCTTTTGTATATCAATATATTTTCCCTTTTAAAGATAAAAAAAAAATGAATATGTGATAAATGACCAAGTTTATAAAAACATTGGTAACTTTAATGTTAAATATATAACTTTAATTTCAAAATATATAACTTTATAATTTTAATGTATAATATATGAAATTTTATATATGAAACTTTATAACACTTTTGCACGTTTTGTATATCAATATATTTTCCCTTCTAAAGATAAAAAAATAACGAATATGTGATAAATGACCAAGTTTATAAAAACCTTAATCACTTTAATGTTAAATATATAACTTCAATATAACTTTAATTTCAAAATATATAACTTTATAATTTTAATGTATAATATATGAAATTTTATATGAATTATTTTTGGAGTCTTTACATTATATTAAATTTAATTTTCGTTTTGAAGGGCTCGACCCTCTTACCATTAATTCCATCCATCCCCTTGAAGGACTCGACCCTCTACCATTAAATCATCCATCCGCTAAGGGCTCCCAACGACCTCACACCCATATCAATCACAATGGATTTATACTACGCATATACCCCACGATCTATATTTTATTCTTGCCACACCGGGTTGAGAGGGACGGGATGGGAATATTTGAATTCGGTAACTGCATAACTGTGGTGAACCACGTTAAGGCCCAACTTTGAATGTCGTTGCTACCATTAGTCTCGTGAACTAGAACCAAAAATGTATTTAGGTGGCAGATACGGATCGTTTAATAGTTGAGGGACGTTTGTTTACATACCTTGTTCGTAAGACATGAAAATGACTGTCTAATCTCGTGAGGTATGGAAGTCCGCTTCTTCGGATAGCTGTGTGAAAATGATACCCTCTATACTAGCGCAGACGGTTGCAAAGCAGAGAGACACAACACAAGGATTAACGACTGATCTGTATCACGATTTTTCTGATTCGTTCCCAATTTCGCTAATCCATTTCCAGATTTCTCTTATTCGTTTCAAAATTTCTCTGATCCTTTTCTGTTTTTGCTGATCCGTATCCCAGTCAACAGATCCATACCCTACTACGCCTGAAACTTATCAACACCATTTCACCTTTGTTTCGAATCTGTTTCCTTTTCAGATACGGGGAACGTTGTTTCAGGGGTTTTAACATGACGTTTCTGGTAACTTAGCTAGAAGGGTAGTAGCTTATCTCTGAAGAGAGATGTGTCGGCTACTCCCATTCACAAGGTCATTACAAGTGGCTCAAACTGACTTTTAATGTAAAGTATAAACCGTAAAAGGCAAAAACACTACAGCTCCGAAACCGTAACCCTAGGAGATGAGGTGACAAAAGTAATGTGGGCTCCAAGGAGCCTAGTTGATACATCAACTTCCGGGACCACAACTTTCACATACAAACTCCACTTGGGGCATTTCTTAGTCCGTTACAAAGCATACTCAATGCTCCATGTGTTTGGTAGGCTTTGCAATGCCGCTTCAACTGCCCAAAACACATGGAAAATACCAAAAAAATGCATCGGAAGTTCAAGACCTGTAAAACTGTAGTAGAACTGCAAAGATGTAGAACCATTCTGGGTCAATGGAAGAGGTGGGCAGCCATGGATATATATTCACCTGGACCAGAAAGGGGCTAGTTTGATCAACCACAAGCACAACCAATATATATTGAAAGAAAACAAGCAATTTCAAAAGCCAGCATGAACAGAGAGTCTGTAGGTTTACGTCATCATCAAAAATTTGTGCAAGTGTATGCATCCTTATATTTAGCAAAAGCAAGCATAAAGACAGATATGATTGCAACTCTTCTTACTAGCAAAAGAACTAATCTGCAATGACAGATAAAGAACAGTGGAATGGAAAAGAAGACTGGCAACAAATTTGACTAGACGTTTCCAAAGAAAAATATATACACTGCCCATTTCTATTTTTTCAGACTACGCATCAAAATTGCCTGTAGTAAAATGCAAAAAAAAAGGAAGCTGTCTGTGACAACAATAATATAACTGAGTAGCTTCTTGGGATCACAAAATACAGTGTCATATAAAGTTAAGAACTACAACAAGACTGTCTTGCAAGCAAAGACGAGTTGTTTCTACAGTTTCAGATTTAATATGGCAAACATAGCAATGTGGCATGCCAGGTATGTAAAAGAAAGCATGTACTCATAAACAATCAAAAAGCTCACCTTAAGAAGCTCATAAATGTAGTACCGTATGTCATAATCTGTTAAAGTAGGATAGAGAACTTTGAAGTCTGTATTGTTCACATACTCGAAAATCAGACTGGGTGTTTTTGATTGTTGATCGCGAACTATGTCAAGTAGTTTCACAATATTTGGCCCCCCACATAGGTTCTGCAATATCTTGATCTCTCTCTTAATCTGTCAAAATAAGTTTATATTAAATATAGCTGAGCTCAAACTTCTAAACCAAAGAAGAGGCATGACATCAAATATATGAAAAATATGAAAATAAATATTAACTGATTTTATAATTTATTAAAACAATTAGCAAATATCATAATAAGTATATAATTCAGTTGCATCAGCTTGGTTGTATTATGGACTGTCGACTCCCAAACAGAATGACTCTTCATCTGAGGGCCAGAGGAATTTTCACAGGAGGCGGATCAGCAGAATTCAACCATATGGCAACAGGCTTGGCTATCCAGTAGAACCCTGGGGTTTAAAGAAGAAGATAGTGTTTTATGGGATAGATTTACAACAAATCTCCAATCCTGTAATGTCAGGATTAAAGATGAAGATGGCTCCCTTCTATGGGTAGAGCACCCTTGTGGTGAATACACTCCCAAAAATGGTTACAAAGCAATACATGATCAAGAAAATCAGATCCTGGGTGGTGGTGATAGAAGATCACGTTTTTTCAGGTATTTCTTGTTTTTGGGGTAGCGGGGTCCGTCAAAACTTAAAAGTATGTAGTGTGGGTGAGTTCGTTGGATGCGGAACCAACGAGCCCTCCCACTTGAAATTTGAGTAAAAACACAAGGAGATATGTTGAAAATACTAACCAAAAAAATAGTTTTTTTATGACAAATATGTCAAGTCAACCATTATGGTTGACTCATTTTATTGAAATTCTATTGGTTCTTGAATTCCAACTCACAAGAATTTATTGTTGCCTCGTTTTCTTATAAGGCCCATTTTAGACCCCAAATTTCCTCTAATGTAACCTAAGAGTGAGAAGTGCATTTTTTTATGGATATTTTGAAGATGTGAAAGGTTACAAACTTCTTCAACATAATTCCAATGAAATTATTGTTAGGAGAGACGTTAAATTTGATGAAAATCTCTTGGCCTTCAATCCTAATTCAATGTTTGTGCCACCTTTGGCAATTGTTCTATCTTCTATTCTCAATTTTTCTGCCAGTGACTCTATTCCAGTTTCTTCCTTAGATGATGACAATGAGGATGAAAATTCACCTTTGCCTACTCACCTTCCTCTAGTTGGGTCCATTGAACATGAACCTGCATCAACACCACCACTTTATATTTGATTCCATACAACACAAGCAAGTGATCTTAACGGTGATCCTTGAGATCAGTATCCTACACGTTCACAATTCCAGAGAGCCTCTTCTCTTTTGGCTAAAGTTTAAAAAAACTCGTGATCTAGATACATTTGCAAACAATTATAGCCACCCAGAATGGGACACAACAATGAATGACAAATATTGTTCCTTAGCGAACAATACTTGGGATCTTATACCTCTTTTGAAAGGAAGAAAACTTGACAGATATAAATGGGTATATAGCATTATATATGCACCAAATGCAAGTGTTGAAAGACATGAGGCTCATTAGTTGCCAAAGGATTTTCAGAAGTTTTTCACAGAATGGAGACCCAGTGACAACAATAGACAAGGTAAACTTTTCTACGGCAATATCATATATGAACATTGACTAGATTCATGGCAATGACCAAGGTGGTTATATTGTATAGCAACACTATGTAGGCACCACCCCAAGTAGAGTAAACAGTCTTTGAGCCTAGCTCTGGCCATCGGTCGGCACCATACAACCAATGTTGAATGGATTGACTTTAATGAAACCTTTCCCCCATAAGCAAAATGAATCCATCTACCTTGTTCTAGACCTTGTCGCTTCATATAAATGGAGGTCCATCAAATGGATGGAAAAATTAGGGTTTTTGCATGGGGATTTGCAAGAAGGAATTTACATGGAACAATGTAACACCTCGGTTTTGACCTCGTTTGCATTAAATGTATATGATGTATATATTGTAATTAATCATGGTGTGGAGCTATAGACAAAAGCCCCACCATCGATTTAGCGTTTTATGTTTCGGAAATTAAAATCGATGTCGATGATATTTTGTGCTAGCCAGGCACAATATAATCTGGAGATCATGAAAATATGCATTTTAATTAAAATACCCACAACCAGCAATGTCAATGCAACAAATAATGAGATGGGGGCATGATTCCTAAGGATAAGGGGGGGGGATGTTTAACCTTTGGGGCGATTGGGGAAAAGCCATGTGTCAATAGGAGAACCCATCTAAACCAACTACCTTCCTGTTATCACATATATAGTAGCCAGGCTAACATATTCTATTTTTCAGATACAGTACATTTGGTTGATGTACCCTATATATGTATTTGGTTGATGTACCCCCAGTGAGGTGACTGCTACTTGTTATGATTGTTACCTAAATGATTCGTAGAGCATGTCTTAGCCTTGTAACACTTGCAGCAGATGGATGATAGTCTGAGTTATATTATTGGTATCTGGCCATTTACAGGTGATTACATTGTCTATTGGATATTGTTGATGATCAGGCAGAGACCTGGAAAGGGTATGAGTATGCACCCTAGATGGATTTAGACTCTCTGAGTCTAGTGAGATAGCTTATTTTCAGTTCCAGGCACTTGCAGAAATGATCAGGCTCATTTTACCCTCCTGATGCAGTTTTGCTTCACCGGATGATGTGCCTGAGCAGGAAGATGTTTTTATTAGATCTCCTAGGGCGCTGTATTGGACATAGGAGGTGCAGCCACTTGATTGTACCATAGTACCCCCATTCCGGAGAGCCTAATGGGCTCAGTTTGACAACGCAGGCACCCTAAGAGGTTGTTTTGGTAGGTTCACGTTTCCCAAGGCAGATTAAAAATAATTAAATGGCTATTGAAGAAATCGATTTGGGCTACTAAGGCAAGGAAATGACATGGGATGAGTCATGATGATGAGTGTGATGTCCTCCGCACCTTCTCCAACATTTGTAGCACCTGATTGGGCCCATACCTATTTTTTGGGCATTTTTATATTATTTTTTGGAACTTTTGGGAGGCTCACGATTTCCTCAAGGAGGCACAAAGTCAAAAATTAAAATATTATATTATTTTATTTGTGCCATGGGGCACCTAGAGGGAGTTAGTTAACACTCCATGGACCCACCATGTGCTTCATTTATTTCTTGTTGAGTGGGGCACCCTCTTTATGGGTGATCTAGTCCACTTTGGTACTTTATGGTTATATTAATCCATGTATTGTATGTTGAGCTCATCTCAACCATTGATTAGAACATTTATATCTTTTAATCTTAGCCACCTGTTTTGAAAATGGTTAGGATTTTGGTTCTCTCATTTCTATTTAAAGGAAAGAGCTTCTCATTTGTAAGGGGTCTTTGGCTCTTGGATCTGAATAATAGAAAACTTTTCTTGTGGATATTTTCTCTGATCTCCTTTGCATCTAATGTTCTTAGATGGTGATTGGAAAGTCTTTTGCTTCCTAGCATTCGAGAAATTGTTATGAGATCTATATTTTTGGGGGGATTATTGTCTTGTCTACAGGAGGACGACTTCAGGTTGGGCATTTTTGCAGGGGAGCCTCAACTCGCTTGGATTGTCTTCGCTTTTTATCAGGGAGTTTTCATTAGTGTTGTGGTGACCTATGATTTCTTCTTAATATTTTTCTGCAGCATGTAGCTTCTTTCTCATGTCACAGCAAATCTGAAATGGTTGACATTTGTTGTGCAAGAGAGAGGGTGTATTGACTTCCTCGGGCAAACACTAGACATAGAACTCGCTTCAAGCTTCTCAAATTGATCAAGATGGCCGAGATCATCATCATCAAGGCAGCTACAAGGTTTTCCAGGTAAGATCTACAGGTTGGTTCTTTTCTTCCATGATCTCAATCCATTGTACCTTCTTTTCTTCAATTTACTAAAAACTCCAAAATATTTAAAAAATCCAAAAATACTTAATCATGGAACTGTTCGATCTTTGGTGGAACTGTTCGATCTTTGGACAACCCACTGTTGGGTTTTGTAGATCGGGCATCCCTCTCACCAATTCATCCTCAATGTTGTCCAAAAAGTGACTGGTTTGCCCTAGATCTAAAAAACTGACTGTTTAAACCCCAGCGCCCCCACTGAAATTTTGACTTTTCCAGATCTGACTTTTTTCCGGAAAATAATCAGTTGGGTTCGTAGATCGGGTCCTCCTCATTCCAAAACACCTCCAACGCTAAGCTAGTTGCTGTCAGGTGGCCCTAGATCTGAGAAACTGACTTTCAGCACCCTAGCACTCCTAGTCATTTTCTGACTTTTCCGGATCTTATTTTTTCTGCATTTTTCCAACTTGGGTTTGTAGATCAGGTGATCCACATCTCATTTCTCCTCCAACACTGAGCTGATGCCTCCCAGATTGTCCTAGATCTAAGGATCTCTCCCTCCAAACCCTAGCGCTAGCCCTCCTTCTGCTGGTTTCCCCTTGCAAACTGAATTTTCTGAGCCAAACACTTTTCTGGGTCCATAGATCAAAGCATATCCCAAGTGGTTTCTGTAATATCCCAAATCCCGATATTTTCTATTTCTAAACAAATATGCTGATACAACTGGGCATGTAAACTACCATGCAAAAATCCCTATTTTATAGCAAAAATTAGGGTTAGGGTTTGTGGGATAGAATGACCACTTACCACTGATAAGCCGGCTAGACTGCTCCTGAGAGAGTATGCAAGCACCAAGAACTGAATCGGAGATGGACAGATATCTTCTGCTTCCGGTGAAACCCCAGCAGCAAGAACCCAAGTCAGAAAAGGGTGACGCTTTCAGTGAAGGAGGTGTCCGATGATGCTGCTGATTTGCAGGACTGGTAGCCTTCCCGTGCCGGAGAGAATGCCTGGTAGATGCGGAGTTTCTGAGGTCTCTAGGCAGGATAGCGACTTGCTCTAGAGAGGCAGCTGCTCACGCCCCCTTGATCCCAAAATAGCTGATAACTGCTCCGGATGAGCACGAACGGATCTGATAATCACCGGGTACCAGAGTATGACGCTGATGATGAGAATGGTGCCTGAGTTTCGGAGTAAAGCTGAGATCTGAGGGCCCAGCAACTGATTAGGGCTTTCTGGCTGAAAACCCCCCCTTACGGCTGCACACGTGTCCCTGCAACGATCTATACCATATACTGGATAACTTATGAATGAATGTAAGAGCAAATGGTGAACCTGTATGGCTTACCCTGAAGGAGACTAGGACAGATGTTTCACTGCCGAAATCCCGTTAGCTGAATACTCCATCTCCAACCCCAACTGCTGTGCGGCACACTGTGCTGCTATCCAAGAGCTCCCAAAATAATAATCATCAAAAGTGAAGTCTCCTTTCACTTTATCCTCCTTTTATAACTTTCAACTGCGAAAACCCTAATCTTTGACCTAATTAGGTCACTTTATCTTCTAATTTGCAATTGACTTGCATGCATGCGGATGGAGACTTAAAGAGTGCATGCATCATTAAATAATGCTAGGATGGCATGCACGAAGGTGGCCCTTGGCCCCGGTGGCCCTTCTTGACCTAATGATGATGCCCTAGATCTTCTATGGATGGCATCAGTCCTTAGTTGATTCCCTAGCTGTCAGTAACCACTCGAACCCACAGGAATCACCTAGGTTAGCAGTTTTGGGCCTCAAGGCCTAATTGAAAGAGGACATTACAGTTTCACTCTAACGCTGTGCAGATATTGACTCCATTGCCCAAGGCCCAACAGGCACTAATCTCCAAGCCTAGCGCTAGCCTTCTTTTAACCTCTTTAGCCTGAAAGTTGACTTTTCTTTGATGACTCAGGTACTTTGACATTGCCACATCTTTCATTGAGTCTATCCCTTTGGTACTAGATAGTCCCATCTCTGTCCTTACTCACCCTGCATTGGTTACGTTTCCCAAGGCAGCGGTTATCTTCATCAGTTGTTAGTACCTCAACCCCGGATCTTGTATCCACCCCATAAGTTACCTTGGTTCCACTTTGGATCGAACTTAACACTTCCAAAACCCTAATCCAAAGCCTTGGCACACCTGGTAACATCTCCCATAGATCTAGGGTCTTCAATCACCTTACACGTTACGTACCTTAAGCCTACTTGATCTGATCTGGTGTCTAGGTCTGATCTCTCTTGTCGGGAGTAGATCTAGGTCTCCCCCTTTGTTGTCTTGGAATTAGGTAACATAAAGCAAAGACTGCCTTGATTGGTGTGACAACCATCCATTTGGGAATCTAGGCAGTCTTGGTTCCACCTCCTTAGTTGCCTGTCCCTCTACCATCCATCCTAGATCCACCTCACATAGGCAACTACAAGGTTGGTGATAACACTTCCCTTGTCTTTCACCAACCCAAATTAATTCCCCATGAGTTGGTTGGGTAGTTATTGCCCTTGGGGACGAATGCATGGGCAGTCGTCATCTCTGGCAAGACTGTCAGTCCTTTGACCGTACGCATGCCCCAAAGAGGTAGGTCGCATTCAGCTCCTCACATGGGCAGAGAACGGCATTCCACACTCACGCAGGAGGAAGCTTGGCCTCAGGAAGACATTCGCGTTCTGCATTCTCCTTTCCCGATTTTTGTCTGTGTGTCTGAATTCCTTCACGTTGGAAGGGGGTTGTGATCTTCATCTTACGCAAGTTGGGAGATCGTTTTATCCTCTCCATGAATTTTGGGATGCTGTGAGTCATTTTGGCCACACTAGGGCCATAAACGACTCTGGAAATTGACTGGCACAATCTGAGTGGTTTTTACCCATTTGCCATACCCGATTTTGGTCTCTGCAGTGTTCTCCCTTCAGTCCCAGAGCTATTATTGTTGTGTGTATATGGTTGTTGGTCTTTGGACTGTCTTTGGAGTGGAAATGGGGTCTGAGCTTGCTTGACAAACCTAGTGTGTGCAGGAGCCTCACAGACATAGCTAGAGGGCTAGCTTTCTTCTTTACACCCCCTGAATAGCACTGGAAGAGAAGGTATAGCCTGAGGGACTGTATAAAAGAGAAGGGGATGCTTCCTTGTGTTGGGCGTGTAGATGTTTTAGGAGTTGGGCTAGTTCTGGTGCAGGTGTCCATAGCTCTTTGGTTGAGCTCACTAGCGTAGCAGTCAGCCTTTCCAGCTCCTGTATAGCATGATAAACCCAACGGTGTTGGCTTGGCTGAGTTTTGGGTATCCTTGGCTACGTGTGAGCCTACTAGTGTTCCCCTTATTCCTTGTGGAAATCATGCCCAGCTCGGGGGTGGCAGTGTTGCTGAGAGATTGATGAGCACACTGGCCTATGGTTGGGTGGAACGTTGCAGCGACGTAGTTGGTTGTGGGACAAGCTTTTTCTAAGATAAGTATCTCTTGTGTTTAAATCCTTGCAACTGTGTTTTGTTTTATAAATCAATATGAACATGTTAAATGTTGTGGATGAATGAATTTGCTACCGTTGTTTGATAATCATTTATGCATCTGTGTATGCTTTTATTTCATTACATTTTATATTGTGTTCATGGGGCTTAGCTGCCCGGAATAGCTAGCAGCTATGTCTTAGTCGCATCCTCTCCACCGAGAAGAGGGGTGGCGATGTGACAAACAACCTCTTAGCTATGTTCAAATGACTCCATTGTTGTTTGTCACCTTAATAAATCTCTTTATGGTCTTAAGCAGGCTCCTCGAGCTTGGTATGCTAAAATGGATAGCTTTCTTCTTGACACCATTTTTTCTAGATGTCATTCCTACCCCTATGTCTATACCAAGAGAGTAGGTCACTATCTCACAATACTTCTTTATGTTGATGACCTTATTCTCACTAGCATTGACCCCAAACTTTTAACCCATGTGAAACCCAACCTTAAGAAGACATTTGAAATGATAGACTTTAGACATTTGCATTATTTACTTAACCTCCAAGTCTTGAAAACCAAGGAAGGAATTTTCCTTTCTCAATCTAAGTATGTATGTAACCTTCTTCGTCACTTTCACATGGAAGATTGTAAACTAGACCCATCTCCCTTCCAATCTAGAGTCAAACTTGTTACCACTTATACTACACCCAAAGTAGATGACACTTTGTACCATCAATTAGTTGGTATTCTTTTGTAATTGACACATATCGGTCCTGACATTTCCCTTTTTGTTGGTCTCATTGCCTAATATATGCAAACAATCCATAAAAGCCATTTGAAAGCAACAAAAAAAATACTTCAGTATATCCAAGGTACAGTTCAATTTGCGATACAGTACAGGTTGATTTCACTATGGCAACCCTGATGATTAGAAGTATATTGTAGGTTATGTTTTCAGTCTTGGTTTTGAACCTATCACTTGGGCTTGTAAGAAGCAACAAGCTCTTGCTCTTTCTTTAGCAGAAGCGGAGTATCGAGCGGCAACTAATGCAAGCCAAGAAGCCTTGTGGCTTCAACAAATCCTTTTAGAGTTTGGATTCCAAAAGCAACATCCAACCACACTCTAATGTGGCAATTGTTGATGTTTATGTAGCATCGAAATATATTCTTAAGAAGTCCCAGAGAAAGTGGAATGAAATGAAGAGCACAACTAACCCAATGAAATGGGTAAATTGACCTTAGAAGGAAAAATGACAAGTCGGCTTGAGAGATAAATTAAAGAATAAATAAAAGACAAGCTAACCTAACTGTGGAAACTTTTAGTGAAAAGAAGAATATAAATAAAGTATTTCCACACTTCATTTTATCATCATGCAAGCAAATCTCTCTCTCAAGTGATGCGCACTTCTCTAGGAGGACAAGTGAGGAACACAAGAAGCATAATCTTTGGGGTTGTCTTACTATCTCTCTCTCTTTGGGCGCACCTACTCAAAGGTCATTATGTATCTTTCTTGTATATCATTAATTTGTTTCTGTAACTATTGTTGGGCACTAGATTTGACATTGTATCTTGTTGAAGAATCTTATCTAGAGAGGTTGTTGAGTTTTTCTCGTAAGAGGGTTTTACCAGGGTAAACATTGTGCCTATTTTGGATGTGTTTCTTTCAGCCGTCCTTATATGCATGCAATTTATGTTTATGTGATAGAAAAGTGTTAAAAAGTTTAAAACATCTAACTGCTACGAAAAGTCAACAACAATCATAGTGCCATCAAACTCACAAACATTTAGTTCAACATTAGTGTAGCAAACACAATGGGAAACACATGCACTTCATAAAAAAACTTATTTGGGATTGTGTTCTCAAAGTGCTCATTTTCCCTTCAAATGATCAAGTTGTATACATTTTCACAAAGACTCTTCCAGAAGTGAAGTTTTCCAAACGTTAAGAGTTCAAAAAGTTGTCATTAAGGGGAGATGGGCTCTAATGCCTTGCCTCATTTCTTCTCCTACTGTGTCATTGTTATCACTCAAAGTGTAGCTGCCACGAAAGGTATCCTATCCAAGATGGTAGAGGTGGGAAGCTAACTAAGTTACACTGCAAGGGCCTTGTCTACTACTAGATATGGAGTAGTTGTCACACCAAACGAGCTCTTGTCACTTTAGATTGAGCAAAAAAAGGCAAGATCAAGGGGGAGATCCTAGATAGCCAATGGAGGCTAATGACCAAACAAGACACACACAAGCCAAGTATCAAGATGAAATAAAGACGCCTTGAATGGTAGAAACCCTAGATCTATGGAAAGACTATGGGATCAAGAGATTAGGGTTTGGTTAAGAAGGCTTAAGCTATGAAAAATACTCCACCATGAAATTAGCAAAAGTTTAGATATGAGATCTAGGGAGATCAAGTGCCTTAGAGAAATACCCAAATCGACCCACCTAGGGTTTAGCAAATAAAATGTAAAATGGACATGAACTATGATTTGATTAGTTGAAGACAATTGAGATTAGTCACTTGATGCAAGGTTTGATGATTCGACAAGGTTCAAGCAACACCCAACTGACAGATCTAGAAAAATGACCAACAACCCAAGGAGGGCGATTTGGCTAGAGAAGACCATTGCTAGATCTATGGGTAAATGGAGGCTGATTCGATTCAAACTTGGTCTCGATAGGTTTTCAGTGATTTTAAACTTGGGTTTTGGTTTATAAGCTTAAATAATCGTCGGATCTGTCAGATCTAAAAAACGAGGGTTTTAACTTTAAAATAAGGTGAAAAAAACATGGAATTGCTTGCGGCCGCCAAGTACGATGATGATCTTCTCGGTTTGAAGCAATTACAAGCGGACTCTATGCCAAATCCAATGAAGATGTCTTGCTCTTCAAGTGACCATAGCATCCCTCTCCTGCAAAAACGATCTACACTAAGTAAGAATCGAATCACATGAGAAAGATGTAATAATGAAAGACAAATCAAAAAGCATCAAAATGATCAACAAGATACAATAGAGATACTCCCTGAGATGAAAACAATTTGAGGAAGGGAGATAGAGTCTCTTCATAATAGCGCCCCCATCAAATTGCAACCTTCACTATCCTCACGACTCTTGCAAAAATTGTTACGGCAATAGCATAGATCCACAAGAATGCCAAAAAGAAAAGAATTTCCAATCATGCACAAGAACATTCAACAAAGCTTCACAAGATTTTCTCAAAATATTATCATTATTGCCTGAAATCCAATAGCCAAAAGTCCATTTACAAATGAGAGAGTTTCCAAATATATAGAACTCTCTAATCAAAATTCCTAGCTCCAGTATGATGGAGGGCTAGGATCAAAAGATAATACATCAAAAATGCCAAATAGAAATAAAGATGGATCACTCAAAATGGAGGGGGTGCACTCCCTCAATGACGCCTTAGGGGGAACGTAAGTCATAACAAGTGAACAAGTACATTATAATGCATCATAGTGGGGCTAAGAGGTATGAGACGTCTCCATAGCAACCCGCATATAACATCAAATCATAAGATATCTCATAAAGTGACTAAAGTCACTAGGACATGGCCCCTCAATACAATAGAAGACACCCCCCAAAGACATGTAATAGGACAGATGGACCCAACAAGTGATGAAGATAATGCTGAAAGATGTATAATGTATCAATCACATGTCTCGAACCAATTTCATGCCACTTCCTTGCCCCATCAAGCCAAATCGATTTCCTTGCTAGCCATTCTTTAATTAATTTTATGCCTGAAACATCATCCTGGATTATAAAAATGTCTGTAACCCACCGCTGACCACTACTAGCGCTGAACTTGGTCCAAAAATGAATCCAAGAACATAGGAATATGGTAATAACAAGTGGTCACAATCATATGTCCCCTGATAGCGCCCCTGGAGAACAAAATATATCTCTATAAATAATAAATATGCCATTTTTATATGGCACTCAGCAATTGGATGATGTGCTGACCATAATATCCAATATACGTGCCCAGAATTGAAAACCGGTTGTACCAAGAGACTCAGAATGTCCAAATCAAGTAGGAATGAGTACTCATACACCATGTGTCCATCAAGAAGTACATCAAAAGGCCCAATCCATTCCTGAATAATAAACCTATGGCATATAACTGTTGATAATAATAAAAATAATGCAAGCCATCATATAAAACCTTTGTCTGGAGCATGGACCCATCTAATGAAACACTAAAATGCCATGAATAAGAAAAATCAAACACTGTTAGCCAAACTCATCCTGAAACCTGCAATTGACTTGGTCAAACAAGGAGGTCAAGAATGATCAAAATAATGATCCAACTGAAAATCATTGATACCACAATGTACAAGTGGACAAAGTATGTTTCCTTATTTATGTTAGTAGCGAGACTAAAGTATAAAGTGACTTTTAACTGGCGATCATAAATATTAAATATCAATAATAAGTCTAGATCAAAGTAACCAATTACTCTAAACAAGAACCTCAAGTGTATACTCATTTACAAACTTGACCATTTTGTTAATTATGGGCGAATGGGGAGGAAACAAGGCTAGGCTAAGGGTTTGATTTGACAACCTCAACACTGCCATTGCCAGAAATCTCCAATGTTCCACCATTGTGTATTCCATTTATTGTCATCAATGCCAACCTATAATGCCATATTACCAACACAATCAACATTGCAAGCCATGGTTGTGACTTTATATTGGAACAGGTGGACAAACTCCAAGATAGATGAGGGGAAGAAGGTCAATCTTCAGGTATGGGATAATGATTGGTGGACAAATTGCAGTTATCTGGTGCCTTTCTTATGCCCTATAGTTGAGGTCATTCACTATGGGGACTCAGATTCTCCTAGTCTTGGAGAAATCTATGAGACTTTTGACAGCATGTTGGATCAAGTAAGGGCATCCATTCATGAGAAAGAGACCTCCTTGGATTTCTATACAACCAAATTCGACCCATTATTTAGTAAAGGTGGAACCAAAAGAACACACCTTTGCACATGGTAGCATATGCACTTAACCCAAAATGGTATATTGAAAGGCCAAAGATCAAGAAAGGATCTTGAGTTGCCATTACAAAGATGTATGATGCAGAAGAGCAAAAAAAATTCAAAGACAGTGGATTCATTTTACATGTCTCAATGGTCCCTTCGACAAGCCTAATGCAAAGGAAGATCATAATGACTTAGGATTAGAAGACCCCATTGGTTGGAAGAGAATGCATGGGAATGATGCTCCAGAGATCCAGTATCTTTTTACTCGCTTATTGGCTTAGATTACTAGTTCCTCTACAGCAAAGACAAATTGGTCTACATATAGCTTCATCCACTCTATCAAGAGGAATCGACTTACCTCTAGGAGAGCAGAGAAGCTAGTTGTAGTGCATAATGGCCTACGTCTTGCACATGGGAGGACACTAGATTATAGGAGGGGACTAACGACACGATGGGGTATGGATCCAGAGGATATTGCAGAGACAGATGAGGAGGGATTGGATGAGGTGCAATATGATTTGGTTGGTGTGACATTGGCCATTCATGAGAGTGACTCTAACTCAAATAGTGACACTCATTAATGGTTCTGATGGCTTCATGCAGCGGATGCATGGGGAGGTCCAGTACATGAAACTATCTCCTTGATGTAATTTTTGATGATTTCTTCTATCTATTTTTATTTTCAATGTTCATTGTCCATTGTTAGTTTTCAGTTTAACTTTTGAAGTAGATATCGTCATTGATGATCGCATACTAAGTCTTTGACTCGTCACTCTTTTGACTCTTTAATTTAAAGGTGCTTAAGTTTATGTGACATGTTGATGATTCAGTTTTATAATTCTAATATTTTAAATTTTTATCTAGTGTTTCAGTTTGTGTATAATTCAAACTTATAATGGAAGATGTGCATGTGTTATAAATTTATAATTTATCAATGTGAAATTCAAATACTCAAATGATAAATGATTCATGAATAAGATGAGATAAGATAATTTTATAAATGTCCAACGAATGACCACAAAAGTAGGTCAATGGGACTAAACGGATACAAACAGTATGAGCACACTATGGTGGTGTGTTATCACATATATAGTAATCGGGCTACCATATTCTATTTTTCAGATTTCAGTACACTTTTCAGCCAGTTCCCTTACATATGAGATGCTGGGATGAGCATCTATGATGGATCATTATTTGATGATGGACTATAGTACTTTCCCATGCCATGACTGAGTCTCAGGACACTCAAATTTGAGGACTAATGTAGTCATTTAGCCATTTGCAGAGCAATCAGTAGTGCCCAGAGTTGCATTAGTAGTTCTTCATTGGACAGATGTTGGTTCAGATTGATTGTTTACATGTATATGACTCGGCAAATATTATCTTGTGTTATGGTTATCATTGCTTTTATATTCATTCTTGTGACATGTCTTAGCATCTAGTGTCATGATCTGGCGATCATATAAATATGTGGACTTGGATGTATTGATATTATGTATGTATGTCCCTACTTAGATCTGGAAGTTCTTGACCCATACTCATTGGTTTTACCCTCCTTAGAGAGAATAGAGGTGATCATTCCCACCATACTTTGGCTTGCTAGTGTTGGTTTCATTGTTCATTATCTCCACCCATCCATTACCTTCCAGTTATGTTTTTAGCCCGACCTACTACTTGACTTGTGGCATGGAGGACCTTTCCCCACTAGAGCCTCTGTGTTGGTCAAGCTTCCCTGTTTATTTGTGTCTCGGCTCTAAGTTGCCTAGGTTGTGTTGGCTAAACCTAAAACAAATAGCGCTGCCATCAACACAGTGTATTTGGAAATGAAATGAATATCTTATGAAAAAGCCCATTCATGAAAAGTAGTGTTTTTAAACATACATGAATGCAAGGCAAGCCTAATGAAATTGGCTTTGAAGTATATTGAAATGAGTATCTTGTGAAAAAACATTCATGAAAAGTAGCGTTTTTAAACATACATGAATGCATGAAGCCTCAATAATAAAAATCTGTGTAATAAATGCATGGACCAAGGCTATGGAAATTTAAAGGTCCAAAAAGCAATGGTTCTTAAAAAAGTTATATCTAAAGATTGCTGGCCTCATTTGTATTTGATTTGGATTGTGAGCATTTGTCAAAGTGAATAAACACCTCTGAACACAACTTATCCATTTGTGAGACACTGCCACCCCTATGTTGTTGCTTGTCCAGCATATGCTAGAGTGAGTATCCCCTTTGCATATCCAAAGTGTCACAGCGTCGAGTTGGTAGTCACCCTTCAACCTAGCCTTTTGATTTTAACCTTCACCTTCACTAGCAAATTGATTACAACTATGAAGTGAGTATGGTCTTGAAAGTCTGGTCTAAGTTATAGTTAATTAATGAAACTCTATATTTGGTTGATAGATCATCAGTGAAATGATTGCTACTTGTTATAATTGTTATTTGAATGATTTGTAGAGCATGTCTTAACCTTTAAACACTTGCAGCAGATGGATGTTAGCCTGGGTTATATTATTGATCATTTATAGATTATTATTTTATTTGTATGGGCATATTGGATATTATTCTTGATCATGCAGAGATCTGTAGGGTGTATGAGTATGCACCTTAGATGGATTTAGACTCCCTGAGTCCAATGAGACAGCTTGTTTTCAGTTCCGAGCAGTTACAGTGATGATCTGTCTCAGTGTACCATTCTGGTGCATTTTTTCCATGCTAAATGACCTGTCAAAGCAGAGAGATGATTTGTTTGGTTCACCTAGGGCGCTATATGAGGAGGGGGTGGTCCAGCCACTTGTTTTTACCATATTACGCCCCTTCCAGACAGCCTGGTGAGCTCAATTTGACAACGTTGGCACTCTAGGAGGCAGTTTTGTCCATATCACGTTTCCTGAGGCAAACTTGAAATAATAAAAATGGCTACTGAAGAATTTGATTTGGGCTACTAAGGCAAGGAAATGGCATGGGATGAGTTCTGATGATGAGTGTGATGTCTTCCACTCCTCCAGCAGTTTCAGCACTTGGATGGACCCACATCCATCTCTCCGGCATATTTTATTATTTTCTGGAGTTTTTGGAGGCTCATTATTTCCTCGGAGAGGCACTATTTTGCATTTAAAACATTATATTTATTTTTTTGTGCCATGGGGACACACTAGGGGAGTTAGTTAACACCCCCTGGACCCACCATGAGTTTTATTTATTTTTTATTAAGTGGGATCTCCTCTCCTAGGGTGATTTGGTCTATTGATATAATATATTATTGTATTGATCCATGTACTCTATGTTGAGCTCATCTCAACCGTTGATTAGAACATATCATAGTGGAAAAAATTGACATCTACAAAAAATCAACAAGGGTCTAGAAAACATCTTCTCGACAACATCGGCGAAAAAATAGGCAAAAATCGACAAACCGCGGCAAGCATTAAAAAATGCAAATTTTGTACTTCAATACGGTCAAAATTTGCTTACCGATTTTTCCCTTACTTGCCGATTTTTCTCGATTTTTCGCGATGTCCAATTTTTTGAAAAATCGCGATTTTTTCGGGCCGAAAAAATGGTAGCCAAAAAAATTGCGATTTTTCAGGACATTGCCGAAAAATCGGCAATTTTTCCACTATGAAACATATTGATCTTTTAATCTTAGCCACCCATTTGAAAAGTGGTTATGATTTTGGTATCTCTCATTCCTATTTAAAGGAGAGAGCTTCTCATTTGTAAGGGGTCTTTGGCTCTTGGATTTGGATAATAGAAAAACTATTTTTGTGGAAATTCTTGGATCTCCTTTGCATCTAGTGTTCTTCGATGGTGATTGGAAAATCTATTACTTCCTGGCATTTGGGTATTTGTGGTGAGATCTATATTTTTTGGAAACATTGTTTTGTTTACAGGAGGGCGACTTCACTTGGGCGTTTTTGCAAGGCTTCCTCAACTTCCTTGTTTGGCATCGTTTATATCAGGGGGTTTTCATTAGTATCATTGCGATCTATGATTTCATCTTGCTATTTTTCTGTAGCATTTGTTCTTTTCTCTTGACGCATCAAATCTAATATGGTTGACGTTTGTTGTGCAGGAGAGAGGGCGCATTTCCTTGGGCAAATCGTTTACATAGAGGCTTCCTCCAAATCTTCTCAAATTGATCGAGATGGCATAGATCATCATCATCAAAGCATCTACAAGGTTATCCAAGTAAGATCTACAGGTTAGTTCTTCTTTTCTTGATCTCAATACATTGCATCTTCATTTTCATGTTAAAACCCTAAATATAAAAAAAATCAAAAAATATTATAAATCAAACTGCTTGATCTTTTGGCAAACCATTTCTGGGTTTTGTAGATCGGGTCAAACCCTAAGTGGGTCTTCCTAGACGTTTTCCTTAGGTGACTCCGTTGGGCCCTGTTGCCCACCTATTTCGACTAGGTGGCAACTCCATGTACATGAAGATGTACATAGTTCTACAAATTGTACCTTGGAAAAATCTGAGGATTTTTTCACTTCTGCAGGGCAATTGCCCCTTTGTAAAACGAAATGTCCGCTCCCCAGCGTGGGAAAACTAATGTAATTATATGTGCTAGTATGGGTCATATGATATGGATGCCATACCATGAAACTGGTTGTTAAGGAAGTCCCCTCATCAAGTGTTTTTTCCCTTTCCAATTAATCTTGTTACTTAAACGATTTTAATTGGTTTGGTTTTTCACTCAAAATCCTCCAAAGTGGTGACGGGTGTTCTAACAGTCAAGTCCATGGGGTGGCTAAGGTTTCAAAATGTTATTCATGACCATGCTAGACATTTGTATAGAGTCTTGCGGAGTTTCGTTATGTTGTATTTTTATTTATTTTTTCTAGTTAATTAATTTCACCCCTTGGTGGTTAATTAACTAGGTTTTGATGTAATAATGTAAATGCTCAAGCACTGGCATTTTGTAATAGGGGCTATGAATGCAAGGTAAATTGCTATGAAACCCCCTAAGCCACTGCTTCGAGTCCCATGTCATTCAGACAAGTGGTTGGGGAGATAGACCATTTTTTACTAAGCAAGGTCTATTTTTCCTAGGGAATTAATTAATTTCCCTAAGTCAAAAATTCATATTATTTGATTTTGAAGTAAAAAATCAAATAATGCCATGGTAATTTTGTTTGGGGGTTGCCAAGCTTAGGAAAATTTATTTCAAATTTTTCCACCCCCCCATGGCCAAGATATGATTTTTTCAAGTTATTTTTAATTTTTTCTAAGTCAAAATTGGAAAAATTGAAAAATTAAATCTAAGGTGAATTAAAATTTTAGCCTAAGTCTAAAGGTTAAAAGCTTATTTTGGAGCAACTGGCTAAAGTCAAAGCCAAGTTATAAGACTTAAGCATGGTCCAAACCACTCCATGAAGGGGAGGCGCTAAACTAAGAGGAGCCAAGTCATGGTTTAAAACCCTCACTAGAGAGGGCGTCACATGAAGAAACTCCACCAAATAAAGGGAGGGCGCTACCATTAATGGAGGGGGCGCATGCAAATAAAGGGAGGTGCTACCATATAGTGAGGGCGTCACCCATTTTAAGAGGCGTCTAGCTACATTTAGAGAGGGCGAAACTTGGAGGAGGGCGCTAAAGATAGAGGGAGGCGCCTATCTCTTGGGCCCACAAAACTCATCTTAATGGGGGCGCTAGTCAAAACCCTAGATCTAAGGGTGAGGATGGGTTGAAGACATGGATCAAGCACCCAAGCCATGGATTAAGAAGTAACTAAGCCATTTGATTGGTTGAGAGGGGTGCAAAGTCAAAAACCCTAAATCTAGTGGTGGAGATCTAATCTTGGCCATTGATCTTCAAGGGGTTGGGGTCTTCCTCAACTATATAATGGGGGTCTCACTCCCTCATTTAAAAACATCTCTCATGCTATTGTTATGCTGCCGGAATATTTCCCCATTCTCCTCTCATATTCTCTCAAGCTTCTTTGGCTATTGTAATGTTCTTGCCCTAGTTGGGCTTAATACAACAAATCTTTGGAGGAATTCTTGGTGTATCTCTT
>LPNX010504035.1:0-19983 GCA_001517045.1 Pseudotsuga menziesii | reverse complement strand
TCATAAATTTCCTTGAAATCGAGGAGAACGTCGTAATGGTTGAAGAGAATGTGTTTTTTCATGAATTTCTGATAAAGGTGTCCCATGCTCACCATCTATTCTATGAAAAGGGCTTTGGGGAGATGTATATTCTTGATTCTAGATAAAGCATCAAATATATATATATATGGTATATGGTATAGAACTTACCTCTCATAAATTTCCTTGAAATCGAGGAGAACGTCGTAATGGTTGAAGAGAATGTGTTTTTTCATGAATTTCTGATAAAGGTGTCCCATGCTCACCATCTATTTTATGAAAAGGGCTTTGGGGAGATGTATATTCTTGATTCTAGATAAAGCATCAAATATATATATATATATATATATATATATATATATATATAAGTATGCAACTCAAACCAAATTAAATGTAAAAGTTAATAACTATAAAAAAAATACAAATGCATACTTTATCAGTTTCATTCACATTCTTCCCAAAACTAAAACCATGTTTTGAGGTTTCAAATGGTTGTAATGGCTTCAAAAACAAAACTTGCACCATAAATAAGAATTAATGTATAAATAAAAAAATAACTCTATATAATGAAAAATAACAAAAGAAAGTTCGAAAATTAGAAAATCTAGTCTTCGTCTTACCATTATAAAAGTTCTAATATAAGAATTGATATGCTAATGTTGTTGTGATGTAGGTAAGTATGGAAACCAAACATACTTCCCCCAATAGCCCTTGAAATCTATGTGAATGCCACAATGGTTCACAACTTGTTGTTCCTTGGGTTTCCAAGTTGTTGGATCTATATTTAGCAACCATACTGTATGGAGATCTCTCGAGAGGATTTTGTTGATTAGGCTATGCATATCAATAACAATGGGATATTAGTATACAACTAATAATAACTATAAATATCATCTATCTTAAAATGTACTCAAAGTAAATGCATGCAAAAAAGAAAAAAGACTGAACTATGTACTCATTGTTGATACTAGTTTCCCCAGAGTTTATGCTAAGACTATGCCCATTTAGCTCTTCTTTTTCTATGCCATTAAAAATCCCCACTGTTCCTTTTTGTTGCAAAGCAATTTCTATGCACTTTGCTGTGTCTTTACCCCTACGAGGTAGGCTTTGCTCCCAACGATGCATTTTTTCACTAATTTTATCTCTTGAGGCATCATTTAGTTCATCAATCGTAGGAATTGACTGCAGACAAAAAAATCAATAAATTTAGTAATAAATTCATGTTATCAAAACACACACACACAAAAATGCCAATAAATACTTACAGTAGAAAGAATTTCTTCACTAACAAATCTTGTATATGCTTGCTTGCATGCATGGCACAACCTTGCATCTACATTGTATTAGAACTTTTGGTTCTGTCTTTGGATCTTACTAGGTGATTTTGATGTGTGTTTAGCATTTTCATTTCTTTGTCTCCCTCTTGGCCGTTGGGGAATTGAAGGGAGATTATGTATGACAGTCTGATGGTGATTACGGCCACATAATTTTGACTGAGTAAAGGTGCAAGCACAATCACCAATTAAACAGTAAAAAACATGTTTAGTGCCTTTCATAACTACATCCCATTTGGGTTTATTTTCTTCCATTTTCTCAATTCCCTGTAAATGAATATGTAAATAACTATAATGTTAGAAATAACTTCAAATTATCATAATAAATAAACAAATACATATTTATCAATTACTTGAAAACAAAAAAGAAAGATAAGCAAATCTACCAATAGTGTTCAGTTATGTTTAAATCTCTATAAAGTATAAACTAGTAAAACATGTTTAATTTCATTCTTGAATTATTATTATATATATAAACATATGATGACAAGTATGGAGTTCAATGCCTGGTATGTACCACCGATTCCATCAAAGAAAGCATGCTTGAAAGCAATTGCACACTAACCAAATACATAGATGAAGCTTTAGACGATACAAAGGCAATGCCACAATATTTAGAAAAACCATCTAAACTGCAATTTTTTGTAACAAAAGAAGATGCTGGTGTTAATGGTGAAGTTGAATATTGTCATGGAAAATTAGATGTGAGATCTTCTGAGGTGGAACTTGAGACAATTGAAACACACAAAATGGAGGTTATTTCTGATGAAGAACTTGATTCAATGGTTCAATCCAGACTTAGGATGTGTTGGACAGGATTCATTATATGGTTCCTAGTCTTCAGATGTGTCGGATTTTTACAAGGACAAGGAAGTAGTTAATTCAGGCTTAACACAAGCTTCAGAAGATGGTGATGCTTCACTCAACATTGCCCACGACGACGTTTCATTTAGTCTTATAGTTCCGACTTCTAATTCGTCTATGAAATCAACCAAATCATATTCGGTAGCATCTGAAACAAGCGTGATGGATGAACTTGCATAATCTATGGAAGAACAATCTAAGCTTTAGTCAAAACCACTGTCTAAAAAACAAACATATGAGCAAGAGAGTGATGGCATGCTTGTGGAGGATGGCATGTTTGATGATGTGGATGGAAATGATTTGGTAGTCAATAGCACTACAAAAATTGGTCAACAAGAAAGAGTTAGTTTAGATATTGAGGTCTTATGGAAGGAAGCAATTGATTTAGGTAGAGTCCTATTGCTGGATGAAAATGTTTTGGATCCCGACATTGTTCATGAAAAAGCCATCATGTTTAAAAAAAGTTCTCCTCGAGGGCCATATTTTAAGCCTAATATTTCACCCAAAAAGGTTGGTAAACAAGGGAAAATAAAAACATATGAAGGTGAGCGACACAAGCCAACTCAAAGCAATACTAATGATGGAAGAGAGAAACGGCCATTTTCTTATGATGATGCTCCAAGGGGTAAGTTGCCTTTAGATGAACTTGAAAGGCTCTTAGCTCCTTGATACGAATTTACATGCTAGATCCTAATGCAAGGTTGAGTTTTTAAATAGAGGCCTCTCTCCCTCTATCTCTATCTGCGTTTTGCAGATTATTGTTTTTACATTTATTCATTTAAGTGAGGTGTCCACAATTTGGGGTTGGTCTTATGTTTTTTTCTGGCCTCCTTGCAACATGAGATTGTTTTGGCATTTATGTTGAATATGCGTTTACTCCCATTGATGCATGTTTGGACAAGATGTATATATGCAACCTTCAAAGGATAGTCACGGGACAAAATTGATTATGAACTATGCCAAATACAATTCATTAGTGTTGCCACTAGTATTTGTACAACTATTCTTGACATGATGCAAAGATTTCTATATATTCATTTTTATTAGGTGTACCATGTAAAAATTAATTTCATGAATAAGAGCTTGATTTAGAAATTGACCCACTTCTTTTCATACTCTCCACGTGGTCATTTAAGTCAATAATGCCAAAAGGTCAATCATTATATCTAAGTCAATCAAATTTGATGGCTGAAATTTTCGAAATTGAAACAATTTTTATGAACAATTTTAAATTGGATTTTGTTGTATTTATCAACTAGTTGTCTTTTATCTTATCTTACTAGTTTCTACTCCACCCACCTACAAATATAGTATATATTAACAACAATTTGACACAAAAATATAACTTCCATTTAACAATTAAGAAAAACAATATTTTTTAGATCAAACTACGATTAAACAGCACAAAGCTCGGACTTTTATTCACAAAATTCGACCAGAAAACTAGCCCAAAAATAGTGAAATGATGGCGTGTTTAATCTACTTTTTCATCTACTCCCACATAACTTTCTATGGATTTGTATGTGTAGGAAATGTATGGTACTGGAATGGAAGAAATCGAATACCGCATTGGAATGGGCAATGAGTGAGTTGCTGAGACATCCAGGCAATGAAGAGATTGCAGGAAGAAATCGAATCGATAGTTGGTCAACATCGACGAGTAAAGGAATCAGATCTGGGAAGGCTGAAATACCTCCACTGTGTAGTGATGGAGAGGTTAAGCTTATACCCACAGGTGCCGCTCGCCGTTCCCCATCAATCTCTAGAGGCTGTCACAGTAGCAGGATATAGAAAGGGATGCTACCGTGTGGGGAGCAGATGCTTTGCCTGAGAAATTAATGCAGGAAGAGTATGTAGTTTTGACGGGTCAATCGGACTTCAAAATGTTTCCGTTCAGGTCAGGTAGGCCATGGGATGCCCAGGGCATCCCAACGCTATTCTGATTATTGAGATTGTACTGGCAGACTCAGCTTCAAACGCAGGGTTGATCTGAAAGATGAATTTACTGCAGTAAACAATAAAAATAAACAGTGGACACCATTTCGGGACAAAGGAGTATACAATAGAAGAGAAGTACCTGGAATACCCGAAATACAAGGTTTGGTTGGACGAACTGGCTTTGATTGTGCCCAAACTCAACCTGGCGTGACTCTGCCTGGAGTGCTTCAACCTGAGGCTTCTCGAGCACCCTGCTCTGAATTTTTTTTCTCTTCTCAGGCGCCTTTCGGAGATGGTTGGCAAATTAGATAAACAGGGATGACAAAATAACCAGCAATGGTTTCCAGAAGATTGGCACATGGTTTCCGGCAGACCGTCCTATGCCATGAGCATGAAACTGTGAGATATAGTTTTGGGCACCATCTATGTCCATACCTCCACGGCGATTTCGGGCATTATGCATGTCCATACCTTCGTACCTTGTATGCTGGATGGGAATGGGCCCATACTGACGGCCTCTTTAAGAGGCTGCCGCGGGCGGATAGCTCTCGCCAAAGCATCTGGCTTGGTACTGGAGGAGCGTGGCAAATCATAATCGATTGCTGAGAAACCTTCGTCTCGGTTGTGGTATTTCTCCATTCGTGATGATTTGCATAGCATGTCCTATTTCTATGTTGCTATGTCTAAATCGAAGAGGCTATATCTTTTTGTTCCAGTTAGTTATAGTCAGTAGTAAGCAATTTGTTTTATCGGATCAGACTTGGGACTCACTATTGTTTAGAGAGCCAATAAATTGTCGACATGATGTCCTCCGGTTATTCCCAGGTGTGTGTCGACTTAGGCGATCAATACAAGCGATATCATGCCTGTTAAGCAAATTGTTATGGATGTGGACGATACCAGCCTTCACTGAAGGCTATACTGATAGAGGACAACTATATATCTAAGTTTGAAAATCATTGTTCTATGGACTGTGCAATTTGTTCGTGTGTCTAGCTATTTTATATTGCAATGTGCTATTTTCAAGTATAGTATAAACAAATTAAATGATACAGAACTACAAAGAATGACCCAATTAAATTTTATACTGATGTTATTCGTCGTGTTTAGGGAGTATTAGTTACATGTTGTTATTAATAAGGTCAAACTGATGTGAGTATTAGTTACAGGTTGTTTTTAATTAGGTCAAATTGATGTGATTAGTTTTGTTTTGAGAGAGCATCAATTACACGTTACTTTTATGTAATATTTTATGTGTGTTTTTATGTTTCTCAAGGTTATTTGCATGGTTAATTTTTGGATATGTTCAATATTTAGAGTGCTTTCCTAGATCATTGTGGGATTCAACCAGTTATGTTTTCAAAAGATGAAAGTACCTTTATATATCATCTGATTTACTTATTTGCCAAACTCAAAGAGCTATGTACTATTTAATATTGTTAGTCAATACAAATACTTTATTGAGCAGTTTAACAGAGTGGTGTAAATGAAAAATAGTTAGACAAGATTCAGTAATGTATTTTTTGTTTTGCAATTGTATTTTGTAATGTAAACATTAAAGGGGAGTGTTAGAGATAATGATTTTATTAATGCATTTAGATTTGGTTTGAGATTTGTTATGGTTGTTGGAGGTTGTTGAAATATTCTCTCAACCTATCTTTACAAGTTTGAAATAAATTAGATCTCATAACACTTATATAAGTGTGTTGTATTTGAGTTTAAATATATACAATTTATTAGTTTTGTGTATATTATAATTTCTATTAGATTTTTTTATTTTTTATATTGGTGGAAGAGAAAAATTTAATAGAAAGATCATTCATGCATGATGTCACAAAAAATCCCTCTATGAGGCGAGAGGAGTCGAATAAATCAATGGACGCCTTGATTTCCATGATGAATAATGATATGAAGGTTTCACAGAGAACAATCGCTTGCCCATTACATGGAAATGGTGAATTGAAAAGCCCATGAGTGAGAAAAGTTTTTTTGTTACTATATGTTAATGGATTGTGAGAGTGTGATTAGTTAGTAATTAATTACTGATTTTTTAATTGCATTACTAAATGTGCAGGTTATTTAAAATCATGAATGCATTTTTCCAACCACATTTTTGTTGATAGATAGCTCATCTACATATGCATTTACTTCTAGAGAAGAGCAAAATTTTTTTCATTATGTGATAACATTGGCAAGCAGGAACAGAAAACGTTCGCCGGTCGGCTTGTGAATGGCAGAATAATAGATGCCACATTACCAAATTAATTAGATACATATTCTCAGTGTATTGCTGAAATAAGTTGTTGCGTTTTGTAAACTTATATATGTTGTTTGGTTTTGGAAACTTATGTATTTCAGATCAATACATAATCTAATTGTGTGAATCACAAATGTACCGTTGTGAATCATAATCTTTGTATTTATGCCTTATTTATTTTTTGGTTCTTTAAGCTAAATTTTAGATCAAAGCCACGACAACTTTAGGGCTAGAGAGAAGAATTGAAAATTTTATAAAATGAGACATCACAATGCATAAAGAGTTAAGACCTTTTCTTAATGTTTATGAAAATATCTCCATATATCTAGGATGAAAATTTTAAAAGCAATAATTTTTTTTATATGAGTACAGAAACAATATACAATGTTAAAATTATTTTTATGTTTTATTTAAAATACAACTTTTAATTTTTATAATAAGTTTTTGAATAAATTTATAAAAACAGAATAAATTTATGTTACAACAAATTTGGACACATTATCATGTTTTTTACAACAAATTTGGACACATTATCATGTTTTTACCCTTTTTACTTCTTGTATTCTACCTTTTATACTTTTTAGTGGCTGTTGTTGCTTATTGAGATTAGTATTGTTTTCTTGTAAGTTTTATTCATTTTCATTTTAAAATTAAACATTTTGGAATATTTATTTGATTTAAAGGAATGCACTCCATATTTGGATATAAATAGTTACAACTTATTATTTGATTAAAATAAAAATAAACATATTTTTTAAGTAAATATTTATAAACTATTAGATCAAATAAAATTTATTTTACAATAAATCAATATATTAAAAATTAGTATCTTTAAAAGAATTAAGGGAGGTTACAAGCTTATTATGGATTTGAAAACAATTGTAAATCAACCCTTTGGAATAGAAAGATCAAACGCCTCTTACATTAAATGGTTGTGAAGTTTGGGGATGAAATATCTTTAGAGAATCATGGAGAAAGAAATAGGAAATCCAAAACAACTTAATATCAAAATTAAAGGCAATACACTCTATCATATCCACCTCATAGAAGCTAGCCTCTCGGTGGTTGAGAGGATGTCTATGACTAGGTATCCAATTTATATGGAAAACAACATCAGAGACAGGAGACTTCCTAAGATTGCTTCATACTTTAGTCAAAACCACCTCCCAAAGTTGCCATAAATATGTGAAACCTTGGGTGGGGAAATGATCCAGGAGGATCTAAGAATGCCAAATTTTCAAAGTCCTCCAATCTTAGAAAAACTAGTTCTAGATCGAAAGGCTTATCGAGATGATTCCAACGGCGTTCGTTTCACCTCAAACGGACTCCGTATGAGAAAGTTATCACGTTCTGTTCTATGAGGTCAACAAGCAAAATTGGCAAAAAGAGGTGCCATGTGGCATCACTGACATGGTGACACGTGGAATCCGTGCTGTACAAACATGATGACATGGCACCACTGGTAGGGTGACATGTGGCATCCGTACAGTATGGATAGATGACGTGGCAGTTGTACAGACATACATGTGGCAGTACGGTCCAATCAAGATGCGACACGTGTCATGTACGGACGATGAGGTGGAAATCCAGTCAGTAGTACGGACCAATCAGGATGCGACACATGTCATGTACAGATGATGATGTGGCAATCCAGTCAGCAGTACGGACCAATCCGAATGCGACACGTGTCAGTACGGAGGTGACTACGCAACTTAGTTGGCAGTATGACATATGAGTTGGCAGCTGACTGGGTGTTGAGGTGGACCAATCCGGAACTTCCATGTGGCAGCACTGAATTGGCCAATATTGATTGAAGTTCACCAAAATGTTGCTACTCCACCAGTTTCGAACTCCTGACCTCCCATACCCTGTCTCTGTGCCTTTACCAACTGTGTTGGTAGTGTTCCTTGTATAATGTATGGAAATGAATTTATTTAAAGCGGCATTTCGAGCCCCAAAGGGGCCGGGGCTTACCCCCGACCCTGGTTCTTCCTCCAACGTGACTGGGAGCTCCGACCAACATGGGAGCCCGCGCTCTATTTCAGCACATGTCGAATTATAAACTATATAAAATGGGTTATAAGTGGGTCTAAAAACAAGTTACGTTATAACAAATTTGTTTAAAAAAAAAAACCATATTGTGGGTTCAATGAACCATGTGGTTTTGGGGTAAAAGAATTTTATTGTAATATTCTAAAAATATAAAATGTGGTTGGCATAGTTGTAACTATGTCAACTACATAATTTAAGAAGAGCCTAACCAAGTGTGGGGAGTTGGAACCATATGCCTTCTTGGGCAAAATTTGTTGTAACTAAAGAATCATGAGGAGAATGTGGAGTGGGGCAAGCCAAGCCTATATAAACCCACTTAATTTCCATTTACAGGGCATGCTTTGGAGTGGAGACTTTGTAGCTAAAGGAGAGAAGGGAGATTGCGTAGCTCTGCAGGAGGAAGGTACGAGTGTTTATACTCGGTTTACACCGTCTTCAGGCTTCGGAGTTGCTAGAAGCAGTCTTGTTGTGTTTTGGGCAGCGGTTCTCTTCCTGACCATTGTCGCCAAGGTGTCATTGTATCGTTGCCATGTATTTTGCCTTATGCTAAGATTATAGATCGGCCCTCCTATTGAGAAGCAGGCCCGGAGATGCAGTCCATCTTGGACGAACTCCGTTATCAACTTGTTGTATTTATGTGCGTATTGTCTATGCTGTTTGGTTATCTTCTTATGGATTTGTGAGCTTCATTCATGCTCTTTATGCAATTCATGTTAACGTCATAGAGTAGCAAATATTTTGTTTTCGGATCATGTGGTATCAAAGCAGGTCTATTTGACATTGGATTGTGAGTGTGGATGCTCACGAGGGCTAAACTGCAAGCTGGTGAGGGTACATTAGAGCCTTACAATTTCGAGATCAGACATGCACACCGAAGGAGGAAGATGGATGCTAATGATGCCCGCATCGAGATGGAGGCAAGCTTTCACAAGGTCTTCTACGTGATGGCCGACAAGGTAGACAAGTTGTTTGCAGACTATGAAGAATGCATGGCAAAAGAAATAAAATGAAGTGAAGTAAAGAAGGAAGACAAAGAAGTGAAGGATGAAGGCAACGCTTCAGTTAACCAAGGAGGAGGTGGCGAAGAGCCTCCCGAGCCTCCCTCTTCACCTTCAGCTTCCAACACAAGTTTAAGTGCTTCTTCCTCATCTCATTCTCAACATTCCAAGGTTCCTCACAAAGAGCCTCAAAAGAAGCCCTTATTGAAGCTCGATGTGAAGTTTGATTTGCCCATGTTCAATGGGGAAGTGAATGCAGAGAAGTTGAACAATTGGATAAGGCAAATTGAGGTCTATTACCGAGTCCAGCAGATCAAAGAAGAAGATGTGAAGATTTAGTTGGCTTCACTTCGGCTGACAGGCACCGCACTTGTATGGTGGGAAAGCAAGCTTCAACAAGGTAGCAAACAAATGGGTAATCTTCTCTCATCATGGTCTGCTTTCATTTCTGTTTTACGTAAGCAATTTTATCCGTTGGGTTATGTTCAAAAGGCTATGATGGATTGGAAAAGTTTTAGACAAGGCAAGGGTCAGAGTGTTCATAATTTTACTGAAGAATTTAGAAAGAAAGATCTAGAGTTGAATATTTCTTTAGATTCTCCTGACACTCTTTTGAAGTACATTGGTGCTCTTCATCATTATCTACGCCATACTTTGTTATTGTTGAATCCTACTAGTGTGGATGAAGCAAGTGTTCAGGCTACTCATCTTGAGAGCAGGGGGAAGCATTTGCAAGAAGACCATCCGAAGAAGCCTTTCAAGCCCAACAACAACCACAAGTCCAAAAAGAAAGACAAGAGCAAGAAGACAGCTACTGCCAAGAAGGAAGGAGGAAAGCTCCATTGCAAACATTGCGATACTAATGGGCATGATGAAGAAAGTTGTTGGAAGTTATATCTTGAACAACGACCAAAGCATTATGGAGGAAAAAAGAAGAAAAATACCGTTGCAACAACACAACGAGATTTGGGTTCTGACTTAGGTGATGAAACCAGGATTACAGCTGTGGGGATGCAAGGTAACAAAACTCCTCATACTAGTTCAATTTATACTCATGTTTCTAAAGAAAATGATAAAAGAAGAAGTGAGTTGTTTCACATCAGAGTTGTGTCTAAGCATACAAAGATTGAAACATTATTTGATCCGAGTTCTCAAGTAAATTTGATCTCAGAATCAGTTGTTAAGAAGTTGGGCATACAGACTAAACCTCACCCCAAGCCTTATCCTCTTATATGGGTATGTGATAATGCTAAGCTACAGGTGACTAAGCAATGCAGGTTAAGGTTTTTTATTGCTTCAAAGTTGATCAATGAGGTGGACTTAGATGTTGTTCCTCTTGACATCTGCGGTATCATATTGGGAAGCCCATACTTGTATGATCGAAAAGCAGTATTCTTCCGTCATGAGAACAAGTACCATCTCACCAAAAATGGGGTGGAGTACATTGTCAGAGCTCATAGTATGAAGGCTAACACCACTCTTGTTAGTGCAGGACAGATGAAGCGACTCATCAACACTAATAAGAGATACATGCTCATGGTTGTGAGAGCAAAAGATGCCGAGGCATCCGATGCTTTCAAAGGTTGTGATCCTTCTCATAAAAAGGCTATGATTGATATTGTGGCTAACTATGATGAAATATTTCAGGAACCTACAGGTTTGCCTCCCAAAAGGGAGATTCAACATGAGATCCATCTCTAGTAGGATGCCCCTCTTCCTTATGCGGGCATGTACAGGTTGTCTGCGGTTGAAATGGCAAAGATTAAGAAGCAGGTTCAAGACTTGTTGGACCAAGGAGTGATCAGACCCAACTCCTCTCCATGTGGTTCACCGATTGTGTTGGTGATGAAGAAAGATGGCACATGGAGGATGTGCGTTGACTATCGGGCTCTCAACAAGATCACGATCAAGAATCGATACCCGCTTCCTCTCATAGATGACTTGCTCGACCAGTTGAAAGATGTTGTGTTCTTTACCAAGTTGGATTTGCGCAGTGTCTACCACCAGATCAGAATTGCAGAAAGTGATGTGTGGAAGACGGCCTTCAAGAACAAGCAAGGTCTATTTGAGTGGTTGGTGATGCCCTTTGGGCTTTGCAATGCACCTACAACCTTCATGCGGGTAATGAATGATGTTTTCTGGCCATTCTTAGATGATTTTGTCATTGTATACTTAGATGATATCTTGGTCTTTAGCAAAACTTGGGATGCACATGTGGGGCATGTAAAGCAAGTATTAGATACTTTGAAAGCGGAGAAATTGTATGTAAAATTGTCAAAGTGTGAATTTGGCAAAACTTCATTAGTTTACTTGGGTCATATTGTAGGAGGTAGAAATTTACAAATTGATCCTTCAAAAGTTGATGTAATTGTCAATTGGCCTAAGCCTACTAACGCTACTGAAGTGAGAAGATTTTTAGGAGCTGTTCAATATTGGAGAAGGTTCATTTAGAACTTCTCATACATAGCATCTCCTTTGCATGCCTTAACAAGTGTAAAGAAAGCCTTCCAATGGGGAGGTAAGCAGCAGAAATCCTTCGACACATTGAAGGGAAAGATCAGCACCACCCCAGTTCTAGCCTTGCCCGATTTGCAGCAGCCATTTGAGAAAGAGATAGATTCCAGTGGATATGCCATGGGGGCAGTATTGATGCAGCACCACAAGCCTATTTGCTACCATTCAGAGACTTTTACTCAAGCAGTGATCAACTACCCCACCTATGACAAAGAGTTGTATGCTTTGGTTCAGAGTGTCAAGAAGTGGAAACACTACTTGATGGGTAAGGAGACGATCATCCATACCGATCATCAGCCCTTACAGTATCTCCAGTCCCAGACTAAGCTCCAGCAAGCTCGTCATTTCAGGTGGATGGGATTTCTTCAACAATTCCATCTAGTGATCAAGTAAAAGAAGGGTACTAGTAACAAAGTGGCAAATATTCTTTCTAGACCTCCTATTGTTGCATATATTGTTTTGAAAAATGCATCTTTATCCCATGAAATTTATATTGAGCAGTATGCTACCGATGATGATTCCAAGGAGATTTATGAGAAGCTAACCAATGGCACACAGGTGGAAGACTACTATTTGCAGGGAAAGTTTCTCTATCATTTGGGCAAGTTATGTGTTCCTATCAGTGAAAGAGTCCATGTAATACGAGAAGCTCATACTTCTCTTGTATCAGGGCATTTTGGGGTAGGTAAGACTTTGGCTCATTTGCAAAGACTCGTGTATTGGCCTCACATGAAAGACATTGTAACAAAATATGTAAATGGTTGTGTGATGTGCTCTACTTGTAAGCCCACTAATAGAAAATTGGGGCTGTACTCACCACTTCTTGTTCCTTCCCATCCTTGGGAAAGCATTTCCATGGATTTTGTGGGGGGGTTGCCTATGTCTAGGAGGGGTCATGACTACTTGTATGTGGTCGTGGATAGGTTTAGCAAGATGTGTATTCTTATGACATGTAAAAAGCAGGTCACTGCAGAGAAAGCTGCTTCTCTCTTCTTTCAGCATGTATGGGTTCACTTTGGACTTCCTACGTCCATTATCTTGGATCGACACTCCTGATTCCTTGGAGAGTTTTGGACAAAGTTATGGTGTATGATGGACACCAAGCTGAAGAGGAGCATTGCTTTCCATCCACAGACCAACGGAAAGACAGAGGTAGTCAACAGGACAGTTGTCCATTTGCTTCGAGGCTATTGCAACAAGCATCCTAAGTTATGGGATGAACAGATCCAGTATGTGCAACATGCCTACAACAGGGCTATGCATTCTTCCACTCAGAGCTCGCCATTTGAGACATGCTTTGGGTACTTTCCAAAGACTCCATTGGACTTGACTTATGGGAGAGAGGTTGGTTCAAGCACTTCCAAGGATGAAGACAAAGCCCGCAGGTTCATTCAAAGAGTTCAATAGGTACATCAAGCAGTGCAAGAGTAGTTGGAGAAGAGTCAAGCCCAGTACAAGGCTTGCCATGACAAGCATAGGGTTGATCATCAGTTTCAGGTGGGAGATCAAGTGTGGCTTCACATCAGCAAGGAGAGGATGAAAGGAGAAGGCAAGAAGCTCAAGCCTATTATATATGGTCCCTTCACCATCTTGGAGAAGATTGGGATGAATTCTTTTTGCTTAGAGCTACCGCCATACATGTAGATCTACTCAGTGGTGAATGTGGAGAACTTGAAACTCTATGAGCCTCCCATGATCATGGATGAAAGGGAGAATGTCTCACTGCCATCAGTTGATGAATTTTCTCCTGAGTACATGGATAAGCTAAAGGAAGATGTCATCTTGGACAGAAGGATAAGGAATTCTTGTAGAGGTGATGTTGATTATATTCGAGTGGGCATCAAAGGCACTCATCCAAGCAAAGCCAAGTGGATCGAGAAGGAGAAAGTGAGGGAGCAATTCCCTCACCTATCTGTTGATTAGTAAAGGCTTTTGGAGGCCAAAAGCTTCTCAGTGGGGAGGAATGATCTAGGAGGATCCAAGAAGGCCAAATTTTCAAATTCCTCCAATCTCAACAAAACTAGCTCCAGATCGAAGGGCTCATCAAGATGATTCCAACAACGTTCATTTCACCTCAAACGGACTCCGTATGAGAAAGTTATCGCGTTCTGTTCTATGAGGTCAACAGGCAAAATTGGCAAAAAGAGGTGCCACGTGGCACCATTGACAGGGTGACACATGGCATCCGTACTGTACAAACATGATGATGTGGCGCCACTGATAGGGTGACACATGGCATCCATACAGTACAGACGAATGACGTGGAAGTTGTACGGACAGACATGTGGCAGTATGGTCCAATCAAGATGCGACATGTGTCATGTACGGACGATGAGGTGGCAATCCAGTCAGCAGTACGGACCAATCCGAATGCGACATGTGTCAGTACGGAGGTGACTACGCAACTTAGTTGGCAGTACGACAGATGAGTTGGCAGCTGACTGGGCATTGAGGTGGCCCAATCCGGAACTACCACGTGGCAACACTGGATTGGCCAATATTGATTGAAGTTCACCAAAATGTTGCTGCTCCGCTGGTTTCGAACTCCTGACCTCCCATACCCTGTCTCTACGCCTTTACCAACTATGCTGGTAGTGTTCCTTGTATAATGTATGGAAATGAATTTATTTAAAGTGGCATTTTGAGCCCCAAAGGGGCTGAGGCTTAGCCCTGACCCTAGTTCTTCCTTCAACGTGACCGGGAGCTCCGACCAGCATGGGAGCCCACTCTTTATTTCAGCACATGTCGAATTATAAACTATATAAAATGGGTTATAAGTGGGTGTAAAAACAAGTTATGTTATAACAAATTAAAAAAAAAAAAAAACCATATTGTGGGTTCAATGAACCATGTGGTTTTGGGGGAAAAGAATTTTATTGTAATATTCTAAAAATATAAAATGTGGTTGGCATAGTTGTAACTATGTCAACTACATAATTTAAGAAGAGCCTAACCAAGCGTGGGGAGTTGGAACCATATGCCTTCTTGGGAAAAATTTGTTGTAACTAAAGAATCATGAGGAGAATGTGGAGTGGGGCAAGCCAAGCCTATATAAACCCACTTAATTTCCATTTACAGGGCATTTTTTGGAGTGGAGACTTTGTAGCTAAAGGAGAGAAGGGAGATTGCGTAGCTCTGCAGGAGGAAGGTACGAGTGTTTATATTCGTTTTACACCGTCTTCAGGCTTTGAAGTTGCTGGAAGCAGTCTTGTTTTGTTTTGGGCAGCGGTTCTCTTCCTGACCATTGTCGCCAAGGTATCATTGTATCATTGCCATGTATTTTTCCTTATGTTGAGATTATAGATCGACCCTCCTATTGAGAAGTAGGCCCGGAGATGTAGTCCTTCCTGGATGAACTCCGTTATCAACTTGTTGTCTTTATGTGCGTATTGTCTATGCTGTTTGGTTCTCTTCTTATGGATTTGTGAGCTTCATTCATTCTCTTTATGCAATTCATGTTAACGTCATAGAGTAGCAAAGATCTTATTTTCAGATCACGGGGAGTCCATGAAGAGGTCATATATGCTAAATATTAAAAGTATTATTAGATCTAAATTTTAGAATAAGACGTGGTGCCATAAAGAGTTAAAGGATAATGAAAAGTTAAGACATTATAAAGAGGTGATCGACCTCAATTTTGAAAATCAAAAGTATTTCTTTGTTTTAGAAGCTCTTTGTTTTAACTAGCATTAGGAAGAAAATCAACATTACTGAAATAATGACAAACTCTCACAAGTTTCATAGTGAAACAAGGTGCTCCATAATGCCTAAAACTCCATAAGATGAAATAATCATGATCTTTGTGACAAAAAGATAATTGAAGATAAAAGTACTTTCTCAATTGACTTTTTACCTTTTTCAGGTCCATAGAACATACTTAGTCTCAATGAAGGTTCATAATTATTATCATATCATCATCAATAAAACCATACTAAATTGTGATATAAGTACCTTTTAATAATCCATTCTAAATTATAAGATAAAAAATTCATTTTAAAGTTAAGTAACATTACACCATGAAATAAGATCCATTTTAGAATTGTGTATAAAATCATACCATTTATTATGAATTTTTGTAAAAATGCATGCACAAATAACATCTTTGATTATTTATTTTGACTTGTAACCAACCTAGGATCCACCTTTCCAAGCATTTCCAAGATGCCAAGGATTCCATTCCTTGATGACATCGCAACATTTCCTTCCAAGAAGAAATTCATCGAGTAATTGGAATCTTATGCAAGGATAATTGAACTTAGCCTCAACTTCGACTTAGTCTCAAGGATACTTGTTGCTAGTTGAAAGTTGCCTCTAGAGAGAATATTCAACAACACGGGATAAAGAACTATTACCCCCACCAACAGAGGATTATAAAAGTGGACTGAGCCTCTCCATCACTATTACAATTCTTTCACATGTTTTCTGTTTTGAGACATTCTTTTGAGATGGCCAACAAGCGTTATATGGAAACAAACATTACAATGGATGCTCTAGTTTTTTTGTTTTCCTACACATAATGGAGGCTGAGGTAAAGAAGAAATTAGGAGGCAAAAGTAAAGGAAGTCTACGCTTATTGATACAACCATTTCACTGATGCACTCGATAATCGGAGGAAACACTTGTGTTTTATTTCTCAATTACTCAACAGATGCGAAATCAAGCTTCAAAGTGGAATTAATAGTACATGTACATGTTACATTTTGATGATGATGGTTGACGTCCACTCAAACCAATTATCTATGGGACCTAAAGAAAGAAATTAATTGGGTTGCTGTAAAATTTTATTCTTATGCTCAAAATGTTTATAAATAAGTATTCCTAGGTTGCCATAGTTTTGACAAGTTAGACGGTTACCAATCTTTGTATTGTAGCAAATATTATGAAACTGCTCTTTGATGTGGGTGAAAAATCTTTCACCATGAAGTTCATCGGAGTTATTTTACTATATTAATTTTATTCTTCCAAATATTTAAAACAAAGAGATAATTTTGATCTTCCATGTTAGCGTCAAGGACCTACTTATAGTATCATAATTTTCTTTTAGCCTCCAAATCTTTCTAGCCCCACATTTTCTATGCAATAATATAATTCCGAACAGTTTAACCAATCCTTTGAGTCTACATACCATCCTCTCTTGAGCATAAGGTTATCGTTATTGGACTTTAAAATAATTTTAGGAAGTCTCGAGTTTCCCATATTATATATTTTGTCTTATAATCTTCACATTTAAAGTGTATTTATAAATTATTATTAAATATCCAAAATTAAATCCCATTGTAATAACCTTACTCCAAACATATTATTGCCTTTAAATCTATCTTACCTGGTTAAATTTGTATTACATTAAATCTGTTTCATCCATTTTGCCCAATTACATTTGTATTAAATATAATGGCAATGACATCTCCTACTTTTATTCGAGATGGAGACCCATGGCCTTTACAACCCATAAGGGGAGGGACGCTCATATTCCTCCTAAATACCTATCATTAGCCTTGCTAGGCCTAGTGTTTAAGAGCGTGTGCAAATGGATTGAGTATCCTAAGTGAACTAGCCAAAACCAAGCCAACTAGAAACTTGAGTTTATCGCTCCGTTAATATTAAAAAATTAATTTTCACTTTTCACGCCGACCTCTTTTCGTTTTTTTTCACTAGTAAGGTGAAACTTGTCTAAGTCCCAACTAGACAAGTTTATAAATTTTAGTCGGACTTTCGACTTGACTAAATTTACTTCGACAAGTTCTTACTTGCCGGTTCTACTGACTGATTTTTACCTCGACCACTTGTCACCTCCAAGTCGGTTGAACTCTTTGACCTCTTCAGTCGGCTTACCTCTTCAACCTCTCAGGTCAGCTGACATCTTCGACCTCTCAAGTCGGCTTACTCAACTGACCTTGTTAGTTCACTTTGGTCGAAATCTACACAGTATTTTTCTTAGTCTAAGAGACTTAAGAAATTACAAATGCTTTTCACCTGTGAGTAAGATGAAGTAAAATGGACACATCAACAAATCCAAATAACTTATAAAAACATATGCCCAAATATGTAGGAAGACTTAAGTCGACCAATGTGCCGTAAAACCTAGAACTTTCACGGAGTGAGAAATTTATGGGTTCTTGATCTTTCACTTAACTGGTAAATGTAAAAGACATTTACACAGGTAAATCTGGAAATAATGTGCGACCAAATAAACATGCATTCAACCATAAACTATTTCATATATAACTATGTGGAAATAACAAAGATATTACAAGCTTGTCTGTCCAGACTTGCCGGCTCACCGACTAATCCTTTTATAGAGCTTCGGCTCTTCGACTGAATCACATACATAGAAGCTTGAGCTTCAACTTCTCTTTCTCTCCTTCTCACCCAGAGTTCTCTCTACTGTCTAACTTGATTTACAATTTGCTTCTTCTTTTTATAGGCAACCTGAAAATTGCTTCTACATGAATCGACTCCACTGACTCTTCATTAAATACTGTAACAACTATCTACCTAACAACTTAGCTTCAAAAATAAATTCGACTAGATTACATTGCCAAATTGTGGACTCTTCTGTCTTGTCAGATGGACCGACAAGATCTTGACTGATACACACTCTAATAGAGTCGGCTGAGAGTCAGGTACGGATCTGCGAGTGATTAATATTTCCAACACTAAGAGCATGTGGGGCTGCCTAAGAGCTTGTCGTCAAGGCTAACAAGGTGAAAGCGCCGTTGCTTTAGCACTGTGATGGGCACACCTAACACTTCATAGAAACCCGCTTAGCTTTAGCACCTTGTGGAACTTTAAATACACACACTTAGCTGCTCTTGCTTGAATGGCAATTACCAATATATTAACTTTTAATTTACTATTAGATACAACTATTAACTTAACTCCAATGATTTTACAATTATTAGTTTAACTTCAACTCTAATTAGTGTTATATTCTGTAAATATTAGATTAAATCCAATGATTCTACAACTATTAGTTTAACTTCCACTCTAATCCCCATTATATTGGATAACTATTAGATTGTTGCAATAGTGATACAACTATTAAAATAAATTTAGATGAACTCCATCTCTTAGCATGAGAAGTTGACCTTGATTTCAGTGAAATCATGCACCAAAAGCAATCAGTTAGGTAGTGTGCAATTTATGTGACAATTGAACTCCATATGGCACTTGGGATTAGAGTTAATGTGCATAAGGCATACTCTAAGCTTTATATTAACTTTTAAATTAACTATTAGATACAACTATTAGCTTAACTCCAATGATGATACCACTATGAGCCTACCTTCAACTATGAGCTTAACAACCATAAATTAAGTTGTTGGTATATTAGCTTAACTATTAGATACAAGTAATTGACACATCATTCTTTAGTAAAAAAAACATTATCAATATGTCAAATATATACATCTAGCCTTATTTCAAACATATTAATCTTAGTAATATGGTTGGTGCTAGTACCATGAAAGGAAACTTTTCAATTTAAATACTATTAAATATTATAAAACCCATGAAATATTTAAAGTATTTAAATAAAAAGCTATGAAAAACCATCTATGTGTATAATATTGTAAAAAACTATGAAATAAAAAAATGTTGGTCTCATTATTGATCCATTCACTAAAATTAATTTTTATATATCAAATATTAAAAAATATTTTTAACATTTTAAAAATTAAAAAATACTAGTACAGATTCATAGTTATATAAGTTTTGGAAGATAAAATCTTTTGTGAAGTCTTTGGAAGATAAAATCTTTTGAGATAGAAACTTTTCTTGAAGTATAAAACTTTAAAATTGGTTTGCACTTCAAAGGGTATAGAACTAAATTAAAGATAAATATATGTTAGTTAACAATACATAATCTTAAAAAACAGAAAAACATTGAATTCATTCATTTATTATGAAGTACAATAGTTACAATTTACTTTTATTGTTAGTACAAAACTGATATATAATTCAATGTTCTATTATTAACTTCACAATACACAAAATTTGCATTTATTAT
>LPNX010504025.1:0-13802 GCA_001517045.1 Pseudotsuga menziesii | reverse complement strand
TGAATGCAAAATCTGAATCTCTTGCTCAACATCATGTAGCATGTGGAGTTTGGTGTGAAGGGTTTCACATGATGCCTTGAGTGCATTCAAACTTTTGTGAAGTGCACTCGACATTTTGACCTAAATGAAAGTGCTCACTAGTGTGCCTCATATGAAAAATTTTACTTGTCTTGGGATTTTTTTAGTAGGGAAGGAAACTAATAACAATGGACCAAGCCTATTCTTAATAACTCCACACTTCTATCGATGACAACTTCATGGAGAATGAAGGGTTAAGTGGAACATGTCACTATTGAGGTTATCATTGGATGACTTATAGACAAGATCTACTTAACCTTCCTCAAATCCATAGTCTAAATTTTCTCAATGTTTAATTTTATTTTGCAATATCATTAAATTGCATGAAATTTAATTAAATATAACATTCTCAAATTTAATATAGTTAATTATAACATTCTCAAATTTAATATAGTTATTTATAACATTGTCAAATTTAATATAGTTAGTTATAATAGTCTCAAAATTAGTAATAAGTAACTTGATATTTATTATTATATTAATTAAAGTGAATTCGATAAATTGAAATTACTTTTATATCATATTTCAAGAATTAATTTGGATTCATCAAAATAATTAATGTTTGTAATGATTTTCTGGAACCTTTTATAGTTTTCTAATGTTTTATTTTATCAATGTTTAGTGTTCCTAGTTTTATTTCATTGATGTTTTAGAAGGTTGTTTTTGGAATGTTTTCTTCCTTCATCTCAGTTTTATGATATCTAAAACAAAGATCCATCCTAGTAAAGAAACATTATCCCTATAATTCATCATTGATAGTAATAGGAACTTATCTTTAATGCTCATGCTATTGGGATCTCTATAATATGGACACACATCATAAAACTTTTTTTTTATGAAACATCACCATTACTACTACACAAAAATTAGTTTGGATATATTGAATGTTTCTTGCATATAACTTTTCTTAAATCATATTTTCAATCTCACTCTTTTGTTCATATGGGTACCTTTAGGGTCTAATGTTAGGTGTTACACATCTTGGTTGCAAGTGAATAACATGGTAATGATATCAAGTATATAGAATTCCTATAGGAATCTTGGGAAATAGATTGGAATCAATGTTAATGACTTGTATTAGATCCACTACACTAGAGATTATAGATGTTTGAACATCTAGTGAGAACAATTGTGTAAGTACTCCATGGTGTTCAGTTTTTTATCAATTTTGTCGTGTTGTTAGAGATTATCAATTTAAAGGGTTCCCCTCGAATACCCTTCAACACAATTTCTTATCCTTATGAAGATAATATCATGAAAAGTTCCTCAAAATTAAGTAATTGTTTTGAATCATTATAGAAATTAAACTGCTTGTACAACATCAACATTTAATATACCTCATTTCCTCGACCCTATTTTGGGAAATGGGGTATGAATTATTTTATTATTATTATTATTTTTTCCCATAACTAAACAACCCCAAACATGTTATCCTCCTTGGTTGAAAGTACACTTGTCAAAATTGCATTCTTTCATAAAAAGGAACATCTTTCTATTTGGAATTTTTAATATATCTAAAACTACAGTAACCACTTAGTGATTTCAAGTTTTAATCTTGCACCCTAATAAAGGATGTAGATAGTACACATCCATGTTACTAATCATACTAACAATCCAAGTAGTTTATGGGGCAATTTTTATTCCAATCAAGGTCTTAATCCTTAAAGGTAAAATTATTTTACTTGGGAAGTTAACCATCTTCTTATACATTCCATAGTACAAGTATATTAGCAAAACAATGTAACAATCCATGTATCATTAATAATAATAAAAAATTGAGCCACTACTTGCTAAAGTATTTTGAAGGAAACCAACAATCCAAGGAATTTCGACAATATAGGAAAGGTTATCCTTGTACCACTATAAGAAATCCCCCTAGAATGTTCATATTTAAGATAGCTCTTTTTAACATCTTATACATTCAATATCACCTACATTATTCTATTATAATCATTTGTAATATACAGAGCCATTAAATCATAAGAGTATATATAAATATATTTAAGATTGAAAGGAACCACTTTCCACATTTAGATAGTGCTTCCTCCAACTTATTATTGTTATCTTACAATATACCATATTCCTTCATTACATACCAAAAACACTACGATTACTTTTTCAAGTGATAACATAAATGTTAAGAATTTAATTGTCTTGACTATATGATTAATTTTATTTCCCACAAATAAACATGGGACTTTATTCTATAGGACCTATCAAGGTCCTTAGATTCATTTACAATAATATAACTTTTAAACAATTATATTCTCTATATTAGCTTTTACTTACACTCTGTTTCATTCAAGTAAACGATTTCTAAGCATGTATAAGACAGTTAAAAGTACAGTTGTAATCAAATTAACAACATATTCATGGAAGCATGTTCATACAATTCTCTTTCAATTCAAAAATTTGAAGCAATAATTTTAAATACCTGTACATCAGTAGATTTTCGAAGCTCCACTTTTCCTTGCAGCTTTGTCCTATAGAATAGTTGTAATATTAATAAAAAAACTCAACCGACTCAATCAATTTTCCACCCTTCCAACTAGGAAAGTCTCATCGACTTCCTAACTCCAAGAATTGTGTTATTGGAACAACAAGCCCATGACCTGAGTACAACCATCCCAACCAATCTGTATATTTCCCTTCCCTGAAAATTTCATCCTCCTTTGTTGAATTTCCCTCAATGCCAAGACCCCCCACCAAAATTACATCCAACTCCTTTTATCTCCCTCTACCCTCCCTTCACCCACTCTTTACTACCTTATCGCTTCATTAAAGTCACATCCCACTTAGTTATCCACTAAGTAAGGGTTTATTTACTTCCAATCCCATCATAGATTGATACCAGGTCCACATTCAAGCAACAACAATAAATAATGTTTTTTTTCAATCTTGGGGTTTTGGGTTTGTTGAGGCCTGGAAAATCGCAGGTGGCAACAGTAAGGGATTCTCCCCAATCAGCGTTCCCAACTAGCCCATTGACTGTTTGGTATAGGGAATCCGTCCGGTTTGCGGTTCGGCTACCGTAGGTCAAGTAACAAACAAGGCTTTACCAGTTGCGGCCCGGTCCACCGAGTTTTTTAGTATTAAGAAATGAAATGCAAGTGCCTAACTAGATGCAGAGTAATAAAATGCCGAGAGCGGTCATAATGTGATGTGCAAGTTCTTACCTCTTGTCTTAAATCTCACAAACATTCAAATCACAGACAACAGGAAATAAACTAACTATCTACTCTATCCCTAGGGAGCAAGACTTGTCATTTCTGGTGATTAATACACTTAGCACATGCATTACGAAGAATTACAGTTAGCTGATACTCCTTTCAAAAACACATGAGCGATTACAGGTATTCAAACAACCAGATAGCCAATTGCTTTATAAAAAAACACATCATCTATTACTCACAGTGGAAAATATCCTAAAAGATACCGAAGAACATTTAACAAGAACATAGGTTCAGGAAATCAAATATTCTCACAGTACATGAACACAGCTAAAAACGAAATAGTCCCTCTTCAACATAATTCATTGAATAGCATTGATACATCCCATTTTACTCTCTCCGACAGGTAAAATTGCAGTTTCCTATGCAAAACGAAGTAGTTCCTCTTACAAGCAAACATTTACAAAATTTTCCAGGGAAAAAGCCCCCTCTCCTTCCTACTTTCAAATATTTAAACTGCTATAGCCGACCCTTCGGGCTCCCCCCAGACGTGTGACTTTTTCGTTGCCCAAACGTTTCCAGTCCCCCATCTTTCAACGCACATTCATGATTGGTTGGGTAACTGCCGGGCCTTTCAGAACTCCACGTTTGCTGTTAAACGGTCCGTCTTCCTCCATGCCGTGGCATTTTGATCGCTCCTCCGCACTCACCTGCAATCGATCGACAAGCATCATCCACTGGGATTACGTTATAAAACAAAATAGTCAGATCTACTCATGAAACAACCAGCCCGCAAGGAAATCACCAGGCGCCGATACCACTACTTCGACCATGGCGGGAAACTTACTGGAGGCTCAACAATACTTACATTGGACAGGTAGACCACTCCACAGGCGGGAAACATCATTAATCAGACGTCGGAAGCTCAAAGGATCTCCCAGCTGAAACGGCGGACGAGACAAAGGCTGAAGGCAAGCGACAAGGGCAGGATGAGGCTAAGTCAGACGTCAACAGACATTAGAATCAGAAGTTAAAAGAAACTCCCAGCCGAAACGACGGACGAGTCAGGGCTACGGGCCAGCGGCTTAAGGTTAACACGAATCAGACGTCGGGGAGATTTAGAGAGTCGGACGCTAAAACGATCTGAGAGCCGCAACGGCAGTGGAACAGAAAACTCACAGCTTCTGATCTGAAATTAAAAAGAGGATCGATCGCAAGAAAAATTCAAGTGTTCAAACAGTTTTAAGGATCAGGCACAACTAGGTTCGTTCTTTCTCCGAAAAGGCAACTCTGAAGAACAATGATTTTTCTTTTTCTTTTTTTTTTCGACCAGTAAACCAGACATCCACGACTCAAACCGAAACTGAACAAGGCATAAATAAATCGGCTAACATCCATCTTCAAAGTGAAACAAAAAGAAGACAAGCCCGCGAGGCTCAAGAATTTAATGATCAAACCAAGCAAAAATGATGAGGAGGGGCCCAGAATTTAAATAAAAATAAATTTGGGGAGAACAGTTGCGGCAGCAACAACTGGCGATTTCCTGGTGAACCTAGATCTCTGGGTGACTTTTCTTTGAGTGGCATACTGCTTCACAACAAAATGCATCAAATGAATTCTTCCAGCTATCCGGATTTCTCAAATGACCGAAGTGTGTACCTTAATCATTGATACTAGTCCAATTTAGGGAAGTGGAAACCGAGACCTTCAAGTCCAGATAACTCTGTCGGGGCCAGAGTATGAGTTTCATTATTACCTTTGTCTTCAGGTAGCTAACAGCATGGACACCACAGGATTGTAGCAGATAGTAAACAGCAGTATTCGTTTGTTCCTCGTTCCCATGCCATTTTAGCACTTTTGTGCTTTTGGACTTTTGTCCTTTTCAATCCAAGTCCTTCTGTACGCCTTTCTTACTGAATTTTAATTCAGGATCCTCTATCCCATAGTGTCCTTTTGTGTGAGTGGTGTACTGCAAGTTTCAGCTCACGGACGGAGAGGATCTTTTGGCAATTTAGTGCTTATGATTCAGCACCCGCTTTGATATATGATGCTTTTATAGAAGTCTTTTGACTCTTTATTTGCCTTTTGGCATTCGTTTCTTGGCATGGGATCATTTAAATTTAATACACTGTTCACCTTGCTTCTTTCCATGTGTTCTTTGCTGTTGCTCCTTATAACATTTTAGATGTGACGTGGATGGAGCCTCGACATAGTACTCTCGACTCCCCGAATCCGGTTTATTTCACAGGGGTCAGGTAGGACTTCAATGCACACAGAATTTAATTCAAGAAAACTTCTAGGCTAGAAGAATTCAGTCAACAACACACAGGCTGACACTTAACATATTTACTATTCCCAAAAAAAAATCTTAATATCCCCCATACAACCGCAAGTTCGTTTCCTTTATTGAAAACTAACAACTCAAATTGAAACCAAATAAAAGCATGACTCAAAACAACCAAAAAACTTATTTATATACAAGACCAAAAACTCCAAGGAAGCTCAAGAAAAGTAAGGTTTGAGAACCAAACCATTAACTGGCAAGTTCTCCTCCCATCCCTGTAAATCTTGCAACTTATAAGTAGCAGGGCCAAGTTTTGCTAAGATTTGAAACGGGCCTACCCACAACTGTTGGAACTTAGTATGCTTCCCTTTCTCATCATGGGGATGATCCCACTTGAGAACTAGGTCTCCCACCTCCAGGTCCTTTTTCCCGGCTTTGTGTTTGTCAAACCACTTTTTTACTACCTCCTGCTGTTGTTGAAAGCGTTCTCTAGCCTTGTCTCTGGCCTCTTCTGCTTTCAGGAGATTATATATTCTTATTTGGAGAACCTCATCATCCGACCCCCTAGACTCTTGAGCTAGTATGGAAGATGGTAGCATGATATTGGGAGGCAGGATGGCTTCCTTACTATACACAAGGGTATAGGGTGACACTCCTATTGCAGAGTTGGGGGTGACTCTGTCATCCCACAGGGCATTGGGTAAGGCTGAGTGCCAACTTCTCTAGTTTTCTACTACAGTCTTCTTCAAAATTCTAATGAGGTTTTTATTAGAGGACTCGGCCAGGCCATTCCCTTGCGGATAGTAGTTAGCAGAATAATGTAATTTTATCCCTTTATCATGAGCAAATGCAGTCAATTTAATTGATGAAAAATATTTAGCATTGTCAAAAACTAACGAAATTGGAACTCCAAACCTGGTCATGATATGATCTTGTAGGAAGCTAATGACTTCGTCTTCGTTTATCTTGCGCAGTGGGATAGCCTCGACCCAGTGAGTGAAATAATCAGTCGCAGTGAGAATGTACTTGTGCAGCAGGGAAGAATTCGGTTTTATTTCTCCAATAATGTCCAGCCCCCATTGCTCAAATGGTTCTGTGATCATCACAGGATTTAAGGGCGCTGCTGCTTTAGGCTGTCTCCCACCACACCTTTGACAAATATCACATGTCCTGACATGTGCATGTGCATCCTTAAAGAGTGTAGGCCAATAGTAACCTGCTCTAAGGATTTTGTGGGTTGTAGTGTCACCTGAATAATGTCCCCCAGCCGAACCATCATGTAGTTCTGCCATTACTTTCTTTGCGTCTTCCTTTTCCAAACATCTGAGGAGAACCCCATCATAATTCTTTCTGAATAATACTCCTTCAACAAGTTGATAGGAGGCCGATTTGAGACGTAGAGCTCTTCTTTGTTTGGAACTCCAATGTTCTGGCAATAGCCCTGAATGCAAGTAATGCACAAGGTATCTATACCAAGACTCAGGAGCTGTAAACAGAGGACATACATCCATTACATGCAATTCTGCTTCATCTTCCCATGCCTGTTCTTCGTTGTTTCTGTTTTCAGTCATCAATCTGCATAACCCTTGACCTTTCACTATAGTGGCTGGCTTGAATTCAAGGTCATATTCTTGAAGGGATGTTACCCAGTTGCCCCTTCTTTCTCCTAACTCTTTCTAAATGAGAAGGGATATCACAGCTGGGTAAGGGACTATTACCTTGGTTCGATTTTTTAATATATAAGGCCTGAATTGTTTCACTACCTTAAACACTACGTATGCTTGTTTATCAATGGCTGGGTAGTTTAATTCATCCCCTTGTAGCCCAGTGCTCATAAAATATATTGGGAATTCATCACCCCCATCCTCCTTTTGCCTAAACACAGCTGCCAATGAATCATCGGATGCAAATGTATACATAATAAGGTCTTTGTCAAAGTCTGGACTTTTCAGAGAGGGCGCATGTGCAACAGCAGTCTTGATATTACTGAAATCATTCTTCTCAGTTTCAGTCCACTTAAATTGTGCATTTTGCTTTACCATCTGATGCAGTGGCTTAACAGTCTGGGCAAAATCAGGTACAAACCTATGTACGAAAATTATTGTTCCCATGAAGGATTGCATTCCCTTTTTATTATGGGGCATAGGGATTTGTTCAATGGATTTAATTCTTTCTGGGTCTATAGATATACCTCTCTTTGAAACTATATGTCCCAGTAACTTACCTTCTGTGACCGCGAATACACACTTCTTAGGATTGAGGGAAATACCATATTTCCGACAGCGTTCGAAAATTTGCTTTAGGTGGAACGCGTGCTCCCCTCTTTTCTTCAAGAATATTGTGATATCATCCAGGTATACCACGACACTTCGTCCAATCAGTCCGGGGAAAGCTATGTCCATAGCTCTCTGGAACGTGGCCCCAGCGTTAATCAGTCCAAAGGGCATCCTTATATAGGCAAAAGTTCCCCATTTAGTTCTGAACGTTGTCTTCAATCTATCTTCCTCAGCTACTAACACCTGGTTGTAGCCAGAGAACCCGTCCAACAATGAAAACAATTCAGAACCAAAAACCATCTGTAGCAATTGCTCCATGGGAGGCACCGAATAGTTGTCTTTATCTGAGGCGCGATTTAAGTTTCTGAAGTCCACGCACAGTCTAATTTCTCCTGATTTTTTTCTGACCGGCACCAAATTTGACACCCACTCGGAGTGCCTGACTTTAAAAATAATCCTAGCGTCTAACATTTTCTTCACTTCGCTCTGAATTAGTGGTTCCAACTTTGGGTGCATCTTCCTCAACGGCTACTGATATGGCTTGACGCCTGCTTTAATAGGGACGATATGCTTGATGATGCTGGTGTCATAGGTTTTCAACTCTTCGTACGTCCACGCAAATACGTCCTTATACTATTTAAATAGACTAACGAACATTCCCCTTTCGGCCGGTGAGCAACATTTACCGAGATTTAAAAATTTAGGTTTCACCTCATTCCCCAAATTAATTAGCTCAAACTGCAACGTAGAGCTATGAGTCTTTACATTGGTGGGTCCCCTGAACTTTTCATTCAAGTCAAACATCTTTTCTAACGTTCTGACCCCTTTCGGGATGAAATTATCGTATTTCATCTCAGCCTGATGCTCTTCATCATCTATGATTTCTCCTTTAAACACCTCTTCATTCGTCAAGCATTCTATTATCTGTTGATCATCATCAAATACCCACAAGTTTGTGATCATATCCGGTACAGAAGGCCTGAAAAGAAGTTCGATAGAACAACGATTATTAGTAGGCACGAGTCTAGTGGCTGATGTGGCCAACAGATCAGCAGCTACGTTTTTTATTCTGGGAATTAAAATAATATTAAATGCATTAAAGTGTTTCAGCAGATCCCATACCTCATTCTGGTAAGCTTTCAAGTGAGGAGAAATACAGTGGATTTGATTCCGTATTTGTTTCACAATAATTTCAGAATCCCCAAAAACTTTCAAATTATTTACCTTCAATTCAATCGCTTTCTTGAGTCCCTGAACCAGTGCTTCGTACTCAGCTATGTTATTAATACACTCAAACTCTAATCTACAGGAAAGAAAATGTTTATTTTTTTGTGGGTCGATCAGGACACAACCAGCCCCTGACCCTTCTAAAGTTTTAGATCCATCAAAAAACAAAGTCCAAAAAACATTATCTACTGAATGTGAATCTATTCCTACTGCTAAATCTACTATGTTACAATCAATCTCATCAGCCTGAGAAAATCGAAGGAGATCAGGCTAGGTGTCAGATGTGTCGCTGGCTTCTTCTGCTTGATAATTCCCTGGTTCCAATTCGAGAAAATAGTTGCCCAATACAGAATCGACTGGTATATTCTTCTCATTCAGTTGAGTGACATTGTACTTCATGTGAGGCTCTCTTAAAATTTTAATCTGGTTTGGACTTCCCTTGTATGGAAACCACAGATGAGACCAGTCTGAGGTGAAATACCCATTTAATTTAGCTGACCAATCTCTGCTTAGGACCAGACCGTAAGTGTCTGGTATATCAGCCACCACGATATTAATGACTTGGCATACTTTGTCATTGGATGCCAGACGGATTAGGACGTCTTCCATCTGACCAATTACCTTAACGTCTGTCCTATCCAATTGAACCACCTTCCACGTGGTTGGCTTAGGCTGCCCATTTATTTTCTTACATACCGATATGGGCATGACATTAATTGACACCCCTGAGTCTACCAGACAATTGTGCACGTTATGATTGAAATTTTCAAATGTCAGGAGGAAAGGTGGACATTTACATTTAGACTCACCTCCAACGCTGGTTTCCCCAATTTCTTCTTCGCCTTGAGGTTGATTGTCAAGAGGCAGCTTCTCATCCGATTCCTCAAGTGCTATCAATAATCTTTCTTTCTGTTGAGGCACTTTGCACATTTCAAAAAGTGGGACATTTGCTTTTATCTTCTTCAAATCTTCCACAATGTCATAATTCATCTGCTACTCAATGGGGTTAGATTTATCAGCATTCTCCTTTTCTGCATTTGGTTTGGGCGGCGTTCTGTCCTGCTTAGGATCCTGGCTGGTAATAGTAAACTCGGGAATTATATCAGCCATGGGTTTATTTTGGAATTTCTTTTTAACGTTTCTCTGTAGTCTCCTAATCTTTGGGAATATTAGATTGTCATCTTTAAATGTCCCCTGACTTCTTGTTGTCACATTGGTGTCCACAAATTCTTTGTATCCTTGATTCCTTTCCTCTTCGGTATCAAATAAAGAAACAGAACCCCACAAGGCCATGGTCTCCTCTTCCTGCTCTTTAACAGAAGTTGCAGCAAAGTTCCCTTTTCTTTCTTCATCACCTTCCTCTGTTAATCTTGAATCCAACATCTGATTCATGACTAGTGTCATTGAATTTAGCCATTGCGGACAATTCTTTTCAGAGTGAGGCTGCTGGTGAAAGGTGCAGAAATTTTCCATCCCTATCTCTGTCAGGTTCATGGACGCAGTCTTGTGAGGAGGAGGTTGGGACTGACTGTTTTCCTCCCTTTTCTTATAATAAGGCCTATAGAACTTCTGTGTTTCCTTCTCTTTTTCCAAGTCTATGATCTTATTAGACAGCTTTTGCATCATTTTGGCCATACTTTCATAATCTGGTGCTTTCTCCTCTTTAGGCTTAGTGAACAATAAAGTTTTCCTTCTCTCTTTTGATTGTTCGGGGTAATCTTCGATGCTCTCCCTTTCAGCCTCCACTACTTCTGCTTCTTCATAGGTTTCTGTCAGAGTAGGCTTGGCCCTACCTTTCGCAAACATGGCCAAATCAGGACCCAAAGCTGAAGTATAGTATTCAATCAGTACTTTTTCTGAAGGCTTATCTATTTCAGAAAAGTTCTTAAGATATGCTGCAAACCTTTGTGTGAAACTGTGCACTTTTTCCTTCTTTTCTTTCTTCAATGCACATAGTCCTTTCATAAGGGCTGCGTGAGTCTTTTGAACTACATACTTACTTCTGAAAATTGTCTCGAAAGTATCCCAATCTGGGATAGAATTAGCAGGCAACCCAAAATACCATGATGCAACAGCTCCTTTGAGGGTATGCAGGAAAAGTATGCACACTACATCTTCATGTTCCCCAGCTCTCAATCCTTCTATTGCCAAGTAAAAACTCTGCAAATGATCATCCACTAAAATCTTCTCATTTGGATCAAACTTAGGCAATAGCTTTTCAAAGGCCTGAGGTAGGTCATGCAAAGGAGGAGTCAGGTTTAGGGGTGATCTGGCTTTCCATGCAGGTGGTGGATTTGGTGGATTGGGAGGAGGTTGGTTAGCGTTAACACCGACCATGAGTTGAGGTGGAGAGTGAGGAGGTGAACCAACAGGGGTGTGAATAGGAGAGGTGTAAGGGGTTTCTGGGCCTTCTTGATTCAAAGGTAGCTCAACTTCTTGCAAGGCGGTTTCCACAAGTTCTTCCCAGTCTCCAACCAGCACTGAATCTTCTGTCACGGGACGGTCTTTCTTTTTATACTCTCTCCTGGGCAATTCAGGAATAATTGGCAATCCTCCAATCTTCTTTATGTATGCCCTGGTGTGTCTTCTCAGGTCATTAACGATCTCATTGCGAACAGGATATAGATGTTCTCTATTTACCTCTTCAGGAATTGGATTACGTGGTCCACTACTTTCAGAACTGTAACCAGTGGAATAATCTCATGAAAACGGGTTTCCTCGGCCAGCCATGCACTGGCGGCCCTCCTTCTAGCGCCAAAACTGTTGAGGCCTAGAAAATTGCAGGCGGCAACAGTAAGGGATTCTCCCCAATCAACGTTCCCAACTAGCTCGTTGACTGTTTGGTATAGGGAATCTGTCCGGTTTGTGGTCCGGCTACCGTAGGTCAAGTAACAAACAAGGCTTTACCGGTTGCGGCCCGGTCCACCAAGTTTTTTAGTATTAAGAAATGAAATGCAAGTGCCTAACTAGATGCAGAGTGATAAAATGCCGGGAGCGCTCACAATGTGATGTGCAGGTTCTTACCTCTCATCTTAAAGCTCACAAACATTCAAATCACAGACAACAGGAAATAAACTAACTATCTACTCTATCCCTAGGGAGAAAGACTTGTCATTTCTGGTGAGTAATACACTTAGCACATGCATTACGAAGAGTTATAGTTAGCTAATACTCCTTTCAAAAACACATGAGCGATTACAGATATTCAAACAACCAAATAGCCAATTGCTTTATAAAAAAACACATCATCTATTACTCACAGTGGAAAATATCCTAAAAGATACCGAAGAACATTTAACAAGAACATAGGTTCAGGAAATCAAATATTCTCACAGTACATGAACACAGCTGAAAACGAAATAGTCCCTCTTCAACATAATTCATTGAATAGCATTGATACATCCCATTTTACTCTCTCCGACAGGTAAAATTGCAGTTTCCTATGCAAAACGAAGTAGTTCCTCTTACAAGCAAACATTTACAAAATTTTCCAGGGAAAAATCCCCCTCTCCTTCCTACTTTCAAATATTTAAACTACTATAGCCAACCCTTCGGGCTCCCCCCAGACGTGTGACTTTTTCGTTGCCCAAACGTTTCTGGTCCCCCATCTTTCAACTCACATTCATGATTGGTTGGGCAACTGCCGGGCCTTTCAGAACTCCGCGTTTGCTATTAAATGGTCCGTCTTCCTCCACGCCGTGGCATTTTGATCGCTCCTCCGTGCTCACCTGCAATCAATTGACAAGCATCATCCACTGGGATTACGTTATAAAACAAAATATTCAGATCTACTCATGAAACAACCAACCCGCAAGGAAATCACCATGCGCCGATACCACTACTTCGACCATGGCGGGAAACTTACTGGAGACTCAACAATACTTACATCGGACGGGTAGAGCACTCCACAGGTGGGAAACATCATTAATCGGACGTCGGAAGGATGGTACATCGGAAGCTGAAAGGATCTCCCAGCCAAAACGGTGGACGAGACAAAGGCTGAAGGCAAGTGACGAGGGCAGGAGGAGGCCAAGTCGGACGTCGGCAGACATTAGAATCAGAAGTTAAAAGAAACTCCCATCCGAAACGGTGGACGAGTCAGGGCTACGGGCCAGCGGCTTAAGGTTAACACGAATCGGACGTTGGGGAGATTTAGAGAGTCAGATGCTAAAACGATCTGAGAGCCGCAATGGCGGCGGAACAGAAAACTCACAGCTTCCGATATGAAATTAAAAAGAGGCTCGATTGCAAGAAAAATTCAAGTGTTGAAACAGTTTTAAGGATCAGGCACAGCTAGGTTCGTTCTTTCTCCGAAAAGGTAACTCTGAAGAACAATGATTTTTCTTTTTTCTTTTTTTTTCGACCAGTAAACCAGACATCCACGACTCAAACCAAAACTGAACAAGGCATAAATAAATCGGCTGACATCCATCTTCAAAGTGAAATGAAAAGAAGACAAGCCCACGAGGCTCAAGAATTTAATGATCAAACCAAGCAAAAATGATGAGGAGGGGCCCAGAATTTAAATAAAAATAAATTTGGGGAGAACAGTTGCGGCAGCAACAGGGTCACATGTGAGAATTTTGTTAATTTATTAAATTAATTATCATCCCCAATATTTTACTTTAGCATTCAATATATGTAACCTAAGTTCTAACACAAAAGTCTATTGTTAACAATATAATTCAATCCTTATCTTTGGCTTACCCTACATTGAATTAACGAATGCACTTAAGCACTTTAATAACATAAACTATTATTATCTAA
>LPNX010504007.1:587388-628789 GCA_001517045.1 Pseudotsuga menziesii | reverse complement strand
TATATATGTATTTGTTGATGTACCGCCAGTGAAATGAATGCTACTTGTTGAGATTGTTACTTGAATCATTTGTAGAGATGGATGTATTCTGAGTTATTATTGGTGTCTGATTATTCACAGATGGTTATATTGTTTATTGGGTATGATTGATGGTTAGATAGAGACCTATGAGGGGTATGAGTATACACCTTAGATGGATTGGGACTCTCTAAGTCCAATGAGACAATTTATTTCTAGTTTCGGGCACTTACAGATGTGATCAGGCTCACTCTGCCTTTCTGATGCAGTTTTTCTTCACAGATAGGTATTTTTGAGCAGGGAGATGTTTCAGTTGGATCTCCTAGGGCGTTCTAGGGGCATAGGGGGGTGTAGCCACTTGTTTATACCATTGTACTCTCATCCCAGAGAGTCTGCTGGGCTCAGTTTGACAACACAGGCACCCTAAGAGGCTGTTTTGGCAGGGTCACGTTTCCCGAGGCAGATTAAAAAATGATTAAATGGCTATTGAAGAAATCGATTTGGGCTACTGAGGCAAGGAAATGACATGGGATGAGTCATGATGATGAGAGTGATGACCTCCACACCTTCTCCAGCAATTGCAGCTCCTGATTGGTCCCACACCTATTTTTTAGGAATTTTTTATTATTTTCTGGAGCTCTTTTTGGAGGCTCACGATTTCCTCAAGGAGGCACAAAAGTCAAAGAATTAAATTGTTATATTATTTATTGTGCCATGGGGACACCCAAAGGGAGTGAGTCAAATACTCCTTAGACCCACCATGTGCTTTCATTTATTTCTTGTTAAGTGGGTTACCTTTATTTGGGTGGTTTAGTCCACTTTGGTAAATTATGGTTATATTGATCCATGTGTTGTATGTTGAGCTCATCTCAAGGATTGATTGGAACATTTCATCTTTTAATCTTAGCCACTCGTTTTGAAAGTGCTTAGGATTTGGTTATGATTGAAGTTCTCTCATTTCTATTTAAAGGAGAGAGCTTCTCATTTGTAAAAGGTCTTTGGCTCTTGGATCTGAATAATAGAAAGACTTTTTTTGTGGAAATTTTTCAGGATCTGCTTTGCATCTGATGTTCTCAAATGGTGATTGGAAAATCTTCAGCTTACTAGCATTGTGGAAATTCTCGTGAGATCTATATTTTTTTTGCTATCATTGTTTTGTCTACAGGAGGGCATTTTGGCTGGAGCGTTTTTGTAGGGGGACCTCAACTCACTCGATTCTCTTCGTATTGGATCAGGGGGTTTTCATTAGTTTCATTGTGTTGGGCTATAGGGCAGACCCGGGTTTTATACCATTAACTTTGCACCAACAAAAGACCCACAGTGTTGGCCCTTTCGGCAACAACCTGCGAACAGGTTGCAGTCTCACCCGAAACAGCTATGGGGTGCCGCAGAATCAGGTTTCTGCAAGCAGAAAAGGGATATTACTGTACCTTTAGCTTCTAACAAATGATAATCAGTAAATACAAAGCTTTGATATTACTTATTTAGCTTCGCGATTAAATAAACAAACAGTGCCTTGCTTAAACCTTTACTGGGAATTCACAGCGAAGTTAGTATTTTGCAGTGATCTTACTTATCAGTTATATATTTATCAATGCATAAAAGAACATAACATCAACACAACAAAACCACAACACACGATATAACGTGGTTCACCCCCAGTTTAGCGGCTACGTCCACAGAACTGTGTTTTATTCAACTCTTTACAAAAACCACAGTTCTGATCTGCGCACTCAGCTGTAGATCCCTTCAAGTCCTCAAAGCCGCGCACACAGCTGCAGGCCTCTGCGCACACAGCTACAGATCTTCTTAATCACCCAAAAACCCTCTGCGCACACAGCTGCAGAGGTCGTCCACGCACACAGCTGGGACTTAACCTTTCTTACAAACAAGCCTTAGCTTCGCATCAATACATCTTACATCAAAAGCCTAATCTGACTTCTTTACAAGAGTGTTTATTTATACAGCGCACTTATTACAAAACCATGGACTTGAACCATGGGCACCCCGAACCCTAAACCCTGGACTTAAACCATGGGTTTATTACAAAAAGAGGGCTTTGACTTAACCCCGACACCCCTAAGACTATTTTGAGTCGCAACTCCGCTTACAAACTTCCACAAAAACCGCAGAGTTACCAAAATTAGGGACCGTTAAGGTGCGCACCCCAACTGGCCCCTAAGACTCACCAGTGTCCCGTCCCGAGACACTCTGCTGCTCTTCTGGTAGACGAACCCTGTTGGCAAATACGGTAAACTATTTGTTTAGGCCGCGCATAATATCCTCAGCTGCCTGCTCCTTCTCGACTAACTCTTGTAGTGCTGCTGCTGACGCTTCACTGGCTTTTTCTTGTGCAAATGCATCATAGTCCTTCAGAACTTTGAGCTGGTTGTCCGCAGCAATGCTCAACTCCAAGGCTTCATTGATAAGGGGCTGCATAGAATCTTCCAACAGTGTTGCTTTCGCTCTGCATGACTCGATTTCCTGTTGGAGTTCCTTGCTTTGTTTTACCTTGAGCATTTTCTACATAGGAGGCAGAGTCTTAATTTCTGCCTTTACTACATCCAGCTCTGTCTGTCGCTGCTTGATTACTGCTTGCAGTTCTTCGACTTCGGGATTTTCCTGTAAAGTTGTCCAAGCCTCGACACTGTCCTCTAGCAGCTTTGCTGCACTGCTCACAAGGTCAGAGATTTTTGTTGCTAAAGCTTGGATGTCCCTGCGACGCTGGTCCCTAACCTCTGGGGGACTTTCTGGTTTGATGCGAAGTTGAAGCTCTGCAATCTGGGCCTCATGTTTTGCTCTTAGCGTCTCTACCTGGTTCCTTGACTGTAGTGCATAGTCTTTCAACTTAACTATCCTTCGCTCTAGTTCTTCTTCGGCCTGTATGTCGAAGTCGGGGAGACTTCGACATGCTTCGTCCACTACTCGCACTAGTGTGGTCTGCTTACTTTCCGCTGCATTCTTCCTCTGATCTGCTTCCTGCAGCTGTGCTGCGAGGTGCTCACTCTGCTCTGTGGCCTTTTGTAGCTGCGCGTGTGAGTAATTGTCTCGTGCTTGAATCTCCTTCATGATGGCCAACTGACAAAGATGCAGCTCCATCATAGTCATCTTGGTGTAGTCTATTCCTACGATCATGCTCATCTGTGAGCGAGATGCTGCGTCGGTTATTAGGAGAGCTGCGCTTGATACTTGTCCTTTATTTTCCCTAGCCGTCCATTGCCTTGTATCTGGCTGTGCGCTTGTTGGGGCACTGCTTGTTGTAGCGCCATTCACTGATTTTTCTGCAAGTTCCCTTAGCTCTGAAAGTCCCCGAGCTACGCCGGTAATTGCATTAAGGTGTGTAGCTGCAAACTTGGACCATTTCTTGGTGAGAACTGTTGTGGTCTTCGAGAGGGCCTGATTAAGCTCCTCACTTGTCAGGGTGGGCTCTTCATCAATATCTTTGTCCTTTGATGCCTTTACTTTCTTCCTGGAATGGGGCTGAGTTTTGGTCACTTCTTCGGCCTCTAGTGACTTGCGTTTATCTGGCCGATTAGGGTCTAAGATAGTTTTGACCAACTCCTCTTCTTCTCCTTCATCTCCGCCATCTCCACCTTGGTCGTTTGCACTCTGCTGCGACTCACTTTGCTCTTCGCTGTCCTCTGGGGGGTCCTGCTGCTGCGTCTGACTAGGGCCAACGTCCACATTGGTGACCGGAGGGATTGGAATGCTGGGCTTTGTTCCTGCGTCCTTCAGCCAGTTAGCCGACCACTGCTGAACTACCGCGAGGATGTCTTCTTTGGTCACCACATATGGCAACTTCCAGCATGCCTTCTTCTGATCTGCGCGGGCCTGGATGAAGACATTGTGCATGTCGGCCCTGAAGGTGGCCACTCCATCATATTGAGAGAATAGCTCATTACTGAGCCACAGGTCTTTACAATCTCATATGAGATACTCATGGCGTAAAAGGCAAACACAGTGTTCGTCATCTGCTGGGATGCTTTGTCCTGCGACACCCAGAGCGATGCATACCTCGCTGCACCTGGCATGCTTGCAGGTACGTCAATAAACTGCGCCTCGATGGGCTCTTTCCACTCGATCAGGGCAATAAGCACGATGAGCCATGAATAGTGAAAGGGTCTACCTTTTTCCTACGCGTCGCGGGCATCTTCAAGAAATTCCTTAGCGATGTATGCTGCCCAGTTGTAAATGTAGCCTTCCGCACAGTTTGCAGCAATACTTACAATCGGGGCAAGCACTTCATATGGTCTGCACTTTCTCATCAATTTGCAGGCTAAGAGTTCAGCTACGAAGCGAATGTTGTGATGCTGAATGACCGAGGTTTGATACCCTTGCTTCCCTTTCGTCAGCCCGAAGCGTTCCTTCATGCTATGTGCTAGCTTCACATCTTCATGCTTTCCCAAAAACTCAATGCTAGGGTCAAGTCCTTCCTTCGGCAGGCCCGTAATCTGGTGAATGAGTTCTCCATTGATAGCGATTTTCTGGTTTCCGATCCATAGGTACCCATCATGTACCAATGCCAATAATTGTTTGACCACCACGGTTACCTATGTGCTGCGACCGAAGTGGGGCACATCGAGCATCTTCAACAAACCAGTTTTGTCCAAGCCAGCAGTCCACTGTTTCACTTCTAATAATGTCGCTCCAGTCTCCTGATAGCGGACAGAGTGTAAGTATGTCCCAGGTGTGAACTGTGGAAATTTCTCGTGATCATTTGTATCGTGGTCAGCGTACTTGAGCCGGTCTATTTTCCTTGTCGTTGTCCCGACCAGCTGCACACCCGGTGGTAGCGAAGGGGTGCGTAATGTGAACTTCTTTGTCCGCCGAGGGAGCTGAACTCCTGGTTGAACTGGCGGAAGATACGGTGGACGCTGTGGTGCAATGTTCTCATCCTCTTAGAGCGGGACCTCTGCTGAGCCGGACGGATTCATCTCGGGATCCTTCGGTGTTTTTCCTGATTGCTGGTGTCTGTCTTCATTCCACTTAGAGCGAACTTCAGGTTTAAATTTTTTTCTGGTAGAGCGTGTCTGCATTGGCTGGGTCGGTGCTGGGGGAGTCTCTTCGTGGGGTGTAGACGCAGGTGGGTGGCTGAAAAGGTGCGGCAGACCCTCCTGTTCAAATTCTCTCACTAACTTCTGAAGCTCGCTATCAGCTGACATGGATGCAATTGTAAAACTCAAGAAATTGTAGAATGCGAACGTCGCGGGTGTGGGTGTCTTCTTATAGAATCCATCCACAACATTTGCCATAGCTGTGCATTGATGATACCAAATCTGACAAAGATCTTGTCCAAACGGCGGTAGATTTTCCAAGATCTCATTAATACAGGCAGTAAATACAAGTAGCGTACCGGTGCCGCCAATTTTGATTTCTTCCAACGGTCGTATTTTAAGCTTCGACACATCTTTCCTTCTTCAGCACAAGCAGTGACTCTGGCTGCGCCAAAATAAGGACATTCGACATTTCCTGATACCAGCTTCAACCTGGCTTCGAGCTTCAACCCATGACAGAATGTTGTCCACCACCTCAGTGATTCCTTTCAGTTTTGAGAGCCCTGTCAGAGATGGGTCCTGATATTCATGGAGAAGTTGGGTCACTTTGCTCACCATTTCGTCATCCCAATAATTTCCAATGGTAGCATACTTAGGGTTTTCTTCTGACACAATGTTTATGGTCCGCGTCTTCAGGGGTTGAGTCACTTCAGGTGCTTCAACTGCTGGTCCATGTACTTCGCAGTGTCCTTCGGACTCAGGAATGTTAATGTTGCGCGGATCATCATCCTCGTCAATTGCGAGGTTATAACATTCTACTGCATTGGCTTCTTGTTCCTTCCAATCAGGTTGGTATTCTGCTATTTCTTGATCATCAAATACTTTAGTATAGATCAACCTAACAGCTGCGTCCAAAGCAGGAGAAACCTCATTAATAGAAAATGTCAGCACAAAACTATCAACAAGACAATCCCAACTTACAGTACCGTGCCGAAGCTCGACCTCCGCATACCAGTTCTTTGCTATAGGTTTCAGGGTGTGCACAAACCTATGTACCCATTCTTCACGAGGTACATGCTTCCATGCCTCGTAGCATTGCTCCAAATGTCCCTGAGGACTAGTCTTACCATTAAACCTGCTTCGCACCTCCTGAGGTTGGTCCCTGAATCTGAGGCAAAGGGACTTCTGGCACGCTCCCCAACTATGAATGTACTTTTTGTGACCATTCCACCATCTGGCTGCTGTGGCTCTGAATGCTGAATCCAGAGTCTCCATTTTCTGTGAGTCTGGTACCTGCTCTGAGAATTGCACAATAAACTCTTCTGGGTCTGTCGAACCATCAAAAACAGGTAAGGTTCTTGTTTGTGAGCCAAGCCATCTGAGAGACTTGGTAATTCTGGCACATCGATGTCCATGTAGCTCATACAGTCTAGTCTGCCAATTCTCTAGGCCATCATCTGAATCTGTCATGCAGGAGCTGTCACTGCCAATCCATGATACCTTCGGCAGTAGGATCAACATAATCTTCTTCCTTCGCTGTGATATTGTAGATATGGTCCAAAACATCCTGGTCTTCATCTCTTACTAGCTCGGTGTACCTCTCTCCTTGAGAAGGATCCAATGGGACTATGACTCTCAGTCCTTTCCCTTCGAAAGTCATCTGCCTCTTCTTCAAGTTGATTACTGCATCATTATCTATTGCCCATTCAATGCCTAGTAGTGCTGGATAGGGGTTACTGTCATCAATTATTTCAATTACCTCGAAGTTTGCTAAGGTACTGACTCCATCAATATCTACGGATATACTAGGGAGTCTTCCTAGGGGCACAATCTTCTGCTGATTGGCTAATCTTAACTGTATAGGGGACCATTCCAGAGTAGGTTTTCCCATTTGCTCCCATGTCTGCTTAGTTAAGACATTTACTTCTGATCCTAGGTCCAAGATGACATCAGTCATGTCATATTCTCCTATCTGAGCATTCAATCCCATTTCCCTACCAGTTCTTCTGACTCTATGAACAGTTTTTTCCTTACCAGAACTTCGCTGAGGTTCGCAAGAGGCAATAACTTTCTGCAACTCATTTAAAGCATTCTGATTTCTCAAGAGCTTCATTCAACTCTGTAAAAAGGAGGACAGTGTACTTACTTTATCCGTCGAAGCTTCTTGCGGCTGCGACTGCTGCTGAGGCTGTTGCGCAGGTACTACTGATGTGTTGGGGTCAGCAAAGTCTCTCTTGGCTTCCATAAATGTCTCTTTTTCTCTTTCGACATCAAATGCTGGGAGTTTTTCTGGGGCCTTACGAACCTAGGCCTCAGCAGGTTGTGTTTCCTTGTTCTGCACTTCCGTCATAGCTCCACTCCTGGTAACAACATTAACGGCTGGGACAGGTCGTTGCTCAACAGCAATCAACTGAATATTCTGAGTAGGGGCACTATCTCTTTCTTGAATCTTCGCTATCAGCTGCGGACATTGCTCAATCACATGGTCGACAGCTCTGCAATATCGACATGTCGTAGTTGGGTTCCGACAGTCTCTAGCTAGATGTCCTGCCTGGTTACAGTTATAGCACACAACCTGGCCTCGACCTCTGCCAGCCATACCACCACGACCACGACCTCCAAAAGCTCCACGACCTGATGTACTACCGCGGTAACCATATCCATCATTGCCTTGGCCATCATTTTGTACCCGATAAGCATCATAAGTGTGTTCTCTCATGAGGTCAAAGCTGCGACACTCATCTTCGTTGTGTCCTACCGACTTACAGAACTTACAATAAGGGTTCTTAGGGACTTGCACATACCTCTGCAGAAGATAACAGTCTTCAGGTCGATGCTGGCCAGTTGTCCTACAAATCTCACAATATAGAACACTAGGGTTGAACGAGTTTCGTGCACCAGAATTCAGGAAATTTCTTACCGCAGGACACTGTTCGTTGTTGTGACCCTCTGTCCAACATCGTGTACACCAAACCTCTTCGCGACTCGCTTTCCCTTTTTTCATATCGCGAAGCTCCAGAGCCATCGCTGCCAACTGCGCTTGTATTTGAGCGATACCAGAATTATCTTCGACAGGGGTTGTTTCAAGCTTCATAGCGATTTCCAAAGCCTACTGCTGATCCGCAACCTTCTGTTGCATGAGTGGAGTCCTGATGTGCGGTAACAGAGCTGCAATGAACCATTCCTTATGCTGCGCTGGTCCAATGGTGAAACTGACTTGATCTAGCAGAACTTTGAACCTCTGGTCAAAGTCCCACACTGATTCTCCTCGCCTCTGCTGGATTTCCTTTAGCTCAGTGATACACTGCGACTCTGATTTCGGCTTCTTAAATTCCTTTATCATTACTGCTTTTATATCAACCAAGACATGGTTCTGAGTGCTGGAGAACTTCATGAACCAGGTCAAAGCGCGGTCTCTAAAAGAAGTAACCAGCTGCGCTCTTTTTGTATCTTGATCCGTAGTGTTCTTAGCAGTCCACACTGCTTCACATAAGAACCAGAACTGTTCTGGATCCTCTGATCCAGTTCCTTTGAAAACAGGGAGCTTAATGTCGTCATTTATATGGGCCATCGCAGATCTAGGGGGGGGAGGGAGAGGGACTGGTAGTAGGCGGGGGGGAACTTACTGGGGTAGACTAACATACGACAGGAATACTCGGGCTAGGGGTACTTTCAAACTGCGACGGGTTCTCAGGGATAATAGGTCTTCACTGCGGGGTTACCGGAGGGTTTCCAACAGAAGGGTTTTCTTCGGGCTCTGAGGCTGCTGGACTTACGAGGTTAGGCTCGGTATTCTGACCTAGGGTATAGGACTCAAAATTTCTCTTGTACCTTTTGCCACTTCGCAGCAAACCACTTTGCTCGTCGAAGGTACTTTCACTTGCAAACATAGGTTAGTAATACTAAATCTAACAGTCTGATTCAATGAGCAATATACCTTTTTCAGCCAATAGCATTTTAATTCTTAAACTAAATAAATTCAAGTACTTACCCCTTGGTCCTTTGAAGAACTGTCGTTCGGCTTCGCTGAAGGATGTACTGGTGTCAATGGCGAACTCTGTCACAAATGCTTCAAGGGTTCGTGTTGTCCAGAAATCAACAGTGCGGGATATCTCGTTGTTCACCCTTTTCAATATATTAATCCTTGCGGGGGTCCAAGCAGGAAATTGACCTTCTCGAAAGTTCGTCCTTCTCTCTGTTAACCTAGATAACCACTGGTGCAACTCTATGTGGATACTACCAAAGAAAATTTCATAAACATCAGAAAAAACATACTTTTGTAAAAAGTCGTTTGCACTAAGATGCGGATCTTTGTTCGCATGTACAGCAAAGTTCAGATAAGTCGCTTCAATCCAATCACGGATTTCTTTCACTGAGGGTCTCCAAAACATAGCCCTCGAGGTACGTACGACGTAAACCCCTCTTGAATAGATACTAAGTTCAACCAGCGACGGAACCAATTTGTTGGGCTATAGGGCAGACCCGGGTTTTATACCATTAACTTCGCACCAACAAAAGACCCACAGTGTTGGCCCTTTCGGCAACAACCTACGAACAGGTTGCAGTCTCACCCGAAACAGCTATGGGGTGCCGCAGAATCAGGTTTCTGCAAGCAGAAGAGGGATATTACTGTACCTTTAGCTTCTAACAAATGATAATTAGTAACTACAGAGCTTTGATATTACTTATTTAGCTTCGCGATTAGATAAACAAACAGTGCCTTGCTTAACTCTTTACTGGGAATTCACAGCGAAGTTAGTATTTTGCAGTGATCTTACTTATCAGTTATATATTTATCAATGCATAACAGAACATAACATCAACACAACAAAACCACAACACACGATATAACGTGGTTCACCCCCAGTTTAGGGGCTACGTCCACAGAACTGTGTTTTATTCAACTCTTTACAAAAACCACAGTTCTGATCTGCACACTCAGCTGTAGATCCCTTCAAGTCCTCAAAGCCTCGCACACAGCTGCAGATCTTCTTAATCAACCAAAAACCCTCTACGCACACAGCTGCAGAGGTCGTCCATGCACACAGCTGGGACTTAACCTTTTTTACAAACAAGCCTTAGCTTCACATCAATACATCATACATCAAAAGCCTAAACTGACTTTTTTACAAGAGTGCTTATTTATACAACGCACTTATTACAAAACCATGGACTTAAACCATGGGCACCCCGAACCCTAAACCCTGGACTTAAACCATAGGTTTATTACAAAAAGAGGGCTTTGACTTAACCCCGACACCCCTAAGACTATTTTGAGTCGCAACTCCGCTTACAAACTTCCACAAAAACCGCGGAGTTACCAAAATTAGGGACCGTTAAGATGCGCGCCCCAACACATTGTGATCTATGATTACTTCGTTTTACTTTCTTGTAGCATTTAGTTTCTTTATCTTGTATTAGCAAATCTAATATGGTTGACGTTTGCTTATGCAGAGTAGGGGGCGCATTGGTGGCTTGGAGCTTGCATACGCCATAGAAATCACGGGGATCTTCCAGAATTGATCGGGATAGCAAAGATCATCACTGTTAAAGACTTCTACAAACTTTTCCAGGTAAGATCCAACAGGTAAGTCTCTTCTTTTCAGATCTTATTCCATTGTACCTTGATTTTCTTCAAACTTTTTCTAAAAACTCCTAAAACACTAAAAACTCTAAAAATCAATAAATTTGGGACTAGTCCGATCTTTTTCCAAACCATTTCTGGGTTTCATAGATTGGGCCTCCCCTTCATCAAATCAACTGAAACGCTAGTCAAATTCCTCACAGTTTGACCTAGATCTGATTTTTAAGTAGAAAACTGCATAACCGCTCATCAAAAAATTGACCTGCTAGGGTTTTGAGTTTTTCTAAATTCTGACTTCACTAACGGATAGATTGGGTCCCACACAGCCTAAGTCAACCCCAACGCTGTCCAATTGCTTGACCATTTGACCTAGATCTGAAAAATTGACTGATACAGCCCTAGCGCCCTCAATGAAAACTGGACTTTTCCGGAAGTGATTTTTTCTGAAATCTGACAAGATAGGCTATAATAGATTAGGGCCCAAGCACTCCAGAACACCCCCAGCGTTGAGCTAGTTCATTCTGGTTTTCCCTAGATCTAAAAAATTAGTTTTCACCCTCCTAGCCCCCATCATCAGATTTTGACTTTTCTAGATCTGATTTTTCTGCTGATTTCCTGATTTAGGCTTGTAGATCAGGTCATCTTGACCTCTTTTCTCCTTCAACGCTAAGCCATTAGCCCCCAGGTGACCCTAGAACTGCAGATCTGTCCTTCTAAGCCCTAGCGCTAGCCTTCCATTGAGTTGGTTTTCCTGTACCTTAGCTTTTCCGTATCAATTACTTTTTGGGTTCGTAGATCAAGGTGTATCCCAGGTGGGTTCTCTAAAACGTTGGTTTACTGCTGACTCCATTGCCCAATGCACACAAGGCACTCATCTCCTAGCTAGCGCTAGCCCCATCCTGACCTCATTCTTACTCCATTTGCCAACACCTACTGATAACTCAAGTCATCTATCCTTCATTGATTTTGTCCCCTTGGTACTAAGCAGTCCCAACTCTGTTCTTGCTCACCCTGTCACAGTTACGTTTTCCAAGACAGTGGTCATCTCCACCAGCTGCTAGTACCAAAACCCTAGAGCTAGGGTTTCCATTTACCTTGCACCTTAAGTACCCTTAAGCTCCATCTGATTTTCTTCTGGTGTCTAGGTCTGATCTCTCCTGTCGGGAGCAGATCCGGGTCTCCCCCATTATTGTCTTAGACTAGGATAACATAAAGTGAAGGCTGCCTCGATTGGCATGATAACCATCCATTTGGGAGTCTAGGCAGTCGTGGTTCCACCCCTTAGTTGCTTTCCCCTCTACCATCCATCCCGGATCCACCTCACACAGGCAACTACAAGGCGGGTGATAACAAGGTTCTTACATAGTTTGAAGAGAAGTTCTCTCTCGGCCTGCTTTTGACTGGTATTTGGACTTAGACGCACCTGTTGATGAAAATCTATACAAGAATGATGATAGAATGATGATAATCCTATAGTATCGATGCACTGCAAATGGAAGTATACAATAATGAACATGCATGATGTGATGCATACATGATACACATCGTGTATACCCTTAGCCCTAGGACGATGATGACATCTATGCACAGTGGTATGTATACTGTGAAGTGGTGAAGAAGGTAGTAATGATATACTTACAGTGTCATAAATAATGATGATAAGTGATATGTGAAGTGGACCCTTGATGATACTATATGACAAGGGTTGACGATGAGCAGATTGATCAACAGTACTTCAGCAACTGTGATGAGCAGATAACCAGCAGTGTTGAAGACATGAGTAGCAGTGAGAAGATGAACAAGATGATTGATGCGCAGCAGTATTGATAAGCAGATTGCAAAGAGTGATGAGCAGCAGAGTGTATTACAGCAGTGTTGATGACATGGGTGATGAGCAGCTAAGATGATGTGGCAGTGAGCGCACTTGACCGTGATATGTGTGTGTGACGAGTGTGTTGAGACAGTGAGCTGTAATTGTAAAAGCAAGCTTGTCTTGCTTTTGAGGTTAGGATACCTCAAACCCTTCTTAGCAGGGTCTAAGAAAACCAGGCAGGGTCCTAGATGAAGAGTAGGTGCTCTTTGTATCAATAGGTGCTGATTTTACCTCACGGTTGTAGCCGTTCCAAAAACAAATACAAAAGGATTACAAAATCATATGGTGTTGTGTTTTCTTGTGCTATGGTTCTTGTTATGACTCCATGATTCAGATGCTCATAATTTATAAATGATGAAGTGGTAGATGTTTATGAAATAATTATGTAAATGGTAGAATAATGCGTTGGTGAATTGGTAGTTGATTGATAGAAGTTAAGAAAAGATTGAAAATTGGCCTCACACTAATTCACCCCCCCCCCCCTCTCAGTGTGAACATTGTGTCCAACAAAGGAAAATCTAGTTAAGGTCTTGTTATCATATGCATGTTAGCTACCATGATGCAAATCCTATGCCATAAATTGTCAGCCAATCCTTACATGAGCTGAACAGATCTTCAACTATATGAGCATCGGTGACAGAGTATTTTTCAGAGCTAGCCAGAGTATTAGTGGACCAAGAGCATTCCAGTTTTTCCCCTTTGTCAGGACTGAGCCCACATGACACCGTATTGAGGAGTGAGTTATACCATGGTTCACTTGGCATAGCATATGGCTAATATATTTCCTTACATGAGCTGAACAGATCTTCAACTATATGAGCATCGGTGACAGAGTATTTTTCAGAGCTAGCCAGAGTATTAGTGGACCAAGAGTATGCCAGTTTTTCCCCTTCGTCAGGACTGAGCCCACATGACACCGTATTGAGAACTGAGTTAGACCATGGTTCACTTAGCATAGCATATGGCTAATATATTTCCTATGCCCCTTTATTCAGTAAGAGGCAGAATTCAGGCCCGAGTCCAGGTATTTGGCACAACATGTACTTTTTTTGCGTGCACATGGATGTTATGCATTAGCTCGTTTATTCATGTTAGTAGTTTGACTTAGCATGTAATGACTAGATTGGTGATCCAGTGTTTTATTTAGATGTTCGCGTTGGCTTCTGGTAGGAGTTATCATGTTGCCTTAATTGTCAGGCTCCTATGTATGCACACTGGTTCCTTCCCCATCTTGGTACACACTCGGTTACCTTTCCTCCTGTTGCTAGCTGTTATATAAAAAATATATAACTTAAAGAGATATATGATGAATATGATTGTCATTGATGACAATACATTAATGACAAAGGTCAAATTCATATGGTCATTGGATGACATGAAGAATATGGAAAGAAGGACATGACTTGGGTATTGGAACATGGAGCATGGCCAAATGACCCATTCTGTGGTCATTTGTGGTTTGCATGCTTATTGAGGGCTTGATGGGGTCTTGGAACCCTTGGACACTCTTGTTTGCTTGTAGATGATATTTATGTTGGTCCAGGCTACTATTTGTTGATGCTCTTACACTTCTATATGTATGTACCTGACAAAGAAGCCTTGGAGAGTCGTGAACATGATTTATGAAGAACTCGGTTTTTGTAGCATCTTGGACCATGAAAACCTGATGGTCATGGAGACTTGGGTCTTGGACCAACATTTGATAAGTCTGGATTTTGTTTCTCGCATGGGAAGAAGTCCTCGACATATTGAAGATAATTCAAGGGTAACGACAACACAAAATTGTGTTTGAAATATTCCAGGTCAGCCCAGCCCAAAAGAAATATAATTAAAATTAAAATAAAAAATAATTACTTTTGACAAGTCGGCTCAAATACTTTGGAAAACGAGTATAAATACCAAGTCAACATTTCTCATTTGAGGTTGACAAAAATAATTCGATTGAGCTCTGAAATTCACATACAGCAGAGGTAGCCGCGGTAAGAGGGTGTAAAAATTTTTTTTTCAGTCTTTTCTTTCTAAAATTTTGGGTCACAATCTGAGGAAATTCCGTGGTAAGGCTGTTTGTGACAGCTCTGAAATTTCTGAGTATATTTTGCAGCAGCTGAGTGAAGCAAGACTGTATTAGTCTGCAATTCGTAAGGCTCTGAATTTCCGTATATCACTGAGGTAGCCGCAGTCAAACAAAACAAAGGAGTGCTCTGAAATAGTGAGCTGTTCACTGAGGAAATTCGTGGGCAGCAGCAGTCAACAGTTGGAGGTCTGAAATTTGGAAGCTTATGTGTACATACTCTCTGAATTTCGGGTAGATAAAGGTAAACTCGTGGGTGACTGAGGCAGCCACAGTATAAAGTTTAAGTGCAGACTTTGGGTTAATCACAAAGGAAGCCACAGTGGAAATACAGTAGACATCTCTGCTTGCATAGAAATTGCAGCAGCTGCAGAAAGTAGAACAGCAGTAGCAAAAGGATGGAGTTGTTGAAGCTTTGATCAAACCACAGAAGCAGTAAGAAAGCTAAGGCATTCTGATCTCTGTTTGGTGTCTAATTTGTAGCATTGTGTTTAACTTTGATATTAAACATGTGCATCAGTAAGCAAAAGGATGAAGGCCTGATCTGAGTCGAGGCTGGTATATCCACAGGTGATTGAAATCTTAAATAGATTTGAAAGCATATTAAAATGGCATTACTTATAGTAGTAGAACATTGTACTGAACTCAGTAACAAAGCTACAATAGTAAACAAATTCACAGCATAGTGATTTTTGTGAGCCTTGGCTTGGCTTGACAAATTGACATGATAGTGATGACAGTGACAACATGATGAGCAGTAGTTGGTTGTTTGATGAAATGTGTGATAGGCAGTTCTCTTGACATGCATTGCCTGTGAAAGTTGATGACAGCGATTTGTACAGTGATTGATTGACTTGGACAGTGGCATCAGTGATAAACACAGCAGAAGCAACTTGACAGAGACTTGATTGAGATGACAGAATTAATGACATGAGAAGTGATTGATGAATTGTACAAATGTAATTGAGACAGTGATAAGCATGTAATAGAAGCTGGGACTTGTACTATTTTTCTTAGTTGGATCTAAGAAAAGACCAAGCTGAGTCGTGGAATAAAAGTTGGTGCTTCTAATTCAGTTGTAGCTGGTTAACCTCTTGGTTGTAGCAAATTGAAGAAATACAAAAGATTACAAAACTATATCTTGTATCTCTTGCAATGTGTTAACGATCTGTTTTACTTAATGAATGACATGTGCTTAGTTGATTACTGAAATATAGTTCATTGATGAATATGATATTGAAATGAATTTGTAAATGATTTAAAAGAAGAAGTTGAAATTGTTAATAAGTCGAAGCTCACTGATTCACCCCCCTCTCAGTGTGCCATTATGTCTAACAATATATATACTATGTCACATGGTACGGGTTCGAGTTCGAGTTCGAGAAGGTTGAAGTTCGGTTCGAATTCGAATTTTTTAATAAGGTTCGAAATGAGGTTCGCCATTAAATTCGTCTATATTCATTTTAAAAATATAATATATTTTAAAAATAATTATTTTATGATATATTGACCTAACAAATATATATTTTTATCCTATTTAAAATACTTTATAACATCATTGTGCTTATAATTAATATATAATAAAAAAACATTAATATATAATGCATATATTTAATATATGCACATTAAATAAAATAAAGTTAACTAACCTTTCTACTTGCGACCTGTCATGTATCCATAGATTTTCCAAAGTAAAATATCGTGAGAGAGTTTATAATCAAACGGTTGAAATACTAGAAGCTCGAGGAGTTCAAACCTACGCGGTGTCCATTGAATTTCACCAGCTCATAACCTCAATCAACAGGCCTATGCGAGCGTAGTGTGGAGTCCAGACTCGTCCAATTGTCGAGTGTGATTGCGGGTGACGGGATGAGCAGCAAATGCGAGAAGCCGAATGCACAGAGAACGTGGGCGATGGAATGAGCAGGGGCCACGGGCGATGGAATGAGCAGGGGTCCACGGGCGGTGGAATGAATAAAGAATGCGGGCTTACAACGACGACGAGAGTATGTTTGGGAAAGAAATTCGCCGAACTAAATCGAATTCCAAAAAAAAATTTGAAATTCGCCGAATTTCGAACTTGAAGGCTGAAATTCGGCGAACCCTGTGACATAGTATATATATTATAAACATATATAAAAATTAAATATTAATATTAATTATTAATATTAATAATTAATAAATAAGAAATGATTAGTTAAATTAATTAATTAATTAGAAAATAGAAAGAGATGTACCCTTTCATTTGAAAAGGCACGATAAGGTTTATATAGAACCCTACCAACGTAATTGTAAAATCATCATTCATATTCACTTTTACTCTTATATTAGTATACAGCATGGAACTATTTTCTATTAGATTATTCAATTGAGATAGTTTTCGAGAATATCTGGATACGGGTATTACATTGGTATCAGATCCTGCCCTTCCTCAGGCTTCTGCTGATCTCTGGTTTGTAGCCAAACTCTCAAGTTTTCCTTGAATCTAGATCTTTGATCTAACACAGGATTTTAGCCATCTTCGACGTGACATGCAACCCTGCTCCTCTTCACACTCACGTTATCCCCCCTCCAGTTATTAATGCCACTACCTGCGCCTTCCACGAGCTCCACCACTACAATAGCTCCAACCCCAACCCCCTTCATTCTCCATAGCCACATGCCCTTTCCCGCCTTTTCACCATTAAAGCTTGAAACCCAAATTCTAAGCATTCAAAAAAAATTATAATAATATTATTAAAATCCATATACTATCAAACTCTAATAATAATTATTATTATAGTTATTATTTTGGAAATAATAATTCTTTTGTAAATTATAAAACAAAAAGTCAAAGTAGTCAAATAAAAAAAGGACCAAGTCAAAGAAAATACTAAAAGAGCGGAAATCAAATCTCGAAAGGTATTGAAGAAGTCATTGAAGCCACAATTATGAATTTATTGAAGAAATTATGGATTCGATATATAAATCTAAATTTTGGGCTAAGTGTCCTTATTGCGAAATGGAATTCCAATATCATTTTTTTAAGAATTGCAATCGCTCTTGTCCAATATGTGATAAATATATTATTATGAAAGACGATCAAGGTAACTTACAATTGCAATCACAGGGATTGGAAAGCGAATTAGGTTACTACAAGGAAAGCAATAAAAATCTACAATTTGAGATAAGTAAATGAAGCATTCTTGATCAGTTGATAGAACAAGAGAATCATTGCTTAAAAGATCAAAATCAAAAGCTGGAAAAAACTAATGAAGACATCGAGAAAATGTTATCAACTAAGAATAAAGAAATATCTCGATTAAAAAATCACAATCAAGATCTTGAAGACCAAAATCAAAAGGTCAAAAAATAACGAAAAAATCGCAGTATAGGAGTGATAACGATTTAGAAGAAGATATAAAGTGTTTAAACAAGCTCATCATGGACAAAGATGATGAATTGGCGCAAATCCAAAGAAAGTTAAAAAGTCAAGAATCAGAGATATGTCAGCAACAGAAGGAAGAACTCCAGCAAAAGTAAGACGACACTAAAAAGAAGCACAAGTAAGAAATTGTGAAAATCAATGGCAAATTAGCAAGCAATATCGAAAAACTATTTCGACTAAGAATTGATAACAAGACATTACTTACGAAAATCAAGAAACTAAAAATTAGTCGAAAGATGGAACTTGCTAATGAAGACCTCGAAGAAAGAATACTAAAAAAACAAGAAGAAAACCATCATCTAAGAAATTTTAATCAAGAAATAGAGGAACAAATCAAGAGGTTAAAAGAGGACAAACAGTCGCAACATGAAATCCGTTAGTTCAAATCGAGAAGGAAGCATCCAAACTCTTCGAAAAGCAACTTCAAGTTGACAAGGAAGAAACAAATACAAATTCAATCCCCGTCACAGTTCAAAAGGATGTCAGTCAAATAGGAAGAAACAAAAAGAAAACTCCTTATCGACACCCAAATTACAAAAATCATTTTGACCAACGACAGGGTCAAAATCAACATAAACAGAGGAGTTATAATTTCAAAAGCGAAAGAACACAAAATCTGCAACCTCAGCAAAAAACGGAAAAATTTATCCAACAAGGAGATCAACAATCATCTTCGATAAAGATAGATCTCGGACGTGTAAATTTTCCTTTCATATTCAACTAGGGTTAAACAGTGCATGCAAAATACCAACAGATAACCAGACATGAATATCTTTTACAGTATACAACGAAATATAAAACTGAGAAATAACTCACAATATCACATCACAATATTGACACTATTATTTTGGGTATGGAAACCCCCGAAAAAACCCAAGATGGAAAAACCGGGGGTGCAGCAGTCAGATTTAGATTTTATTATGAGAAAATATGGAACTTTTACAATCACTGCAAATTCACCCAAACCTGACGAATGCAATACCCGGAAGAATCATTGGGCAAATCCCAGCTAAACCTCAACACCCTCCTGTGTGAGTGTACGGCCCAACTGTATGAAGCTCGATGATCCTGTTGCTCGTTCCTCCGTCTTCTCAATGAAATCCTCTGTCTGACTTTCTCTCCCTGTCTGTATCATATCTCTGTCGGAGTGCAACTGTGTGTTCTCTCCACCAATTGATCTACCTTTTATAACTTTAGGTAAAGCAAAAACCCTAATTTCACTTTCACTTTAACTAGTGGTTCACTAAAGTTAATTTAGATCACTTTAACTTATTTTCCCAAGTAAACTTAGGAAAAGTAAATTAAATACAACTGGTTTCCCAATTTAAGTCTTCTGCATGCAAGAACACATGCATGCAGGAAGACCTTCCTTGTTGCTACTAGTTTAACACTCCCTCTCAACGAGGAAGGGATTTGATAGCAACCCCAACTTATCCCTAAACTTCACAAAACTCTGTATGCAAAGTGCCTTGGTGAAAATGTCTACCACCTACTCATCTTTCTGTATGTACTCCAACCAAATGGTTCCCCTCTGAACACAATCTCTCAAGAAGTGGTATTTGATGTCTATGTGTTTGCTCCGGTCATGGAACACTAGATTCTCAAATAGCCTGATGCCACTCTGATTGTCACAGTGAACTACTGTAGCCTCTAGCTCACACTCGAACAACCCTGCAGATAACTTCCTCAGCCACATACCCGCACAAGCAGCCATGCTAGATGCCATGTACTCAGCCTTTGCCGAGCTCAATGCAACTGACTTCTGCTTCTTGCTGAACCAAGAGACAACCTCTGATCCAATGCTGAAACAACAACCTGAAGTACTCTTTCGGTCCTCTACACATCCTGCCTAGTCAGCATCTGTGAAACCTGCTAACTGTACACTCCCCCTGCGCTCATAAACCAATCCATACTCCACTGTACCTTTGATATAGTGAAGTATGTGCTTCGCGGCCGTCCAATGCCCTCTCCAAGGGTCCACTACGAACTGACAGAAAGAGTTGACTGCAAAGCTGATGTCTAGTTGAGTGTTGACCAAATACATAAGCGATCTGATAAGCTAACAATACAAGGTAGGATCAAATCCGTCTAACCCTGATGCATCAATCTTCCTCTAGTTGGAAACTAGAGGTATGTCCATAGGCTTGCAATCCTCCATCCTAAATCTCTTCAAGATCTCTACTGCATACTTCCCCTATCCAATGAAGAAGCATCCATCTCTTTGCCAAACCTCCAAGCCCAGAAAGTAATGCATCAGCCCAAGGTCTTTCATCTCAAAGACTCAAACTCTACTCCAAGGTTGGAATTACAGTCTCCAATCAGCCTCTCATCTCTTGTCAAAACGAGATCATCCACATATAAGACCAATATGAGAGGCACCTCACCTGTCAAGAAGTACAGGTTGTGGTCAACCTCACTTCACTGAAATCCCATCTCCCGTAGATAGCTGTCAATCCTCGAGTACCATGCTCGAGGTGCCTGCTTGAGCTCGTAAAGAGCTCGATGCAGTCTACATACATGCATCTCCCTGTTCTCCACATAAAACCCCTCTGGCTGCTCAATATACACCTCCTCCTCTATAACTCCGTTGAGGAAGGCAGTATTGACATCCATCTAAAGGACACGCCAACCCATCTCAGCTGCTAGTGAAATAATGGTCCGAATGGAAGAATACCTGACAATAGGGGCGAAGGTCTCCTCATAATCAATACCCTCTGTTATCACATATATAGTAGCCAGGCTACCATATTCTATTTTTTAGACACAGTACCTTTTTCAGCCAGATCTCTTACATATGAGATGCTGAGATGAGCAGTTGTGATGGATCATTATTATGTTAGTGGACTATTGTACTCTCCCATGTCAGGACTGAGTCTCGGGACACTCAGATTTGAGGACCGATGTAGCCATTTATGTCATTTTTAGAGCAGTCATTGATGCCCAGTTTTATGTCAGTTCTTTCTCATTGGACAGATGATGTCTCATATGGATTATATTGCATGGTTATGACTCAGCATTTTATATTGTGTTATTGTTATTATTGCTCTTATACTAATTTTTGTGACATGTATTAACTTGTGGTATCATGATCTGGCGGTCATAATTATATGGACTTGGTTGTATCTTGTACTATGTATTGATGTTCTTACTTAGACTTGGAAGTTCTTGATCTATACTCATTGGTTTTACCCTCCTTAGGGAGAATAGAGGTAGTCATTCCCACCATTGTTTTGGCTTGCTAGTGTTGGCTCCATCATTCATTGTCTTCACCCATCCATTACCTTCCATTTTAGTTTTCAACCCGACTGACTTCTTGACTTATGGCATGGAGGACCTTTTTCCCCGCTAGAACTTTTGTTGGACAAACCTCCCTGTTTATATTGCGTCTAGGCTCTGAGTTGGTGACAGAACTTGCCTTTGGTAAGTTGGGTTGTATGCCTAAATCATTTTGGTCGGTTGTCCCGATGTTTGGCATTGTGCAAAACTCCCCCTAGTCAATTGAGATGTTCTTGGCTAAAACTGAAAGCTCATGTACTACTTATATTGGAAATATTGAATACGCGCCCATGGAAAATGAAAATTATAAAACTGTGTTTCTTAACATATGTAAAAAGGGCAAGAGCAATGAAATGCTAAAATACTCCTTGAAGAGTATAAGAAAAGGTCCAAAAAAGCAATGGTTAAAAATATGCTATATCAAAAAATTGCTAACCTTATTAAAATAAATATGTCCCAGATGAAAGCTGTGATTAGCTGTGCTTTTAAGCACTGGTGAAGTCCCAAAAGGGTCATATAGGCCAAAAAAGCCATCGAATAAAATGATGATCCTAATGAACTTGGACCAAGCTTGATGTAGACATGATGCCTAAGTTGAATAAGCACTCTCTAAACAACTCAACCATTTGTGAGGCACTGCCATTCCTTGTGTTGTTGTTTGTCTGACATTGGTTATAGTGAGTATTCCCTTTCCTTTTCCAAAGTGTCATGATTTTGAGTAGGATGTCATCCTTTGCCTTAGCCTTGTCATTTCCACCCTTCATCCTTCACTAGCAAATTGGCTACAACTATGAAGTGAGTATAGTCTTGAAAGTCCAAGTCTAAGTAATAATAAATAAAGCCTTATATATGTATTGGTTGATGTACCGCTAGTGAAATGAATGCTACTTGTTGTGATTGTTACTTGAATGAGTTGTAGAGCATGTCTTAACCTTTTAACACTTGCAGCGGATGGATATAGTATGAGTTATTATTGGTGTTTGATTGTTCACAGATGGTTATATTGTTTATTGGATATGATTGATGATCAGATAGAGACCTATGAGGGGTATGAGTATACACCTTAGATGGATTTGGACTCTCTGAGTCTAATGAGACGGTTTATTTCCAGTTTCGGGCACTTACAGATGTGATCAGGCTCATTCTGCCTTTTTGATGCAGTTTTTCTTCACAAATTGATATTTTTGAGCAGGGAGATGTTTCAGTTGGATCTCCTAGGGCGTTGTATGGGCATAGGGGTGTGCAGCCACTTGTTGGTACCATAGTACCCCCATCCCAGAGAGCTTGGTGGGCTCATTTTTACAACATAGGCACCCTAGGAGGCTGTTTTGGCAGGATCACGTTTCCCGAGGCAGATTAAAAAATGATTAAATGGCTATTGAAGAAATCAATTTGGGCTACTGGGGCAAGGAAATGACATGGAATGAGTCATGATGATGATAGTGATGTCCTCCACACCTTCTCCAGCAGTTGCAGCTCCTGGTTGGGCCCACATTTATTTTTGGGCATTTTTATATTATTTTCTGGAGCTCTTTTGGGAGGCTCACGATTTCCTCAAGGAGGCAAAAAAGTCAAAGAATTAAATTATTATATTATTTTATTGTGCCATGGGGACACCCAGAGGGAGTTAGTCAAACACTGCTTGGACCCACCATGTGCTTTCATTTATTTCTTGTCGAGTGGGTTGCCTTTTTGTGGGTGGTTTAGTCCACTTTGATAAATTATGGGTATATTGATCCATGTATTGTATGTTGAACTTATCTCAACCATTGATTAGAACATTTCATCTTTTAATCTGACCCACTCGTTTTGAAAGTGGTTAGGATTCGGTTATGATTGAGGTTCTCTCATTTCTATTTAAAGGAGAGAGCTTCTCATTTGTAAGGGTTCTTTGGCTCTTGAATCTTAATAATAGAAAGACATTTTTGTGGAAATTTTTTGGATTTGCTTTGCATCTGATGTTCTCAAATGGCGATTGGCTGGTCTTCTGCTTCCTATCATTGTGGAAATTCATGTGAGATCTATATTTTTCTGCTATCATTGTTTTGCCTACAGGAGGGCGTTTTGGCTGGAGCGTTTTTGCAGGGGGACCTCAACTCGTTCGGTTTTCTTTGTCTTGGATCAGGGGGTTTTCATTAGTTTCATTATGATCTATGATTACTTCGATTTACTTTTTTGTAGCATTTGGTTTCTTTATCTTGTATTGGAAAATCTGATATTGTTGACGTTTGCTCATGCAGGATAAGGGGCGCATTGGTGGCTTGTGGCCTACATCCGTCATAGAAATCACTTGGATCTTCCAGAATTATCGGGATAGCAAGGATCATCACTGTTAAAGACTTCTGCAAGCATTTCCAGGTAAGTCTCTTCTCTTCAAATCTTATTCCATTGTACCTTGCTTTACTTCAATTTTTTCTGAAAACTCCTAAAATACTAAAAACCCTAAAAAGCACTAAATCTGGGAATCGTCCGATCTTTAGCCAAACCACTTCTGGGTTTCATAGATCGGGCCTCCCTTCACCAAATCTACTGCAACGCTGGTCAAATTCTTGATGGTTTGACCTAGATCTCATTTTTAGCCTGAAAACTGCATAAACCCCCACTGAAAATTTGACCTGCTAGGTTTTTTATTTTTTTCGATTTCTGACTTCACAGACAAATAGATCGGGTCCCACACAGTCCAGATCACCCTCAACGCTGTCCAGATTCTTGGTTGTTTGACCTAGATCTGGGTTTTTGACTAAAACAGCCCTAGCACCCTCATTGAACACTGCACTTTTCCGAAATTGACTTTTTCTGAAATCTGACAGGCGAAGCTGATAGATCAGGGCTTGAGCAGTCCAGAATACCCCCAACGCTGAGCTAGTTCCTTCCAGGTTGCCCTAGATCTAAAAAATTCGTTTTCAGCCCCCTAGCCCCCCTCATCAGATTTTGACTTTTCTACATCTAATTTTTCTTGCAATTTTCTGATTTAGGGTTTTAGATCGAGGTATCCTGATCTCATTTCCCCTCCAACGCTGAGCTGATAGTCTCTTGGTGGCTACAGATCTGCAAATCTGCTTCTTTAAGCCCTAGCGCTAACCCTCCTCCTGTTGGATCTCCTGTAACCTGAGTTTTCTGGGCCAAATCCTTTTTTGGGTCCATAGATCGGGGTATATCCCAAGTGGGTTCACTAAAACGTTGTGTTGATGCTCACTCCATTACCCAATGTATTAAAGGCACTAATCTCTACCTCTAGCGCTAGCCCTAACTTGAGCTTACTCCCATTCTCTTTGCCAACACTTATTGATGACTCAAGTCACCTATCTTTCACTGAGTCTGTTTCCTTGGTACTAGACAATCCCGACTTTGTCTTTGCTCACCCTGTCACAGTTACGTTTCCCACGACAGTGGTCATCCCCATCAGTTGCTAGTACCTAAACCCTAGAATTAAGGTTTCCATCAACCTTGCACCTTACGTACTTTGAAGCCCCATTTGATCTGTTCTAGTGTCTAGGTCTAATCTCTCCTATCAGGAGCAGATCCAGGTCTCCCCCGTTGTTGTCTTGGACTAGGATAACATAAAGTGAAGGCTTTCTTGATTGGCGTGAAAACCATCCATTTGGGAGTCTAGGCAGTCATGGTTCCACCCCTTAGTTGCTTGCCCCTCTACCATCCATCCTGGATCCACCTCACACAGGAAACTACAAGGCGGGTGATAACACCCTCTTTCTATGAAAACCCCTTTGCCACAAAGCACGCCTTGTACTTCTCCATGCTTCCATCTGCTGCATGCTCCACCCTATAGATCCATCTGGATCCCACCACCCTTTTCCCTTGTGACCTCGGCACAACCTCCCATACCTAGCTTTTCATAATGGAGTCATACTCCTCAACCATAGCTTCCTGCCACACATCATGTTGTGCAGCCTCCACAAAGCTGGAAGGTTTAGAGTTAATCAACTTTGTCATCAGTGCCATATAACTAAGCCTCTCTAGAGGTAGACTCTATCTAAAAGATGTCTATGGAGGATCTACCTACCTAGAACCCTGCATTGTGGATCTAAACCACTTAGGCCTTGGCCTAGTGTCAGCCTGTTGTGGCTGCTAGATATCCGTCTCCTGCTACAGCTCATCCTTCAAGTTAATGACTGAAGGATCCTGTCCACCTAACTCCCTCTGACCACTAGAACCTGTGCTCTATGTCTGTATCTGTACCTGTACATCTGGCTCCTCCAACTTGACTCCCGACTCCTGTGCTAGCTGTTGCTCTACTAGTAAGTCCAAAGATCTTTGCAAGGCCCTCACAATGATCCTCCTGCGAGCAGGAATGTAAACTCTATATGCCTTCGAAATCTCGTTGTAACCAATAAGTAACCCCTTCTCTCCTGAAGGGTCCAACTTCTTCCTATTTGCAGCATGAACATGACAATAGCAGACACTGCCAAATATGCGAATGTGACTCACATCTGGCCTAGTTCCTGTGAAGACCTCCTCTGGTGTCTTCCTCCCCAAGGCTGTGTGGGGACACCTGTTATGAATGTATACTACAGTCCTGTATGCCTCAGCCCAAAGGAATAGTGGTAATCCCTGCTCAAATAGCATGGCCTTGGCTGCTCCAACCATAGTCCGATTCTTCCTCTCTACAACTCCATTTTGTTGTGGGGTATGGGGCACAGTGTGCTCCTTCTTGATCCTCTCAGCCGAACAATACTCCATGAACTCATTGGAAGTGTACTCACCCTCGTTGTCTGTCCTCAACACCCGAATCTTCTATCCTGTTTGGTTCTCCACAAGAGTCTCGAACTCTCGGAACCTCTCAAAGACCTCTAACTTGGCCTTCAGGAAATAGATCCAGGTTTTCCTGGAATAGTCATCAATGAAGGTTATGCAGTAACTATAACCACTGAACAAATGGACACTCATAGGTCCACATACATCAGAATGCACCAAGTCCAAGGGCTCCTTAGACTTGTACTCCCTTTGTGAAAAAGACTTCCTGATGTTCTTTCCCAAAGCACAACCCTTGCAATGGTTATGCTTTTCCTCCTATACCTGAGGAACTCCAATGATTGCATATCTCAAATACTTCAGTGCTCCATGGTGTAAGTGTGCCATCCTCCTATGCCACAACTCACCCTAACTGCTGCTGCTGCTGACTAGAGCCTTTGTAGGCTCAAAGTGTAATCTGTATACTTTCCTGCTCCTTCTGCCAATCACTTGATCCAAGCTCCTATGACCCCTTGGACCTGATATACACTCTATGGTCATGGAACTTCATCTAATATCCCTTGTCCTCCAGAGTGGAGACTTGCTACCAACTATTTTGTACAATAGTTGAGCTTGCTATTGAACCGCCAGTTATCGAGCATGATGAATGCTCATCTCCAGAGTTCAGAAGTTTAGTGTGTTCCAGAGTAAGCCAGTTTTTTGCCAAACTTTTTATTTTTTTGAAAAATACATGTTCATACCCCTTTGGAGAAAATGTAAAAAATGTCCTAGCATTTAAATTTTTATAAAAGGCTCGGCTTCCCGGACTTGGGCATCAAGCTGACTAGCCGAGAGTGTTTTTTCCCTTGGTTATTATTGGCTATTGAACAAACGACCAATAATTTCTGAGTTTTTCACTCGCTCCTCCAAAGCTGGGGTAGTTGTCTTGATGTTTCAGCCTTGGGAGGTTATTAGAGCCTGCGTGTCAGTGTTTTTTCCCATGCTAGGCATTTCGATTGAGTCATATGAACATGTACTAGGTCCCCCTAGAGTTTCGTCTGATTCTGAGAAAAAACAATTTTCTTCGTTTTTTAAACCATTTTTTAAGGGTTTAAATGAGAAATTTCAAAATGTAAAAAAAAAGTGATTTGGAGTCCGTTTTCAGCATGGTTGGGCTCATTTTCAAGCCCGGAGCAGCATCTTCACCCCAAGGGTCACTTTCACCATCATTCGGCCAACAGAAACATCCCGAAAGTCATCATTCAGCTAACTAAGCACCAAAGTGGCATTTAAATGCTAAGTTTGGACAAATTGCACTTGGTCAAAATAGTTAAAAAGTAAAAAATCATTATTTTCATAATGATAAAATGACTTGGCATGGATCCCTCATGCCATGTAACCCACTTAGAAATATTATATGACTTAGACTTTGGATTAAAAATAAGGTTGTGAATTGTTAAAGGAGAAAGGGTGATGTGAAAATGAGATCACCCATGCTAGCGTGGAGTATGAAGTGTTGAGTGTGATGGGGAGGGACCCATCCACTTAATATATTAAAAAATTATAACTTAAACCATGGCTTATTTTTCCAATTTTTTAGAACCATGCATGCAAATCGCATGAGGGAGTGGTGACGTTAAGGTAAATCAAACCTTCACGCTGAGCATTCCGTACACTTGCGAAAGGTGGAGCTCACGCTAATTTGGAGGTGGGCTCTTCCTTGTTTCGTGGCCACCTCATTCGACTTGGCTCCCATTGCACGCGAATTGGCATTCATTATAGCTAAAGTTTCAACTCCTTCAAAGCTCACGCATACCTCTTTTTGGTGAATCGTGGATACACTTGGCCACTCCATATTCCATGGTGAAGCTTCCTATGTGAGAGTGGGGGGGCGCCTTGCCAAGGTGGAGGCCACCTCCCCATTCACGCCTACCTCAAGCTGGAGTTTGATTCAAATCATTGCTCTGAGTTCATGAAATCAAGGGATTTCGCCATAGCTTGGCTCTTACTCATTGACGATTTGATTTAGGGTGTAGGTTTATCAGTTTTTTGTATAAAAGGATGGCATTACCTCCTTCATTTCTCATGCAGATTTTGGGCATGAACACTCTACCAAAATTATTGTAATATTTGTTTGAAGTTGGAATAAAGTTGTGACTTTCGAGGTCCGTGCACGAGTTATTGGAGTTGTGGATTCACATTGTCTTTGGTGATATCTTTCTCACCTTACTTTTTCAATTATTAAATCATTCTTCATTATATACTCTAGAAGGGCTAACAATCTAGTTTATGAGTATTTTGTTCGGATTTGATATTGTTTGTAAGGGTTTTGTAGGGATCATTAGGGGTGAAGAACAAGCTTGAGATCAAGCTCTTCTTCATGAACCAGTGGTTTTTTCAATCTAATTCCTTCATCTTGCAGGCCTTTCTAAGCACTTCCCAATCCAAGAAAGAGACATAGCTGTCAGAGCTTCTCCTTCCCTCCATCAACAAAGTTTCAAAAAACACATTTGGTTACCTAGATCTAAAAACTTCCCTCTTCCAGTTCTCTTGTTTGCTCCTTGATCTTCTCGATTTCTTGCTTGCTAGCCTCTTCTTTCTTGCCTTGTTTGGCTTGTCCTCCTCTTCTCTGTTCGCTGCCCCGTTTTTCAGTCCTCTTTCTTACTGTTCGCTACCCCATTTTTACTATTTGCTTTACTCTCTTTTCACCTTTTCCACTGCCATATTTTTCACTTTTGTTGCGGCCAACTATCATTTTTGTTGGCTTCCCTCTTTCGTCATTGTTTTCAGCCTCTTCCTTCACTTTTTTGCAGCATTCTTTACTGCTGTTCGCTCCCCCTTTTTTCCTCTTTTCCTCATTCATTTCAGCCTTCTTCTTGCTCCCTTTTTGCTCCATTATACCATCTCTTCTTTCCCACTTTGCATGTAATTTTTTGCATTTAGTTTCATTTTCGAAAAAAGATTAAAGAAAAAATTGGAAGTTCAAAACTTGCATCTAGAAGTTGATTTGGCATATAGACTAGTTTGCTCCCTTGCATATAGATCTCAATTTTCAAAGCCTAAAACTTGCATTAGGTTAGCTAGTTCCAATTTATTTCTTTGATTTGATTGACAATAACGGGTCTATGAGCTCTGTTGTGCCTTAGGTGATCAAAGAAGAAATCTATAAAGGACAAGAAGCAAGAAAACTTGAAGGAGAAACCAAGAAGAAGTTGTGAACCATCACTCTCCTTTTGTAAAAGCCATTAAGGCTTCTTCTATTTTAACTTTTCAAGTTTTTTTATTTTTTCAAAGGTTGAAAATCCAAAAGATTGTAACAGTTTAATAAAAGTTCCATGAGTGGGGTCTTTAATCCCCCACACCCAACTTCCCCCATTTGGGGAAGTCTTGCATTGTCCTTTGAGTGGTTTGCTTCCTCTTAGCTTAGTTTATTTCTGCTAGTGGATTAGTTTCATTTTGCTATGTCATTGTTTCGTTGTTTTATAGTTTGTTGAGCTATCATGTGGTTTCAATTTACAAGCTGATTGTCTTATAACAAGAACCAAAGTCTCTTGAACTTGCAATAACCCAAGTCAAGAGCACTCTCTGTCAGAGAGCATTCCCACTGCATTATCTTTGCATCAAGCATATAGATTAATTAAATCTCAACCATAATAATCCAAGATTACTAAAACTTGATAAAATTTACAAAGAGCATTTGCAAAACGATCGCACAAACATTGAACTCTTGTATCAAGCATCCTAGCACTACAATTTGTGACTCCATATCCATTGGACAAGACATTGGTCTGTTATTATTTTATTTTCATATCTCAAGTGTATTGTTCAATATCTTATCATTATGGATGCTTTTGTTTAATTCAATCAGTGTTGTGTTTTATTTAAATATCGCAAGCATATCTTTGTAATTTTTTAAAAGTTAAAACTGTGATCTTTCCATCAGAAAACTCCTCAACAACACCCATCTGCATTTGCAACCACCAAAAAGCATTTAAAACATTGAGCCATAGAAACTCTTTGTTAGGGACTACCCCCTTGGCTTCGTTAGGAGTTAGCCTAAACGAAGGAGTTAGGAGTAGGTGACAGTACCTGGCTCTGTGCTTGCCCCCAAGGCCACACCTCTCCCACTTTCTCGAGTGAGGAGACAGCTTTTGTTAGACACTTAGAGGGGGGGTGAATCAGTGTGAAGCAATAATTAAAACTTTTTCTTAGCTTATCACAATCAACTATCAATTCATCATATGATTATTCTACTAATCTCTTAATCATTTCATAAGCATCTTTCACTTTATCATTCACAAATCAAAAGAATTTGAATCATCAAGAACCATAACACAAAAGAACACAACACCATATACTTTTGTAATCTTTTTGTATTAGTTTTGGCTCGGCTACAACCGTTAGGTAAAATCAGCACCTACTGATACATAGAGCACCTACTCTGCATCCAGGACCCTGCCTGGTTTTCTTAGATCCTGCTAAGAAAGGTTTGAGGTATCCTAACCTCAAAAGCAAGACAAGCTTGCATTTACAATCAAATCTTACTATTACATCAACTCATCTGATTCTTTAATCTATTCTGCTGCTTGTCAATACTGCTGATCCTCTGCTCAACACTCTCATCAATACTGCTGCAACACACTTCTCAAACTTAGCTGTTCATTAACACCTGCTCTTCAATACTGCCAAGTCATCAAAGTCTGCTCATCACTGCTCATCATCTTTGGTTTATCTGCTCATCAATATCTGGTCAATCTGCTCATCACTATCTGGTCAATCTACTCATCACTGCTGTTCAAGATGCCACATGTCAACATGTCGTCTGCTTAGATTACATTCCATACTGCTGTAGATGTATCACAGAGGTTACTGGGCTGACTTTGTATGTCTTTGAACTGTGCAGACTTCAAGCTATAGATGAGGACTGTGGTCTGTGTATCATTGGTCAACTTCTTCAGGACTTATGAAGAACTTGTCATCATCCAGATGCTTCATCATGGTCTGTCTGCTGCCCAAGGATTAGTGTTGCTTATGTCATCAAGGACTCTGTCTATGCTCATCATGCCAAGTTATCCACTAACTGTCATCATCAGTCTATCCAATCAATCACTATTATGTCATGGTTGTCTCTAATAAGTCAATACAGTTGTCACTACCATGCAAGTAGCTACTGTCATATCACTTGTTAATTAACTTGTCAATGTCAAGTCAATAACTTCAATAAGTATTGTCACTGCTTCCACCATCAATCCTGGCTGTCACACATCTCGGATCAGCTGCTGTTATGTTAAAGATCTGCTCCTTTTACTTCTGCTCATCAAGGAATACATTTATGCCAAGACCAAGAGATATTCTTGTCCTCTTATCAGTCAACCATGTCACTGCTTTCCTATATCACTGTCAAGTTAATCTTTAATTTGATTATCTTCAAACTCAGTCAACCTTGTATTGCTGTAGCTTCTCTTGCAAATTCAAGACTGCCATCATAGGATATGCATGATTGTGTACAAGTGCTCATTAAGTGGCATCATTAATGAGCATGTATCAACATATCATCTTAGAGTACAGGAGAGCATACTTTGTCATAAAGCATGTGTCAACTGGGACATCATTATCATAAAGTATATCATCACTTCCTTCTTCACCACTTCGCTGTATACACACCACTGTGCATAGATATCATCATCATCCGAGGGCTAGGGTAGTCATGGTATGCATATGGTTTGTATCATATCATACATGGTTCATTACATAGTTCATAAGAGCATCATTTCATTACTATATACTTCACTGAGTACTATACACAGTAAACATGCCATCACTGAGCATTGCTAAACATTTGATTGTGTAAACATCATCTCACTGTATGCTAACAAGTCATTGGGTAATCATTATATCACTGTATGCTAACAAGTCATTGTGTAATCATCTCATGCATATATCACTATCTGCACAGTAGTTAACATACCTTGCAAAGACAAACTCGTGACTGTGCAAACCCTCTGCTGCTAGTCAATTTCTGAGCTTAAACACTTTACTGTACATACCTTTATCTATGCATGTTATCGCAGACTTCAAGCTTTAGACCTCGACCTTGAAGATAACCTTGCATGTAATCTTGTAGCAGATTTGGACTGTTTGTGACTCACACTAACAATGCCACTTTGGATGATGGATTTGTATTGTAGATCCACTCCACAAACTTGGATTGTTAATCCTCATACAATACCCATTAGTGACTGCTCAACATCTGCGACTGTATTGTTTGAGAGGCCCCAACTGTGGAAGAATTAGGGCATCTTTTCATAGGACTGTTTGGTTTAGTTGTTGTAAGCAAGAATACTCTAAATTGTTGTTGTACTGTGGAAGAACCCTAGGCGAGGGAAATCATGAAGATAAGAACCAAAAAAATATTAGACACCATCTACTGCAATGCATTCCACTGAGAAGAAAACTCAGACAAGTTCACAGCTGCTGCTGCCATCCAACAATTTCACACTGTTGCTGTTGATGACTTGATGACTGAGTATGCTGCTATGTGCCTAGAACAGCCCTCAATCAACCTCGGCCTGTCTGTTTGTGCCTTCGGGTGCTACAGTCTGCTAAGGTAGTCTTCAATAAGAGCTGCCATGACCTGTAGGTGCCCTAACAGGGCTGCTGAACCAAGGAGCATGCCCTAGACAGGGCTCGGACTGTACTCTCTCCAAAAGTAGGACTGTTTCAAACACCCAAGTCTTGAAAAATTCGGACTGTCATCAGTTACTCCAAAAAAAAATTCGGACTATGTGAAGAGTTAACTGTTCAGGCATGAGGAAATACTTGAAACTGTTTTAAAACAACCTCCACCTTTGCTGCAAAAATCGGACTGTATTGAGTTTTAGAAGACCCCAAGCAAGTCCAAGAATGGACTGCATCAAATACCACCCAGAAAAAAATTCGGAACTGCTGCTCTTAAAAAAAATTTCCTCAAAGCTCCACCTGCACCTGCCTCAGTCACTAGACATCCGAAAAAGAATAAGAGCAACTTTTCATCCGAAATTGCACCACCAAAAAAGTGAGGACGTGATAGGTATTTATACTAAATTTCCACCATATTTAACTGAGCCGACTTGTATTTAATTTTTATTTTTAATGGGGCCGACATACTATAAAAAATATTTTATTTCTGGGCCGACATACTATAAAAAAATATTCTATTTCTGGGCCGACATACTATAAAAAATATTCTTCAATTAATAAGTGTGCAAACCAAGTTTCATCATGTGCAAGAGGTATTCATCAAGTCTTCAAGGTCAAGTACTTCTTCAACAACCAACATAAAGGTGGGTTTTGCATCATTTTCAAGATCTTAGGGTATGCTCCACCTTTGTCCACAACCAACTTAGGTCACCACAAGCCTCAAGGGCTTTATCAAGGACCAAGGACAAATGACCTATGCAAGAAGGTCATATGCCCACCTCCAAGGACTTCATGACCTTATCAAGGGTATCAAGGTCATCAACAAGAACAAGCAAGTGTCCAAGTGTCATCACACCACTATATGTCCTAGGAACATCTCCAAGGGTTCTAAGACCCCATCAACCTACAAACGACTATATCATCTCTTTCAAGGGTTCAAGACCATCTCCAGGGTCTTCAGCATCATCAACAGGGTGTTCAACGTCTTCAGCAAGGTGGTGGCATCAATGACATCCTGTGGGGCCACTGCAAGTCCATGTTGGCATCAATGACAATTTCATCAACAGCTTTTATTAGATTTCTGCTGCTGGTGTGCATTCGGCAGACAACAAGATTGATATAAGGTTCTTGGTCAGTCCTGGAACATATAACACATCAGCAAAACTGAGGGGTTTGCCAAACTCCCTCTCAAATGAAACAGTGCCAACTTCCTGCGCGTGATACCACCCATCATCACCCAGCTCAACGTGGATCCCTGTTCCACCCTCCTGCAACTCTTTAAAGAATCTCTTCTGTCCAGTCATGTGACTAGATGCTCCACTGTAAATGTACCATATGCTACTCCCTGTGGTGCTTGCAATGCAAGCTATCAAACAAAACTCCTCATCGAAGTTCTTGCTGAACTCATCCCCCTCTGCAGATCCAGCCATCTCAGTGTTACTCTTCTTCTTCCTATCTAGGCACTGGGAGGCAAAGTGTCCCTACTTGTGCCAAATAAAACACTTGACCTTTAATACATCAAGGTTCTTCTTACCACCCTTCTTCCTCTTTGCCTTCCCCTTGCTCTTCCCTGTAAGGGCTAGAGCCTCCTCATCCACAATCTATGGGGCATTGCTAGATGAGCCTGATCCTTAACCCATGCGGTTCTCCTCCTGCACAAAGTCATCCCATAGGCTCTACCAATCAGGGAGCTTCTCCCTAGCCACAATACCTTTGACAAAGGTGTCCCATGGCTTAGAGAAGTCATTGAGGGCTATCTGAACTAGCTCCTCATCATCAGTCTTAGAGCCAACAGCTCCAAGCCCATCCCTAATCTGTGTGAGCCTCATGAGATAAGACACCACTCCTTCTCCCTTGGTCATCTTGGTGTTGTGCATCCTCTCTTGCAACACCATCCTCTGGTTCTCGTTCTTGCTCTGATACAGAGTTTCCAAAGCCTTCCACATCTCCAATGCGGTCTTCTTACCAGAAAGGTGAGGGACTATATGGTCCTTCACTCCTTCCATGATAATCAACATGGCTCTGGAATCAATCTTCTTCCAGGCTATCAGATCTGCCGGATCTGTGGGCGCAACTTTTGTGGACTCAATGTGCTCCTCAACATCACTAACGTCTAGGATCCTTGTGATCCTCTCTTTCCATGTAGGAAAGTTCTGAGCACCCTGGAGTCTATCCTCAACTCTCAACTGCATGGCCATAGTGATGTGTACCTGCCAAACCCTAGATCTGGAAGTCTAAGTTTGTGTCTTCCTATAGATCTGCCTCTGATCTATCATTGCTGCTACAAATATCTCCCCTTTATCTCACCAGAGCTTTGATCCCGTATAAATTTTAATTTAATATTCAACTAGGGCTAAACAGTGCATGCAAAATATCAACTGATAACCACACATGAATATTTTTTAAACTATGTAGCGGAATATAAAACTGAGAAATAACTCACAACATCACATCACAATATTACTATTACTTTGGGTATGGAAACCCCCGGAAAAACCCAAGATGGGAAAACCGGTGCAACAATCAGATATAGATTTTATTATGAGAAAATAAGGAACTTTTACAATCACTGCAAATTCACCCAAACCTGGCGAATGCAGTACCCAGCAGAATCACTGGGCAAATCCCAGCTAAGCCTCAACACCCTCCTGTGTGAGTGTACGGCCCAGCTGTACGAAGCTCAATGATCCTGCTGCTCGCTCCTCCCTCTTCTCAGCAAAATCATTTGTCTGACTTTCTCTCCCTATTTGTATCATGTCTCTATCGGAATACAAGTGTGTGTTCTCTCCACCATTTGATCTCTCTTTTATAATTTTAGGTAAAACGAAAACCCTAATTTCACTTTCACTTTAACTAATGGTAAAGCAAAAACCATAATTCTACTTTCACTTTAACTAGTGGTTCACTAAAGTTAATTTAGATCACTTTAATTTATTTTCCAAAGTAAACTTAGGAAAAGTAAATTAAATACAACCAGTTTCCTAATTTAAGTCTTCTGCATGCAAGAACACATGCAAGCAGGAAGACCTTCCTTGTTGCTACTAGTTTAACAGGATGGACCACATCACAGATGATGAGACATTTTTCCTTGGAATTCGTAACTCATATCGTCTATTTTCATCAAATGCTGCAAGTACTAAAATAAAGGACCGAGAGATGACATTACAAGCAAGAAATCAAACGTAAGCCTTGTCTCAATAAGCTTTGAGAACAAAGCTCCCTTTAAGGGGAAGGCACTATTAACTAAAAAATATATAACATAATGAGATATATAAACATATATAAAAATTAAATATCAATATTAATGATTAATATTAATATATATTAATATTAATAATTAATAAATAAGAAATGATTAATTAAATTAATTAATTAGATAATAGAAAGAGATGTACCCTTTCATTTGAAAAGGCATGATAAGGTTTATATAAAGCCCTACCAACGTAATTGTAAAATCTGAAATCATAATTCATATTCATTTTTACTCTTATATAAGTATACAACATGTAACTATTTTCTATTGGATTATTCAATTGAGATAGCTTTTGAGAATATCTAGAAACAGATATTACATTGAGAATGATCTGCTTACTCATCTCAAATATATTACTTATCTCGGATATTAAACATTGGAGATTACACTTGTGTCTCGCAACTCATGGTTAAATCCTTGTGGAGCAATGACAATGACCTAATTTTGGTATTACCATGGCTAAAAACATTGGGGACTTTTATCTTAAATGATGAAAAGAAGTTTATGACATTTCCCTATAAAAAGAAGAAAATCACATTGTAAAACATTAAGTCAGAATCAGAAGTTAGGTCATATGAAGACCTCAGATAAATATCAAAGGTGATGTCGCAGTGAAATGAGAAATCAATACAAACGATACACAAGTATTTCAATAAGTTTGTTGCAGGTAAAAAAGAAGAGATCTCTTGTTTAAGATATCATAATCATAAATTACTTTTGCAAATCAAAAAGGCAAAGGATAAAGTTCATTGTGTTGATTTTTATACCTAGAAGTTGTTCCCCTAAATGACATTTGCGTAAGTCACTAGGAAAAGGGGTTAAGTCGCTTGGACTTTATATTAACGACTTGAGATGAGCATTAAATGCACTTTAGAGAACAAAGTGCACTTTAAGTAAAAATTTAAAAAGTGAGTGAATTAAATTTTATTTTGTGGACAAAACTGATTTTAATCACAACCACTCATCTAGTTTAATCTAAGCGCTTGGATTAGATGGATTTTCATTCACCCTAGCTTTTTACCTAAAAGGAAAGGCACTTTTGCATTTTTGAGAGAGAGGAGAGCCATTTCTGAGAAAGAGGGAAAAATAGCAGCAGGAGTTTTTTTTCTTTGGGCGCACAAATCGAGGAAGGAAAGCACAGCAGCAGGGAACGAAAATCGAGGTAACAACGTCAACATTTATTGTTGTTCCATACAAGCCATACTATAGGGATTCCATATAGGGCACAGATCCCGAGACAGAAGTACAGGCACGATTTTCGAGGCAAATTTCAGGCACAGTGTTTGAGACAGGAAATCTAGGCACAAATCCCGAGACAGTTCAACTCGGCAAGTGTTTCGACCCTATTCCATACTGAACAGACCGTACGGCCTGTCCGTACACCAGCCGTACAGTTCGTACGACTACACGAAAATTGAGGGTAAAAGACGGAAATTTCTGAGTTTGCAATTTCTAGGTTTGGCACAAACTTCGAGGCATAATTTTTTCCTTCCGGTTGAGATAAGTTGGACTGATAATTTTTTTGTCTACTGCTGTAATTTTTCAAGATAAATAAAATATTTCTCTCTCACAGGTTTTCCCCAGAGGTTGGGGCTTTTCCTGGGTCATTGGACCAAAAACACTGTGTTTGAAATTTATGTGTGAATGTGTTTAATTTGATGCTCATGAAAAAGTTGTAGAAATTATTCTTGTGTTTCAGTCCTATATTGTTTATGAGAAAAATCTAATTTGCAGCAGAAATATAAATTGGGTTGGGCATTAAACAATGTTTTAAACGGAGTTGGAAACTGGGTTGGGAGAGCACTGAAAATTCTACATGGTATCAAAGCTTTGTTAAAGAGAAGACAAGGTTTTACACAGTTAAAAATTTCATACTTCAGTGATTTCTTTTGTTAGTGGACAGCACCTTGTTGCATCTTGAACTTTGCAGAGAAAATGGCTACAGGACTTAGGTTGGAGGATAGGCTTGATGGAGCTGGCAATTTTGTTCCATGGAAACCTAGGCTAGTGCTGATATTGGAGGAAAATGAGTTGTGTGATGAGGTAGTTCACAGCACTACAGCAAATCCTATTGTTGTTCCCCCTTCCATCGATGCAGCAGCACTTTCTGCCTTCAACAAGAAGGACATAAAGGCTAGAAGAATAATCCTAGATGCAGTTAAAAACCATGTGATCCCACACATTTCGAGTAAGACTCGTGCATTTCAAAAGTGGGATGCTTTGACCAACTTGTTTCAAAGCTCAAATGAGAATAGGAAGATGGTTTTGAGAAAGAAGTTGAAAAGCATCAAGATGGCCAAAGCTGAGGGTGTGATTTCCTACCTTATTAGGATCTCTCAGGTGAGAGATGAGCTTGCAGCAGTAGGGGAGGCTGGTCCTGGTTCGGAGCTAGTGCGAACAGCTTTGAATGGGGTTTCAAAGCCTTGGGCTGCTTTTTGTGGAGGCCATAGTAGCCAGGCAGAACTTACCTACATGGGACAGGACTTGGGATGACTTTGTTCAGGAAGAGACCCAGAGAGGCCTTGTGCAGGGTAGCTCTTCTACTAGCAGGGAGGATGAGGAGAATGTGGCGTTGACTGCAAAGGGGAAGAAGAAGTTCAAGAAGGGTGGGGCTAAGCCGCAGGAGGGACAAAAGAAGGATTTGAGCGCTGTGAAGTGCTTCGCTTGTCAGAAGTTTGGGCACAATGTTGGGCAGTGTCCACAGAAGAAGAAGAAGAAGCAAACAACAGCTTCGACAGAGGTGCAGGAGTTTACAGCTAGATTTGAGCAAGAGTTTTGTCTCTGTACTGGGCATGTTGATAAAGAGAGAGCATCCATCATCACCAGTGCAGATATTGATATTGAGAGGGAGTATTCCTTGTTGACAGGCCATTCCTTGAGTGAATCCACCACCGACACGTGGTATATTGATAGTGGATCTTTGAGCCACATGACAGGTGCTCGAGAGATGTTCTCCGAGCTTTCACAGGCAGAGATTGATGTGGAGGTAGTGTTGGGGGATGACATAGTTGTCAAAGCAGTTGGAAGTGGGACCCTTACTTTTCAAAGAGAGTCCATGGGTCCCATGATTTTGAGAGATGTACTGTTTGTACCTGGGTTGAAGAAGAACTTGATCTCAGTTTCCATGATAGAGGCTAGGGGTCTTGGGGTGTCCTTCCGGGATAGACATGTGCATGTTTTTCCCAAGACTGCAGGACCATCTGCTTCATACACCATTGGAGTCAGATGTGGGAAACTGTACAAGCTCTTGTTTCAGCCCCGTCATGCTTTGGCACATAGCAGTAACAGCGAGCTTTGTGAGTTGTGGCACAAGAGGATGGCCCATCTGCATCATCCAGCTTTGCGTATGTTGAGGCATATGGTTAAAGGTTTGCTAGAGTTCAGCACGGAGCACAGCGATGTATGCAGGGGGTGTGCTTTGGAAAAATACACCAAGACTACTTTTACTAGCAGTGATTGTTGATTGATTTGTCATTGATGCCAACATGTGACTTGCATGGCACGATCAGTTGTCATTGATGCCACCATTCCTTGTAGTGGACAAGCTTGATGATGTGGAAGACTTGAGTATTGGTACCCACAATTATGGCGGTGTGTTGGACCTTGGCGTTCACATCTGAGGTATCTACTCTTGTGATGATGAAGACATGGTGAAGATTGTCCCCTTGATGGTATTCTTATGGATGTAAGTGCCTAACCCTCTTTTAAGGAAGCCATCTTAATAGATTGGGTTCATATAGGTACAAATGACCCAGAAGATGAAGCTACAAAGATGTAGAAGCCTTTGAATCTTATGGTTAACAAAATGACCCATATTATGGTCATTTGCTGCCATGTTGAAGAAAGTTTTTTATTGCATAAGGTGAGGATGGGTGACTTTATAGAAAGTTCTTTTTTTAATATCAATATATATATTAAATGAGGTGAGGTGACTTTGAAGAATGATAAGGAGGGGTGTCTTTGAAGGTTGACCGTTGAGTGGTAATTATTTAAAAATAAAAATAAAATATAAAAAAAAAATTCCTTAAAAGAAGGAAATGTGCATTTTCCTTTTCATATAAATACCCTCACGTTTCCTCATTTTGAAAAGATAGGAAGTGAGCTCTATGTTCTTTCTCTGAGGCAGCTGAGGAAATATTGCAGCAGTTTCAGCGTGAACTTCAACGTGGAAATTCTTGTGCATGCGTGGGAGCAGGCAATGATGCCCTAATTTGTTCAATGAAGAATTTTGCTGGACGGTTGACAGATTTTTCATAGGAAAAACGCAGCAGCAAAGGAGAGACCTGAACTTTTTCACAGAGATTTTCTTTTTGGGTTAAAAACACGGATTTCCTTTGAGGAAGAGGAAAATTGAAAACAGGTTGCCATCAGTCACCTGAAACGCCCAAATTCGCAGGAAATAACAAGAAGTTGATTACCGTACTGATCTACAGCAACTGAACTGATTCGATGCCTGGTTTTCTGAACTTATGTGGAATTTGAACGGCCCTTGCACAATCGAGATCTTTGTGAAGTTTGTGGACTATGCTATCATCTTCATTGAGCAGTGGGTTCAAGATCGTGTCTTTAAGGAGTGCTGTACATTTCAAGGAAGGCTGCAAGTACCAATACTCTCCTACAGCACAAATCATGGACAGTTTACAGAGGGCATTTTTGAAAAGACAGTCTGATATTTTCTGCTGCAAAGTTCCCCCTTATAATTTGCTGAAAGGTCGTTTTGTCATTAACTAGTTCAAGCTGGTCTCTTCTAGATGTATGTATAACAAATGCTCAAAGTTACAGCAACATAGTTAACGATTGATGGTGGCATGATAGCTTTCACAAGAAATTTGTTGAAGACAATTGAGGAGATACTGAGGCAGAGCAGAGCTAAACCACTGCTGTTTATTGCTTGCAAGAGGACTGAGTACAGAGCTGGATGCATTCCTTGGCATTCACATGTTGCCACCACTCATCTACAGTCAAATCGTGCCATTTAAATGTATTTGCATACAGTTTGAGGGAGCTGTAAAGTCTTGCTAACCTTCAGGTCAGAATGCTTAAAAAAATTAGTTTGTAATTGCTGTAGATGACTGCTGTTATAAAGTGTAAGAGTTCACTATAATTTGAAGTAGAAATTGTAGCCTAGTCCGTCACCTCCCTGCTGCTGTTTTAAGTGGGCCGTGACTTCTCTTATGACTGCTAGGGTACTGTGAGTGGTCTAAATCTCAGCCATGACCTGTCTAGTTTGGGCCGTAAATTTATTGTGAGAATACTATGTCTATTTTGAGGACTTGAGCTGACCTTGACAATATCAAAGGGAGTTGTGAATATGAGCAGTCTTTGAGCACATGCAGATGAGCTAACAAGTCAATGCTTGAGGGTTTTTCACAATACTCACATTGTGGTTTTGATAGCACATATTCAGTTCAAAGGTGTGACATTGTTTGAAGCTTTACTCAGCTAATACACAGACCTAGTTAAGGTCTTCTACAGCAGTCATACATGCCCCAGGTGTGGAGTACAAAGTTTTGATGCACTGCTAATGAAAGGTATGAG
>LPNX010504007.1:547822-585644 GCA_001517045.1 Pseudotsuga menziesii | reverse complement strand
TGATAGAGTAATGAATTGATGAATTGGTAGCTAACCCTGATAAACTGTGAAAAGGTTAAAATTGGCTGCACACTGATTCACCCCCCCCTCTCAGTGTCTACAGTGATAACAGGTCAACAGGAGTTCTTGATTTGATACATTTTGACTTGTGTGGTCCTATGTCAGTTGTTTCTTTGAGAGGGTTCGAGTATTTTGTGACTTTCATCGATGACCATTCCAGGAAGACCTGGATCTACTTCCGGAAGAGCAAGAAATCTAAGGAAATCTTCCAGAGATTCTAAGAGTTCAAAACTCTTGTGGAGAACGAGACTGGGAGGAAGTATCGGGCACTCAGATCAGATAACAGGGGTGAGTATATCTCCAGGGAGTTCGATGAGTATTGCAGACAGGAGGGCATTCAGAGACAGTTGACAGTACCATACACTCCTGAGCAAGAATGGAGTGGCGGAGAGGATGAACAGATCTATAGTTGGAGCTGTGAGAGCCATGTTGCATGATTAGTCACTTCCTTTCTTCCTTTGGGCAGAGGCATGTAGTATAGTTGTATACCTTTAGAACAGGAGTCTCCATCGTGTCGTGGGGAACAAGACACTTGAGGAGAGTTTCACAGGCAAGAAGCTTGAGGTGAGTCATTTTCGGATATTTGGTTGCCTAACTTATTCACATGTCCCTTTTGAGAAGAGGACAAAGTTTGAGCCCATAGCAGAGAGAGGCATCTTTGTGGGGTATGATGAGACTTCGAACACCTTTCACATTTATCTTCCTTCCAAGAGGAAGGCTGTTGTGAGGAGGGAAGTGAGATTTGAGAAGGAGCGGGCCTTCAAGAAATCTAGAGAGTTAGAGCAGGGAGAGTAGCAGGTTCCCACACCTTAGGTAGCTTCACAGGTACCTTCAGTGCAGATGACAAGTTCACAGGTTTTCAGGGTTACTAGACCACAAAGTATAGGCACAGGATCTCCAGTTTCAGTGTTTCAGCTAGCAAGTTCTTCGGGGACAGGTTTTGGGTCTCAGTAGCAGGTTCACCATATAGAGCTACAAGATCACGGGGTTCACCAGTTGTTGGTTCAACAGCTTCTGGTTCACAGGTTATTGGGCCTTCTATATCTAGGAGTTCATCAGATGAGGATAGACCACTGTGGGAGCAACCTTCAGGGAAGAAGAAGCCTAAGTGGCTTCGGGAGACCTTGAAGGAAGCAAAGGAGTTTGAAATTCCCAAGGAGCCAGTGAGGGCTATATAGATGCCAGATAGATTGGATATGACATTGGTTTCTAGTCTTTGTGATTCAGAGCCATCTACTTTTGAGGAGGCCTCTCAGCATCATGTTTGGAGAGATGCCATGATGGAAGAGTACCATTCCATCATGAAGAACGATGTTTGGGAGATTGTTCTGAGACCTGAGGGGAAGTCAGTGGTGACTTCTCGTTGGCTTTACAAACTAAAACAGGTTGCAGATGGTAGTGTGGAGAAGTACAAAGCTCGATTTTTGGCGTGGGGGTTCTCACAGGTTGAGGGAGTTGATTACACTGTTACACGGGGACTCGCCCCCAGGGTCGGGGACGCGCCCACCTCGCTCCCTACGCCTCGGGGGCTCGAGGGCTTCTGGGGAAACGTTTCCCAGCGTCCCCAAAATTAGGAAACTCTCGGAAACGCACAAGGGGGCGCGTCCCCTGTTCTGCAGCGCGCTCCGGTGAAGGGGGCCTCCCAGATGCCCCCACGCCTCCCTGCCCCCTCTTGAAACTGGGGGGCTCCTCGACGCCCCCTCCTGAAACTGGGGGGCTCCCAGACGCCCCCCCCCCCTTTTAGTAGTTTACATGGGATGAATCATTGAACTTTTATTGCTGGGATTTAATAATTTATAATATTATTTTTTATTAAGACTTGGACGCCCCCCGCCCCCTCAGCGCCCCCCCCCCCCTAATTTCGCTAAAATTTGGGGGTGGTCTCCAGACGTCCCCAATGTGCGTTTCCCCGCTCCCGCGTCCCGAAAACTTGGGGGAACATTGGTTGATTATGATGAGACCATTGCACCAGTTGCTCGTTATCCTTCTATCAGGGCATTGATTTCCATTGCTGCAGAAATGGGTTGGAATATCCATCAGATGGATGTGAAGACCGCATTTCTCAATGGAATCATACAGGAGGAGGTTTATGTGGAGCAGCCACAAGGCTTTGAGATTCATGGGAGAGAGTCTCATGTGTGCAGGCTGAAGAAAGCCTTGTATGGACTGAAGCAAGCTCCTCGAGCTTGGTATTCCAAGATTGACTCTTGTTGCGGATGGGTTTACAAAAAAGTGAGGCAGATCTGAATCTCTATTTCATCATGATTGGAGATGATCCGCCCATTCTTCTATTGTATGTGGATGATTTGTTTATCACAGGGGGAGAGAGACATATTGCAGTTTGCAAGAGAGATCTTGCTTCAGAGTATGAGATGACGGACATTGGGTTGATGCAATATTTTTTGGGATTAGAGGTTTGGCAGGAGCCTGGTCATATTTTCCTGGGACAAGGAAAGTATGCAGTTGATATTCTGAGGAGATTTTGGATGGAGGATTGGATACTGATGTCTACGCCTATGGTCACCAACAAGAAGAAGCTTCATGCTTCTGAGTGAGAGTTAGTGGATCCTACATTATATCATTGGCTCATTGGTTCTTTGATGTATGTCAACTCTAGGCCAGATTTGTGTTTTGCGGTTGTTATCACCAAATTTGTAGTTGCCTCTATGAGGTGGATCTAGGATGGACGGTAGAGGAATGGGCAACTAACGAGGTGGAACCAAGATAGCCTCGACTCCCAAATGGATGGTTGTCACGGCAATCGAGGAAATCTTCGCTTGATGTTGTCTTAGCCAAATACAACAATGGGTGAAACCCAGATCTACTCCCGACAGGAGAGATCAAACCAAAACACCAAATCAAATCAAATGGAGTTGAAGTATGTAAGGTGTAAGGTGGAATAAACCCTAAATCTATGGATGAAGTCACAAGGTGAATTAGGGCTTCGATCAGAGGTTATGAGATATGAAATTTGATCCAAGTTCAAAATACAAGTGACCTACGAGCCTATTACTAGATCCGGGATCAAGGTACTAACAAAAGATGACAATATTCACTGCCTTGGGAAACGTGACCAATGCAGGGAAGGCAAGAGCAGGATTGGGGCTATCTAGTACCAAGGGATAGACTCTAATGAAGGTATAACAGTATCAAAACACCCGAGCTACAAGGAAAAGATCAAATCGCAAGAGGCAACATCAAGGGTAGCACTAGGGTTTGGAGAAGAGTGCCTTGGGAGTTGGGCCAAAAGGAGTCACCTAAGCAAAACGTTTTTGAAGACCCACTTAGGGTTTGACCCGAACTACAAAACCCATAAATGCCGAGAGATCAAGCGATTTGATCCATAATATTTTTTTATTTTTTATATTTAGGGTTTTAACATGAAAATGAAGATGCCAATGAATTGAGATCTAGAAAAGAAGAACTAACCTGTAGATCTTACCTGGAAAACCTTGTAGATGCCTTGATGATGACAATCTATGCCATCCCGATCAATTTGAGAAGATTTGGAGGAAGCTTCTATGTCCAACGATTTGCCCAAGGAAGCCAATCCGCCCTTTCTCCTACACAACAAACGTCAACCATATCAGATTTGATGCGTCAAGATAGAAGAACAAATGCTACAGAAAAATAGAAAGATGAAATCATAGATCACAATGATGCTAATGAAAACCCCCTGATACAAGCGAAGCCTAGCCAAGCGAGTTGAGGAACCCCTGCAAAAACACCCAAGTTGAAGACGCCCTCCTATAGACAAGACAATGTTTCCAAAAAAATATAGATCTCACGGCAAATACCCAAATGCTAGGAAGTAATAGATTTTTCAATCACCATCAAAAAACACCAGATGCAAAGGAGATCCAAAAAATTTCCACAAGAATAGTTTTTTCTATTATCCAGATCCATAAGCCAAATACCCCTTACTAATGAGAAGCTCTCTCCTTTAAATAGAAATGAGAGAGCCAAAATCATAACCACTTTTCAAATGGGTCGCTAAGATTAAAAGATTACAATGTTCTAATCAACAGTTGAGATGAGCTCAACATAGAGTACATGGATCAATACAATAATATAATATAAAAATGGACCAAATCACCGTAGGAGAGGGGATCCCATCCAAATAAAAATAAATGAAGTTCATGGTGGGTTCAGGGAGTGTTACTAACTCCCCTAGGGTGTCCCCATGGCAGAATAAAAATAATATAATTTTTTAACTGCATAATAGTTCCTCTCTAAGGAAATTGTGAGCCTCCAAAAGTTCCAGAAAATAATAAAATATGCCCAAAAAATAGATGTGGGCCCATCCAAGTGTTGCAATAGTTAGAGAAGAAGTGGAAGACATCACACTCATCATCAGAACTCATCCCATGCCATTTCCTTGCCTTAGTAGCCCAAATCGAATTCTTCAGTAGCCATTTTAAATATTTTTATCTGTCTTGGGAAATGTGATATGCCCAAAACTGCTTCCTAGGTTGCCTGCGTTATCCAACTGAGCCCACCAAACTCTCTAGGAGGGGGGTAATATGGTAAAAACAAGTGGCTGGACCATCCCCTCCTCATACAACGCCCTAGGAGATCCAAGAAAATCATCTCCCTGCTCAGACAGGCCATCCAACATGGCAAAACTACACCAGAATGGTACACTAAGCCAAATCATCCCTGCAACTGCCTGGAACTGAAAACAAACTGTCTCATTGGACTCGGGGAGTCCAAATCCATCTAAGGTGCATACTCATACACTCTATAGGTCTCGGCATGATCATCTACAATATCCAATATACCCAAATAGACAAAATAATAATCTGTAAATGACCATATAACCAATAATATAACCCAGGCTAACATCCATTCATTGCAAGTGTTCAAAGGTTAAGACATGCTCTACAAATCATTCAGATAACATTTATAACAAGTAGCAATCATTTCACTGGCGATCTATAAACCAAATATATAAGGTTTCATTTATTTATTATAACTCAGACCAGACTTTCAAGACCATACTCAGTTCATATTTGTAATCAATTTGCTACTGAAGGGTGAAGGCTAAAATTCACAAGGCTAGGCCAAAAGGGTGACTACCAACTTGACACTGTGACACTTCGGATATGGAAAGGGAATACTCACTCTAGCATATGCAAGACAAGCAATAACACAGGGGATGGCAGTGTCTCACAAATGGATAGGCTACTTTCAGAGGCGCTTATTCACCTTGACAAATGCTCACAATCCAAATCAATACAAGTGAGGCCAGCAATCCTTAGATATAACTTTAAGAACCATTGTTTTTTGGGCCTTTGATTTTCCATAGCCTTGGTCCATGCATTTATTACACGGATTTTTATTATTTTAGGCTTCACGTATTCATGTATGTTTAAAAACACTACTTTACATGAATGTTTTAAGAGATTCATTTCATTATACTTCAAAGCCAATTTCATTAAGCTTGCCTTGCATTCATGTATGTTAAAAAACACCACTTTTCATGAATGGGCTTTTTCATAAGATATTCATTTCATTTCCAAATACATTGTATTGATGGCAACGCTACTTGTTTCAGGTTTAGCCAACACAACCTAGGCAACCCGGAGCCGAGACACAAATAAACAGGGAAGCTTGTCCAACAAAGAGGCTCTAGTGGGGAAAGGTCCTCCATGCCACAAGTCAAGTAGTAGGTCGTGTCGAAAACATAACTGGAAGGTAATGGATGGGTGGAGACAGTGAATAATGAAACCAACACTAGCAAGCCAAAGTATGGTGGGAATGACTACCTCTATTCTCCCTAAGGAGGGTAAAACCAATGAGTATAAATCAAGAACTTCCAAGTTTGAGTAGGGACATACATACATAATATCAATACATCCAAGTCTACATATTTATATGACCGCCAGATCATGACACTAAATGCTAATACATGTCACAAAAATGATATAAGAACAATGATAACCATAACACAAGATAATATAAGCCGAGTCATAAACATGTAAATAATCCATCTAAACCAACATTTGTCCAATGAGAAAACACTGATACAACTCTGGGCACTACTAACTACTCCGCAAATGGCTAAATGACTACATCAATCCTCAAATTTGAGTGTCCTGAGACTCAGTCATGGCATGGGAGAGTACTATAGTCCATCAATCAAATAATGATCCATCATAGATGCTCATCTCAACATCTCATATGTAGGGGAACTGGCTAAAAAGTGTACTGAAATCTAAAAAATAGAATATGGTAGCCCAGCTACTATATATGTGATAACAGCGGTGATAATATAAGCCAAGTCATAAACATGTAAATAATCCATCTAAACCAACATTTGTCCAATGAGAAAACACTGATACAACTCTGGGCACCACTAACTGCTCCGCAAATGGCTAAATGACTACATCAGTCCTCAAATTTGAGTGTCCTGAGACTCAGTCATGGCATGGGAGAGTACTATAGTCCATCAATCAAATAATGATCCATCATAGATGCTCATCTCAACATCTCATATCTAGGGGAACTGGCTGAAAAGTGTACTAAAATCTAAAAAATAGAATATGGTAGCCCAGCTACTATATATGTGATAACAGCGGTGAACACACTCAGTCAGTTCATGGTGGAGCATAGGAGGGTGCATTAGGTTGCCGCAAAACATGTGTTGAGATACCTTGCAGGGACAGTGGATTATGGTCTGGATTATAGGAGATTGGATGGGATTAGATTGATTGGCTTCAAAGATTCAGATTGGGCAAGCAATGTGGCAGACCAGAAGAGCACTTCCGGATGTTGTTTCAGTTTGGGCTCAGCAGCAGTGTCGTGGTTCAGTCAGAAGCAAAAGTCTGTTGCTGAGTTCTGCAGAGGCCGAGTATATGGCAACCAGTCAGGCCAGTTGAGAGGCGTTGTGGCTTTGCAAGTTGTTGGTGAATTTATTTGATCAGGAGCTGAGGCCTACGGTGATTTACTGTGACCATCAGAGTTGCATCCAGCTCTTTGAGAATCTTGTATTTCATGATAGGTCAAAGCATCTTGAGATCATATACCATTTCATTTGTGATTATGTCTAGAGAAGAGCTACGGCATTGCAATACATTTCCATTGATGAGCAGGTTGCAGATATCCTAACGAAGTCTCTTGGGAGAAGCAAGTTTATTCATTTCAGAGACAAGTTGGGTGTGGTGAAGAACAACTTCCTCGGTAAGAGGGAGTGTTGATTTTTATACCTAGGAGTTGTTCCCCTAAGTGACATTTGCCTAAGTCATTAGGAAAAGGGGTTAATTCACTTGAACTTTATATTAATGACTTGAGATGAGCATTAAATGCACTTTAGAGAATAAAATGCACTTTAAGTAAAAATTTAAAAAGTAAATGAATTAAATTTTATTTTGTGGAGAAAAGTGATTTTAATCACAACCACTCATCTAGTCTGATCTGAACCCTTGGATTAGATGGTTTTTCATTCACCCTAACTTTTTACCTAAAGTGAAAGTTTTCCAAGTGAAGAGGCACTTTTGCATTTTTGAGAGAAAGGAGAGCCATTTCTGAGAAAGAGGGAAAAATAGCAGCAGGAGCTTTTTTTCTTAGGGCACGCAAATCAAGGAAGGAAAGTACAGCAGCAAGGCACAAAAATTGAGGTAATAGCAAGAACATTTATTGTTGTTTCATACAGTCGTACTGTACGTATTCTGTGCAGGGCATGGATCCTGAGGAAGAAGTATAGGCACGATTTTCGAGGCAAATTTTGGGCACAGTTTTCGAGGCAAAAAATCTGGGCACGAATCTCGAGACAGTTCAGTTGGGAACATTTTTCGAGGCTATTCCATACATAACAGACCGTATGGCATGTCCGTACAGCAGCCGTACAATTCATACAACTGCACGGAAATCGAAGAGGGTAAGACAATTCTTAGTTAGCAATTTCTAGGTTTGGCACAAACTTCGAGGCAAATTTTTTCCCCTCCAGTTGAGATAAGTTGGACTGATAATTTTTTGTCTACTGCTGTAATTTTTCAAGATAAGTAAAATATTTCTCTCTCACAGGTTTTCCCCGGAGGTTGGGTTTTTCTTTGGTCATTGGACCAAAAATAATGTGTCTGAAATTTATGTGTGAATGTGTTTTATTTGCTACTCATGAAAAAGTTGTAGAAATTCTTCTTGTGTTTCACTCCTATATTGTTTATGAGAAAAATCTAATTTGCAGCAGAAATACAAATTGGGTTGGGCATTAAACAATGTTTTAAACGGAGTTGGAAAACGGGTTGGGAGTGCTGAAAATTCTACAGAATGCAGTCAAAAGTTAGAAGAAAAGATTCAAGCTCTCCAGCAAAAATTACTAGGAAAGGATGAAGAAAATTCCACCATGAAGAAGGTTAATCAAGAACTAGAGGAACAAATCGAGAAGTTAAAAGAGGACAAACGGTCGCAAGACAAAATGTTTGAGAAGATTTAGAATAATAATAATCTATTAGAAAACAAATTAGTTCAAATCCAAAAGGAATCATCTTGACTATCTAGAAAACTAATTCCAATTGAGGAAGAAGAAACGAATACAAATTCGGTTCCCATCACAGTTCAAAAGAAAATCAATCTAGTAAAAAAAAAGTAACAAGAACTCCTTACCGACACCCAAATTACAAAAAGCAATTTGACCAACAACAAGGTCAAAATGAACATAAACAAAGGAGTTAAAAATTCAGAAGCAAAAGAACACAAAATCTACAACCTAAGCAAAAAACAAGATGATCAACAATCACCTCCAATGAAAATAGTTCTTGGATGGACCACATCACAGACGATGCAACATTTTTTCCTTGGAATTCGTAACTCGTATCGTTTCATTTCATCAAGTGTCACAAGTACTAAAATAAAGGATCACGAGATGACAGTACAACCAAGAAATAGACATAAGCCTTGTCTTCAATAAAGTTTTGAGGACAAAGCTTCCCTTAAGGGGAAGGCAATGTAATGAACAAAATATATATAGAAATTAATTATTAATAAACATTAATAATTAAATAAACTAATACTTAATGAAGAGGCACCTTGATGAAAGATTACACCTCTTTATGAAAGGGAACCCAGAATGGGTGTTTATACAAACATAATTCTCATTGTAATACCATCTCTTATCAATCAAATATTTTTATATTCATGGATTACTCTAATTTGGCTTATCTATGCTGATTATTTTTGTAGAAACGAAATTTCTTCGTTTCACTAGCCTTGGCACCATGGTCATTGTCTCCACCCATTCGACTCCTCCATCCTTTGGACCCTTACCCTGACTTGGACTGAGACATGTGATCTTGAGGACCTCCCCCTTTGACCTCTACGTATACTGGGCTCCATGTTATTTGTGTCTCGACTCTGGAGTGTGTGGGGGCATAGTCTCAACCATGGATCTATTTCTTGTCAAATTGCCCTTGATGTGGTAGTGACAGGTAGAGTTATGTTTTCCACTAGGTGTCATCCCATTAGGCCTCGAAGCAACTATTCTTGCCATCATTACATTGCATATGTGTATCATGTTGTATCCAAAGAAAGTAAAGTGAAAACCAAAAGGCTAATGTGAAATTAAAGTGAAAAGGGCCAATAAAAGTAAGATGAAAACAAAAAGCAAAATCTATATAACTGTCGGTCGCTTAAAAAGAAATGTAATGATTATTCTTCACGAAGCCTAAGGGCACAGATGTGAGATGGAGTAAGGGATAGTTAATTCTAAGTGCCCCCTAGAACGTCACTGCATTACAGTAACCTATGTACTCAACACAAGGGTTCTAGAAAAGATCCTCACGTAACCTAAGGTAGGCTTGGATGTGAGTTGCAAGTTACTTGTTAGAGCCTAGTGATGGTTTCCCAAGCATTCTATTACATTTGTGAGACATTGCCATTCCCTATTGTTCTCCATCATACATATGTCACTATGGTCCCCTGTTTTCCCCTATTCATCCAGAGGGTGACATTGTCAAGGTCTATAAGTCACTTCCCTCAAACTTAAGCCATGATTTTCCCGCCACACCCATGGCAAGCAGGATGACCAAGTTTGTAAGTGTTCATATATTGGGGGCTTCATGAAAAGGTAATGGGGCTGCTCTAAATTAATCCTAATTTCTTAAGTCTTTATTGATGGATCACCACGACATGTTACTGTTATCACATATATATTGCAGTTGGGCTACCATGATGCAACATACAGATTGATCTCTTTATTTTTTCGATCTATTCATTCACATGGGGTTTTAGCATGGATCATTACAGCCCCAACCATTTCAGAGCCTTGTTCAACAGTATTTCCTTGCCAGGACTAAGATTTCCTTATCCATTGAAAGGATTTCAGTGGTGACCTAGTTCATTTGAGTAGAGTAGCAGATCAGAGGAGGTACACGGTTACAAAGGGGCATATCAGAAGGAGACAGGTATATGGTTAGATCAAGTATATGGCTCCTTGGTTGGTTTTTGCTCTGTGATGTATGTTAAACACTTAGGCTTTGTTGTGTTAGGATAATCATGGTGAGCTATGCTTATATTACATGCTAATGCTTAAACTTGTGTTGAGATTAATTAAAGAATCCTATGTTGAAGACTATTGCTTATGCCATACTTCACACAAATGTTAAACCATAGTGTTATGTTGGTTCCATGTGTCATTTCCCCCCATCCATCTAGTTCATTCATAGTTTGAATTGTATCCCATGATTTAGGTTGACTGAGACTTGTGAGATTGATGATCTTTTCCCCATCTTGACCCCTATGCATGATAGACTCCATGTTTTTCTGTGTCTTTGGCTATGAAGTATGTGGCTTGGCCAATGTGGCTGAGTTCACCGAATGGTTTTCCTTTAGTTCTCAAAACAATTGTTCCACCAAACAGTGTCCTTAGACACTAAAGCATCGAAACGCATAAACGTTATATCGAAATGATGCAAAGAATGAATATTAAAAAAAATAGTCAGTGTCCAAAGGGTTGAGCATTCATTCTTTGTATAATGTTAGGCTCATTTTCCCTCCACAAGGGCAACAGGGTGAGGAAAACCCGTCGGGGCTATGGATGCTTGCTGACAGCGAGGCTAGGCCTTAGTCATTTACTAGAGCTCGGAAGGCTTTCCAGGGGACGTACCTTTGTAGGTTGACTACTATCTTGTGTGAAAATGAAAGAGTGTTTGAAAAAGGTTAATGGTCAAAGGATGAGCACTCATTCCTTGTATAGTGTACAACTCATTTGCCTGTACAGGGAAACAAGGTGGGACTAACCTGCAAAGGTTGTGTCTTTGTCATTACTGGATCCCAGAAGGCTTTCCAGGGCACCTACGTTTGCAGGTTGACCAATGTTTGATGAAAAAGGAAACTTGCTAGAGCCTGAAGGAAACAAGCCCAAATGCTTTATCCATTTATGAGACACATCCATCCCCTATTACTATCTGTCATGCATATGTCATTTTGGTCGAGTGTATTTGTTATCATTCAGAGAGATCACATGGTCAAGGTCAGTTATGAATCATTCCCCTTTACCTTAGCCTTGTTTTCCACCTTCACCCAGCACTAGCAAACTGTTTAAACTTTGTAAGCATGGCATATACAAGAAACTTCCAGAAAGTTCAATGATTTTACAAAGACACAAGTATATCTTAATTATTATTATTATTATTATTGTCACCATAATTCTAAATAGCATGATTAAAGTTGGGTTTTAATATACATCTTGGCGCAGTTCTTACCCTGGATGCATGCAAGTTCATCTTAGTTCAGCATCTCACCTACAGTTTAAGTACTTTGACCTGATCAACCCAGTTGACCAAGTCAAACATGGTTCCCAATGCAGTGGCTCAAAAAACAACAGTGTTTATATTTACTCCAGACATGCCCAAGACCAATACTGTAGTTCCAGTTTTAAGAGTTTGGCCTCAGATTGCATGATCAGTGATTCAAAAAACAACAGTGTTTATATTTACTCCAGACATGCCCAAGACCAATACCGCGGTTCCAGTTTTAAGAGTTTGGCCTCAGATTGCATGATCAGTGATTATTATCACTTTATTATTGGTCAAATTATATTATTATTGCAGTGATTTTGGTTCTCCTAGAGCAGCTCAGTGATCCAGGGGGTATGAGAAGTCACTTATACCATTCTTCTATGTCTCCAGATACTCCTATGAAGTGAGTTTTCCCCAGTTTTCAGTTTGAATGAAGATATGATGAATTTTATGATTTTCATAGGTTGTACCATCAAAAAATGAGTTAGGAAATCACTAAAGAAAACGACTTGGCTTGTGTGGTCAAGGAAATGGCTAAGGGAATTTCTTTGGATGATTTATTATGGCTCTCCGGACATATTTGCATCAATTTCAGTCAGTTTGATGTTCCAGATTAGTTTTTGGGCTCTCTTAAGGAGGACATCCCCCAAAGGGAGAAATTGGACAAAATGACCAAAATAAAAGTTTGTAAATCAAGTTGTATCTTTAGAAATATGTATGGGGGGAGCTCTAATGAGACCCCATGTCCCTTAAGTGTCAAACTTGCAAAAATAATGATCTATCATGTTGCAAAAATGGGCTTTATGAGGTAATTCACCCCCCTCAAGTTGATCCATGTAGTGTAAAATTAAAAGATCTCCATCGTTGATGACGTTTTAATCTCAACCATTGGATTGATGATGGTTAGAATGTGGACACACTCTCGATCTATTTAAAATTTGTGATCCCCTCATTGTATCCCATCGAGAAATTTGGCACCATTGGCTCTTGAAGAATAATAGAGAAATTTTTCTGGGATCTCTTGTATTTTGTGGATGATTGAAGAATGTTCTTTGTGTTTGACTGACATTATTTCTCGTTTGCATTGGAGATTATTGGTGAATCTGAGGCATATTTTTTTGGATCCATTTTACTTGTCTGACAGAGATGTCGATTTGGAGAGGGGCGCACCTGTGGGAGACGTCCACCTTGCTCTTCTTTTCGGATTGGTGGTTACAGGGAGTTTTTCTATCTTATGATTTCTTACTCTCTCATTCTTTTACTTCTCGTCAACATTTGTCATTTCTCTTGCCAATCTTATTGTTATTTACTCGGCTTGGCAGGAAAGAGGTTGCATTTGGCTTCCGTGGGTGATTTCAACACAGCTAGATTTTCATCATTACTCCACTTTATGTATGCAGAAATAATCTTCATCACTTCGGCATTCATCCTCAAAAACATCAGGTACATTTCTCCCAGGTAAGATCTATCCTTATTCTCTATATCTAATTGGGGTTGCATTTTCTTTTCATCAAACCCTCATCTAAAACCCTCATTTCTTAGATCTATTGGTTCTAGTTTGTGGAGGTGTATAAAACTTAAAACCCACTTTGGAATAGTCATAAAATCCCTTGTCTAAATTTTCACAATCATCAGACTTCATTTGCCCACTTCACACACTAGTCTGTTTCTTAGGGGAAGACGCCCTCCTTGGGAGGGGTGGGTATTTTTAGATCCGTAAACTGGGTATTGCTAGTTTCACCTCTAATCACCTTATCTTCCACCTAGCAATCATTTTGAGTGTCCAATTTCACTTAATTTCACCATTTACCCCTAGATTCAATTTCCATGATCAAAACCCTGGGGTAAATTGGGGCTTTTCACCCAGACACTCGTAATCTCTTAGTAACTGTGCAAAAATCTAATTAAGTATAATACTAAGAGATTTAATCAAGTTCCCTTGGACTATTTACTTTCCTTCCTCATTTTTAGGGATCTTGGTCATAGGGACGTCCCATGGGCCTAGTATTTTCACTGAGTCCAAAGTGTTGATATCCTTGACTAGTGTGACATCTGAGTTCTTTCAGAGGTCTTGGGTATTGTAGGTCGTGACTTGAGTTGCCTTTCCTCTATCGTCTTGAATAGGATCGCCTTACGAGGCAACTACAAGATTCGTGAAAACAGTTACATATTATTTTTGTCAGTCTACTAACATAAATAAGGGAGCATCATTCATCCCTTGGTGAATGCAAGGCTTCACAGATTCGATTATGCCAGTATTTGACCATTTTTTACTTGGTCAACCCAGTTTGACTAGGCCAAATATAGGGTCTCGAGTGACTTTGGATCCGGACACTCAATTTTTGGTTTTTAGCATCCTTTGGGATCCCACACATGATTCCATACTTCAGTTGGCCATGCTACACCTCAGATGATGAGATTTTTATTTATTAACAGTTATCAAGGAACCTGTTTTATGGTTTTTCCATGGATGGAGTTATAGAATGGATATTTAATGGATTCATGTGGTGCTTGTGGTCACCATTAGTGGATTTGGGGTCTCTAATCTCATTGGGACAGCTAGTTCTAGCATTGAAGCAAAGGAAATGGCCATTTTCAGTAGATTACATGTTCATCCATATATATCAACAAAATAATTAAAAGTTAAAGTGACCATGGTTTCGCAAGGAAATTAATTTGGCTAATGTGGGTTTGGAGATGGATTGGAGATGTTATGTTATAATATATTAATGCTCTAGACACCTTTTTCACATGTATTTAGTCATTGTGGGGTTCCACAACTTATTCCCTCCTAGGGAGGGTGAATTTGCTCCATGGGGGCATTTTCAACTTGTGGTTTTAATGTATTGACACATAAGCATTGTAAAAGAGGACGCCTTAGGGTGACATAGACCCCTATGTGCCCCCTTTTCATATGTACTTCACGTTTTATCACATTATTGTGTTGCTCTCCTAGAGCGTGTAAACGAATTTGCCTTGCCCCCACTCATGTGGCTTGCTCATTACCACTTTGAGAGATGATCTTAGCCATCGATATGTGATTAAGATGACTTAATCCTAGCCCTTCATCATTTTCGCTAGGGATTTTGTATGCCGTCCCTTTATTTAAGAGAGATTGAGCTCATTGTAATTGACTTTTGGCCTAAGGATGAATACAAGAGAGATTTTGATTTTACCTCTACTTAGCAATCATTTGTGAATGCTTGGATTGATAGTGATTTGCATCTTATCTCTACTCTAGTGTTTATTCTCCATACTTGGCATCATTTCATAGTTGATTTGCAAGTAGAAACAAGTCGTTTTTAGCAGAGGGATTTGAGCAGAAACGCCCTTCCTCTCCTGCTTTCAATTTGGCAAAAGAGGGAGTTGATCTTGTGTCACTTTGTTTATAATTTTCATAAGATTGCTCTTTAGTTTGTTTTGCATGCAAATTCATGTGCTTTTGCTCATCATTATTTCCATAGATTTCTCACTTGGTTTATGTTGGCAGGGGCACACTTGGAGATTTGATAGAGCGAGTTCACTTGTGGAGGCGAGCACTACTCAGCATGGCAACTAAGATCATCATTTAACCATCCGACAATCCTTGATTTACCAGGTACGCTATTGGTTTCTCTCTCACATTCTTTCTTTCCATTTGTCTACATAAACTAAAAATTAACTCAAGCCCTTAGATTTTAGGATCTTATTTTTCGGTCACCCAATCGTAACACAATTAGAAACCCAAGTTGGAGTCATTGTAAAACCCTTAGGAGCTAAATTTCAAGTTCATTTAACTCCATTTTCCCATCCCAGGCACTAGTCCTCCTAGAGAAATTGTGCCCTCCTTGGCTAATCTGTAGAACCAAATCATGGACGATTTTGGTATGCTTGTTCTTTGTTCTACACTACTTATTTGTCTTTTAACCTTGCATTTTTAAAATGCTATAACTTATTTAGTTGCCATCCCGTGGCTATTTCACTTACTGGTTAAATCTTCATTTGGCTACGATTTGGTCGCTTTTTATCTGGCACAACAATCATCCTAGATCTGATCATTGACATGTTGCTATTGGAATACTATTTTCCTTAGCTGAGTATTTCACCTAGTTATTAAGCCTTCTCATCTTGTTCCTTAAGGCATCTCATCCCCTTAGCTATTTACTTGATATAGGGCATCACTTGCACACATCTTGATTTGTTTTGCTTCACGGCGTGTTGTTGAGTCTGTTGCCCTTAGTTGGCTGACAAGTGTCTGTTGAGCATGGCTGTCAATGATGACAAGCCATTAATGACAAAGGAGTGACAAGGGTTGATGACATGGCAAGATGGACATGGTAGTTTGGGAAAATGACCCATTCTGTAGTCATTTGTGACTTGATAAGGTCATGAAGCCCACAAGGTTGATTGGATGGTACCGTCACTTGTGGTAACTTGGACCATGACGACTTAATGACTATTACTGCATAATGATGGAGTTCTTGTTGAAGCCCTTGATGTGTTCTTGTTGATTGGTAGTTTGATGGTCCTTGTTGCCACTATGATGGTGATGCCCTCACACATTGCATATGTGGATGAGATTGTGATGACTTGTTGAAGAAGCCTTCTTGCTATGGTGAGGATGTTCTTGAAGACTTTGGAACCAATGCTTGTTGGTCTTTATCTCCACAAACATGATGGAATGTGTTGATGATATGACATGGTTCCTTCTCTTATGACAGCCCTGCTCAAATATATAATAATGCATTTTAAGGTGAATCAAATTCCACTTAAAAGTCACCCTAAAGAGGGGTAAAACAACCCTCAAAAAGATTAGATGACGATGTGGTGGAGTTTATCAATATAACCTGCAATTCGGCTCCTCCTAAATGTATTTAAAAATATTGTTTATGAGGTCGGCTCAGTTAAATACTTAATTATGAAATATTGCAAGGTCAGCCCTAAAAATACCATGGAAAATGTGTATAAATAGGAGCCAACAACCTCATTCATAAGGGTGGAATTTCGGTGGTGATTTCTAGCTCTGATTTCGGGTGTGCACTGAGGTAGCCGCAGAAGGTAGACATATATAGTTCTGATCTTTGATTTGCCACTGAGGAAATTTCAGTGGATAGACTGGGTTCAAGAAGTGTACAGAAGCATCCACAGTGAAGTTTTTGTTAATGTTTTTAGAAGTTTTAGCTCTGAAATTTCGGAGTGTGGAGAGCATTGAGGGAGCAGGAGTTAGATGATAGTGCTGCTGCTGGTTTGAGTGGACGTTTTGGTTTCTGGCTGATACTTTCTGTTGTGGACTGCCCCGTGACTGTTTTATTTCTTCAAGGTTGGGCTGTGACTGACTGTATGGCCTTTTGTGCTGGTTAGTGACTGTGAGAAGACTTCTTTCGATATGATAAGTTGATTGTTTGAGTTGACATGACAATATAACAGACGATGAAGGGTACAACAGCGACAAGTACAGGACATGACAAATGAGGACACTTGAAGAAATGAACAGAACTTTAATGTGTTGACATTTGATGAGCAGAGTATAAAATCAGTGGTGAAGTAATTGCATTTCGGATCAGCTACAGCCTTCTTCAAGTATTAAAGTTGACTAATGCAATGGACATATGATGAAGTTGCTTGTATGTTTAAACAACATTTATGCAGCCCTGAGTTCGTGGAGGCAGTATATTGAGGATTCCTGTAGATGCAAGAAACAAGCAAGTTTCAAGTTTGAAATGAAGTTTGATGAGATCTGAAATTTAAGTAGCATGATACAACAAGCAGTATACTTAAGGTAGTCAGTTGAATGAAGAACTTGAGCAGCTACAATAGAAAGTATATTGTTTCAGCACACAATATTGTCTGACTTGTTTGAATAGACTGATTTGTCAGTGACCAATGAAGTTGTTAGTGACATGTTGACTGAAATAGTGATAGCCTTTATATGACATGAGCCTTGGTATGACAAGTTAGAGCTAAATGAAAGTGAATGCAGCGGTTGATGAACATTTGATCTAGTTTTCTCTGATGACAGCTTGACTTATGCCAAAACAGTACAATGATTTGGTTAGCATTGACTGTGATTTGGGCAGCCCTTTCTTGAGGTGCATTGACAGTGACAACCTTGACATGACAGTGACAGTGAAGTGATATGACAATGACATCCTGTTATTGACTTGACAGTAAGTGATTGATTGTGACAGCAGATAAGTGACAAAGTCAATTGAGTTGGCATGACAGTGATAGCAGATGATAGTGGACACTGTTGATGACAGTGATCAATATGTGATTGCAAGCTAAGTCTTGTATCTGAGGTTTGGATACCTCACACCTTCTTAGTTGGAGCTAAGAAAAACCAAGTTGGGTCTTGGAAGAGAAGTTGGTGCTCTTTGTATCAGTTGGTGCTGATTGTAATCGCGAAAATTGGTGTCTTCCATTGTACATCACATAAAACATAAATAAAGCTTACCGTACATATCTTGTTGTGTCTCTTGATGATGTGATTGTTATGCTTATGATTCATAGTTGATTTAGTTGATGAATGCTTATGTAACAATGAAGTACTGATGAACTCTGCTAAATTGGTTGAAGAATAAAAAGAAGTTAAATTGCCTTCACCCTGATTCACCCCCCCGCCTCTCAGTGTGACCATTGTGTCCAACAGGATCTCCCCCTTGGCTTGGCTTTGGCCTAGCCTAAAGCAAAGAGAGCCTCCTCTGGTGTGACAACAGCATCTTTTGCAGTGGTTGAGGCACTATTGGGTCATCTGATTTGGTTGCCTTCCCTCTACCCATCCTGGATAGGATCCTTCCAAGAAGCAACTACAACCTAAGTGAGAGCAGGTCTCTCCCATGGATGGTCTAGGTCTACCTGCCTATAGGACTAGGAATCCTAAAAGAGGGTTTCCTCTTCGATAGTGACACGTTTGGAGGGGAATCTCATAGTTGTGTTGAGTTATGGGCTTATTTTCTTTGCTAATAAGTAGGCCACTAGGTTGTGCATAAACAAAACCTCTGATACCATGTTCAAAAAATAGGGTATACCCACACAGGTCGAACACCTTAAGACAAACATTCACAAATCAAAGATCTATATATTAGCATTTACATGGTTAAAACTTAAAACCCTCAAAAAGGGAAAAAGTGCAGGACCCCAACCAAACAACCACTTGAAATAATTGATTAATGTAAAAAGAATAATTTACATGAACATCTCTCATAGTTGATCATCGACAAATGACCCTTCATGCTCTTTAAATAAATATCATGGGCCAATTGAGTGTTAAGTTATGGATCAAGTGTTGTTAATATCAAGGAGAGGATGAACCATTGGATCACTCATGTCTACGATATAAATGTGATCGTCTGATTAGTAAACTGCAAAAGAAAACCAAAAGAACACTTTGCCTAAAGAAATATTAGACCAAGTTGACCTTAACTAATTCCCAATGTCTAAATATCTTAACAAAAGGGGGCAGCTAATAAAAAGCATTTAGGAAATAAATTCAGAGTATAAGTTAATGAAATGCTTATAATGAAGAAAAGTAGGTAGCCATAAAGCAAGCCAACACATTCCATTGTAATGTTATCATTGAATAGTAAATACCACTTTTGTCTACATACTCCTATTGAGGGTAATTTTATTTCTTCAACTACTTAGGTTCACAATATTACTAACTAACACAGTACAATATGCAAAACATATGAAACGTAAGAAGAAATAAAAGGCTAACAAAATCATGATCCATCAAAACACGAATATGTCAACAAGAAATATGAAAGTTGAAACACAAACTTCACTGATAGTAAGTCGGTCGTAGATGTAGCCCACATTAGTTAGCCAAGTCACCTGGAACAACCTGTCAAACCACTATAATAAGCATATTGACTACGATTTTTGTGTCGACAAATAAGAAACTTAGCTTACATTATTGAAGTATTGATATTCACAATAAAACAACTTAAGCAATTCATTTTTAACAATTTTCTTAAAAGCTAAACCTGTTTTACTTGAAGATCAACATGTTATCCAAACATACTAATATTCAAGTAAATGAGTTTTAACAATAAACTTAGCTTACATTATTCAAGTATTGATTTTTACAATAAAACAACTCAAGCAAATCAATTTTAACAATATTGTTAAAATCTAAAATCGTTTTATTTGAATATCAACCTGTTACCCAAACTTAAAGGGAGTGTTGATATTGTTTGACAAAGAGAAAATGAAATTAATTAAATGTCCACATATGGCCAAGATGCACATGCTTCAAAAGGAGAAAACAAAAGCGGAGGAAAAATCAATATAGCATGTGCAATGCCTTTAATACACTTCCTTGAGTACTGGGTATAGATGTAATTCTTCCAAGTAACTTTTTTGTTTGTAATCATTCTACTACCAATGAAATAAAATCTTTAACAGTAATTATAATTTTCATACTTTACCATAGCCAAATTGAATAAAACCCATGAATCCAACATGCAAGGGTTGAAAAGCTACAAAGCAACACATAAAATAACTTATTAACTAAGACTACATACAAAATAAGTCTATAGATTTAACATTGACAATAATAGATTTCCACCAATAAATTAAGATAAGATAGAAAAACTTTATCGTTGTCCAAAGATGACCAAAAAGATAGGTAATGGGACTCAAAAGTTGAATCAGTAACAACATACTATGAGAGTACCAAGAATAATACTGAAAACTATAGAATAAAGATACCAACAAGTAAGAAGTAAAAGAACAAAAAGAGAAGGAACTACTCGTGATTAGGAATAAAAGGAGTGGCAGAGGAGGAAGACGCATCTATTGTCGCCTCGATCACTAAGAAGGTACCAATGTACTGCTTGATAATGTCATCAGGCGAGTGTTAGAAGCTGAGAAGGCCTGGCAAGCTGATTCTACGGGGAGACCAAAAGTCTCCGATAATTGGTTTCCTAATATTTGAGGTCACTGAGAAGTATCTAGTAATGGAAGTTTGGGCGCTAGATGAAGGTTGGTTGCTTGATCTAAGCTAAAGGATGATACTCCTCCATGGCCTTATGTATATAGGTTTGTTGACCATAAAACAAGATCTTTATCTGGAAATAAAATAAGTAACAAACCAAATTCCTAAGGAAGATTCACGACCTGGCCATAGGCTCTTCCCCAAGAATATTACAAAAGCTAGAAATCCTAACACATGAGAGAGATACACACAATAACATCACATGATATTATTAGTTATTAGTGCAATTATTACATAAGAGTTCGCATCCTTATTTGTGGGTACTCATAGAGCAAATCATTTTCACTTATGAATGGGGATGCATTTGGTTTACAACAGAAGTACAAAACATAACTAAGTCATAAAGTGAATTTTATTATCACATGTAAGCCAGCATCCTTTGTAGTACCATCACCCTACACTTTTGGAAGCATCTCATCATAGTTTTATGAGCATTCTTACTTCTCTACATCCTTTGTAGTACCATCACCCTACACTTTTGGAAGCATCTCATCATAGTTTTATGAGCATTATTACTTCTCTACATCCTTTGTAGTACCATCACCCCACACTTTTGGAAGCATCTCATCATAGTTTTATGAGCATTATTACTTCTCTATTTCCCTAGTAACAGTTGTACTATTCCAATGGATCAAGTAACTAGCTTTTCCTGCAAAACAACCTACATTATTTCCAAGCTTGAAAATGCAAAATATTTGTCACTAATACACAAGAAATTGTCCAAAATTCTCCGAGAATGTCTTTGCTCAATATTAAACAATAGCTCTTAAATATGCCACTCAACAACACCAATATCCAATGGTAGGAGACTCTTATATAGAGTTTTAAGATCAACAACCCTCCAATACAATAATAATATCCTTGGCTAAAACCCTAGATCTAACTTAAGAGAACATAAAAAAGCATTATCCCTTAACTAACTAAAGTGGATTAGGTCAACAATACATAAAATTGAAGGTGATTATGCCACCTACACAAGTCTCAAGAGAACATGTTCCATGAAGGGGGTTGTTATCACAAAATCTAGCAGTCTCTTTACAATGCAAAGAACCTGACCACTACACTTGTGATGAATCAAGGCCTTGCCCCAAAATGTTTCACGCCAGGCAAGGACCTCTCTCTTTAGGCTTTCCGAATTTGTCTGAGGCGATTCCAGACTAGTCATGGGAGGTATCCCCGGTTCTTCTTTCACAAGTACTAATTATTATCCACTAAGTTGCACTTAGGGGATTTCCAGTGGGCCACCAGATTGAACAAGCCAAATTGTTCATTGTCAGTGCTCAAAAGTTTCGTGCTTACATCAAGACCAGTTGTGGTCCCTTATTTAATAGAGTGCATGTTCATACCCCTTGGGGACATTGTAATAAATGTTCTAACACGACAAACATTTTGTAAAGCACTTGGCCATCAATCCGATCATTCAAAGGTGTTTTTTCCATTGTCAATTATGCAATGTTGAATAAGCGATATATAATTTTTGAGTTTTTCACTACTCCTCCAAAGCTGGAATGGTCATCTTGGTGGTTAGGCCCTAGGAGGTTATTAAAATTCATGTGTCGATGTATATAAGCGTGTTAGACATGGTTTTGAGTCATTATGAACATGTACTAGGTTCCCCTTAGGTTTATTTCAATTTCAAAAAGGAAGATTAAAAAAAAAACTGCATTTTTAGGCCATTTTTAATGGTTTAAATGGAAAAATTCAAAATGTAATAAAAGTTTGATCCAGAGTCCGTTTTTTACATGGATGGGCTTGTTTGCAAGCTCAAAGCATCTCCTTTACCCTGAGACCCACTTTTCCGATGCTCCGGGTGACTATTTCGTCTCGTATGGCATTATTTCTCTATCAGTGTGACAAAGTGGCAAAAAAATGCTAAATTTCGACAAATTGCACTAGAGACAAAAGTCAAAAGTCAAATTTTATGATGTGGAAAGGATGGTGAATGGTTTTATGTGGTAGGCAAACAAGACTTAGGATAAAAAGAGTCATATATTAACATCTTTGGAGGCAAGCGAATCAAAGTTTGGAGGAAGGGTACAGCCCCACTTCATAACGTTTCACGTGATGATTGAGGTGGCGAATGGTTAAAGGTTTGGTGAATATTCAACTAGAGAGGTGGCACACCTCTTGGGGGTAGCGCCTACCTCTATAGTTAAACTCCATTCAAAATCCACTTGTCCCATAATTTACTCATGCGCCACATTCACTTCTCACGTCATCATTCGTGTGCCTCCTTTCGAGTGGGTTGATGGGAAAGTTGAGGTAAGTGCGCACTTCTCTTGGAGAGGTGGCGCCTCTTCCATAAGGTCCAACCAATCAGGATCCCGCAAATCACTCCTTCATCTCGAGTTAACTCATGTCTACTATGTTAAATTTTCATAAGATTATAGCAGTATATCTTAATTGTATTTATCAAAAGGATCACTAGAAGATAGACAAAGCACAGAATAATAACACGAGTATTTTATCCTGGGAAACCCAAATGGGAGAAAACCCAGCAACCTTCGTCTAGAACAATGTACAATGAATAAGAAGGAGAAAAATACGGAAAAGCTTCCAAAGATAGAAACCCTGAAAAGAGTCTTCTTCTGCAGTATATGCGAACTTCTCTCTCTCCCAAAAAACTTTGAACTTCGTTGTGTTGTTGTGTTGCTGCTGTGTGGAATAATGAGGAGGGGTGCCTCCTATTTATACAGATTTTCCACTAGTAATTTAACTGGGGCCGACTTCACTTGGGGGAGCAACATAATTTATATTTTATAATTTTATTTTGTCTTTTTTTTTTCTTTCTTTTAAGTTTTCTCCCCAAGGTCTACATTGTTCTTCTAGGGTTTGTATGATTGATTACAATAAGTTCATCTCCTGTAGGAGCCACAATACAAGAACAATAAGAATAGCTTCTGAAGTTGCACAAAATCCAACACTCCCTCTCAACAAGGAAGGTATTCTTCGATCTTCATCAACATCACGATCAGCTGGGTTTCATCTGTACATCTATACTGTCTCTATCATCTCTAAACGTACTGAAGGTTGCCTTTATGAATTTGTCTTATCTGGATGCTTGAGAGAAAATATTCTGCTACCTATCTGTCTCTACTGTCGATGGAATACTTCCATGCCTGGCTAAAGATCCTAGATGAGCAAATATGTATGACCATCTACTACCTGTTCGTCTCATTTTTCGATGGGGTACTCCCATACCTGGCTAAGAACCTAAACGAGTAAATGTGCACGACCATCTACTGCCTGTTCATCTCATCTACCGATGGGTTTCTCCCATACCTGGCTGAGAACTTGAATGCAACCAAAGATCGATAGAGGTTGGATCCTATCCGTTGGTGGAACATGTATGGCAGTGGTGCCCCATATTTACATAAATTGGCAGTGAGGGTGCTTTCACAGGTTGTCAATAGTTCTTCTGCAAAGAGGTGTTGGAGCACCTATAGCTTCATCCACAACGTGAAGAGAAATAGTTTGAATACAGAACGGGCCAAAATTTTGGTTTATGTGCACTACAACTTGAGGCTATTGTCCCATTATTTTGAAGCAGCCAAGAATGATAGAACTTGTTTGACTTGGGACAACAATCCAGAGGAGGCTAATGTGGAGGATTGAGCCATTGCATTAGAGCGCATGGAGGATGAACTATTGGGTGATCATGAGGGTGATCCTCATCCGATTCATACATCAGAGATGCCATCCCCAACCGCCAGCAAGTTTACAGATGCATGATTTTTTCCTTTAGCTTCACAACATCCGACAATCCATGGAGGCCATTCATCTTCTTCTCATGTTCCACGATCACTTCCAGCAGCTCCTATTCCACCTAGAACACGAGAAAAAAAATTGGAAGTTTCTCGAGGCAAGAGAAAAACTTAGTAGATTAGAAGATAGTATCATAATACTTTGTATTTCATGTTTATTATGGCCTATTTTGTAAACATTATGGCCTACTTTGAAATTTGAAGTTTGAACTTTAAATTGTTGATCGCATCTTGATTCTTATCATCTTATGATCTTACAACTCTTTGGTATTGAATATGATATTATGATGCTTTGTTTCATTTCATGGTTAATAGAGTTTGTTGATGGAAAATATTATATGTTGAAATTTGAAGATTGATGTTGTTGATGATTGATCATTTAATGACAATGCTTCAAGTCATAGCTCCTAGATGATTGATGTTATATGTGACATGTGTATTAATGGTTATATTTATGTTTTCTATAGCTAATTTGGTATAATACATGTTTTTTTTAATATATATGCATCAAAATATATAAAAATATATATTATATAAAAAACGCTCCCGAAACGCGACCAAATCGGAATCTTTTGGAATTTCCGCTTTTCGTTCCCGCTCCCCACCCCCAACAACGTAGAGTATGACTCCATCATGAAAACCATGTATGGGAGATTGTGCCAAGACCTTAAGGTAAAAAGGTGCTGGGATCCAGATGGATCTACAAGGTAAAGCATGCAGCAAACGGAAGCGTGGAGAAGTACAAGGCACGCTTCGTGGCTAAGGGGTTTTCACAGAAGGAGGGTATTGACTATGAGGAGGCCTTCGCCCTTGTAGCTAGGTATTCTTCTATTCGGACCATTATCTCTTTAGCAGCAGAGATGGGTTGGCGAGTCCATAAGATGGACGTCAAGACTGCCTTCCTCAACGGAGTGATAGAGGAGGAGGTATATATTGAGCAGCCAGAGAGGTTTGATGTGGAGAACTTGGAGACGCATGTATGCAGGCTACATAGAGCTCTTTATGGGATCAAGCAAGTACCTCAAGCATAGTACACGAGGATAGAGAGCTCTCTACGGGAGATGGGATTTCAGCGGAGTGAGGCTGACCGCAACCTGTACTTCTTGACAGGTGAGGTGTCTCTCATACTGGTCTTATATGTAGATGATCTCTTTCTGACAGGAGATGAGAAGTTGATTGGAGACTGCAAGTCCAACCTTACAGTCAAGTTTGAGATGAAATACCTTGGGTTGATGCATTACTTTCTGGGCTTGGAGGTTTGGCAGAGAGATGGATGCTTCTTCACTGGACAGGGGAAGTATGCAGTAGAGATCTTGAAGAGATTCAGGATGGAAGACTGCAAGCCTATGGCCATACCTCTAGTTTCCAACTGGAGGAAGATTGATGCATCAAGGTCAGACAAATTTGATCCTACCTTGTATCGTCAGCTTATCGGATCACTTATGTATTTGATCAACACTCAGCCAGACATCAGCTTCGCAATCAACTCTTTGAGCTAGTTCATGGTGGACCCTTGAAGAGTGCATTGGAAGGCTGCGAAGCACATACTTCGCTACATCAAAGGTACAATGGAGTATGGATTGGTTTATGAGTGCAGGGGGAGTGTACAATTAGCAAGATTCACATATGTTGACTAAGCAAGATGTGTAGAGGACGAGAAGAGTACTTCAGGTTGTTTTAGCATTGGATCAAGGGTTGTGTCTTGGTTCAGCAAGAAGCAAAAGTCAGTTGCATTGAGCTCGGCAAAGGCCAAGTACCAAGCTTACCGAAACCGGACCGAAACCGAAAAAACCGGCTGGTCAACCCGGTTCTAGATGGTTTCGGTCCGAACTGGACCACTGTACTGTTTTGGTACAGTTCAATACCGAACCAACCGGGTTGGTCCATGAACCACTTGGTTCGGTATCGAACCGGTTCAAAACCGGTTTTCTCAGTAAACCGGTCGGTCCGTACGGAGGCTCAAAAAATTGATTTTTTTTATTTTTTTTTATTTTTTTTTATTTTTTGAATGTTGGCTGGGGGGATGTATCTGGACACCCAAAAGACACCTCATGAACCTATAAAAAGACCCCCACCCCCTCTCTTTCACTCAAACTATTCATCCGAGTGTTTTCGAGTATGCGCTTTAGTGTCTTCGAATCTTTGAAGTTTGATTGTGTTGATTGTTAAGGGTCTTAGAGCTGGTTCCTAAGCTGATTGGAAGAGGAGATTGAAGGAGTATTTTGGAGAATTTGTGGGCTGAATCTCTTTGGAGACATTTGCGTCAGATTTGGAGCATTTTGGAGGCACCCTTCAAGGTATGTAAAAAGGCTCTAAATGTGCTCTATAGTTTGTATTCATTTAATTTTGTATGGAATAGTCTCTTTAAACTTTGATAGTGTTGTTTTTTTTCATAGAATTAAAAAAAATAGGGTTTTAATTTGCAGATTTATATTGCTTGCCATGGCCCCGAAAGATAGAAAAGATGCTGCATGGGTACCTTGTCAATTAGTTGAGGGAAAAATTGTGTGTAACTATTGCCAGAAGGAGGTTGGGGGGGAGGTATAAATAGGCTGAAACAACACTTAGCTGGTACAAGGGGGAATGGAAGACCATGCCTCAAAGTCCCTGATGACTTGAGAGCTGAGATGCTTGGTCTTCTTGAATCTTACCAAGCTGAAAAATCCAAAAACAAGAGGGTGCAAAGAGAGATACGGAAAAGTTGTAGCTCTGATTTTCTTGAGAGAAACCCTAGTTTTGACCACTCATGGGTTTTCACCCTTATGAAAAAATGCACTGGTGGAAAAGAGCTTGTCATGCTAGCTATCACAAGATTTGCAGCAAATTTCCTTACATTGCAGTCCTTGATTGAGCAAAAGCCCAACTTGAGGAAGATGTTCTCTAGTGATGAGTGGAATGCATCTCAATGGAGCAAGAAGGTAGATGGAAAAGACATTGTTGGTAAAGTCTATGAGAAAGCATATTGGAAAAAGGCAGAGGAGATCGTACTTTTTAGCTAGCCTCTTGTGAAAGTCCTGAGAATGGTGGATGGTGATAAAGCAGCAATGGGGTTTATTTATGAGGCCATGGAGCAAGCCAAGGAGACAATAGAGGAAGCATATAAGGGCAAAAGACAAAAATCTTCCTATGTGGAAAATCATTGATGAACGATGGAACAAACAACTTCATCGGCCTTTACATGTTGCAGGCTATTACTTGAATCCAAGGTAACTAATTTCAAAGTTTTTAAGTTATATTACTAAATTTTAATTGCAAAACTTTATCCTTTTTTAATGTGATCATCTCTTTTGTCTTGAATCTTCTGAAGGTACCATTACACAAAGATTTTGAAGCAGATGGGGAGGTAAAAGAAGGATTATATAAATGCATTGAGCGCATGGTCTCTGATCCCAATAAACAAGATGAAAAACACAATAAGCTCTTGCATTTCAATGAGAATCTTGGTATCTTCGGCCTGGCTACAGCCGTACGAGGTACATCAAAGGATCCTCCAGGTAATTAATTATGAAGTAGATTTTAATTCATTGGATTTTTTTCTGAGTTTGTGCTTAAATTCATTTGCTAATTTTTATTTATCCTTACATGCAGCATATTGGTGGCAATAATTTGGCAGCCAATGCACTGATTTGCAAAAGTTTGCAGTTCGGATATTGAGACAAACATGCAGTGCATTTGGTTGTGAACGCAATTGGAGTGTTTTTGAGCGTATACACACCAAGAAGCGCAACCGTTTAGAACAAAAGCAGTTGAATGATAGGTATTTGTTCAGTACAACCTTAGGTTGAAGCACAACTAATTGGAGAATAAGACCCTTGAATCGTGTTCCATTTTCTTACATGATTGTGATCCATCATCAGATTGGGTTGTGGAGACTCAGCCAATAGCATTTGACAATGAAGACCTCTCATGGCTAGATTTGGAGCCACTTCCACAATAGCAGGATGTGGGAGTTGATGTTGGACATGTGCCTTCTGGACCAGGGGAGTCAAGTCAGGTGGCCCAAGCTCAGGCACCTCATATTGAGGATCAGGATGTAGATGATGGCTCAGAGTCTGAGTCTGAGGCCTCTGATGAGTCTGATCTTGAGGATTCATATGATTCAGATGATTAGATTGTTTAGTCTTTGGCTCTAGTCTTTTGTATAGGCCATTTAGAGCCTTTTTGTTGATGTATTTTGATGCAAACATGGATTGCACTCAATGTTAAGTGCTATTTTAGTTCTATGAACTCTTATATGCTATATACATGAGAAACTTTGCATATCTTGTGTATAATGGTTTGAATTCACATGAATGCACATGAATATTTTTTTTTTTTTAATGAATATTTTATGTATTTTTGGTGGATCAATTTTATGATCTTCTTCCGGTTTGGTTCTGATTCTGAGGGTCGAACAGTTCGTCTACCGGTTCGATTTTTGTAACTTTGCTGAGTACATGGCAGACAACATGGCTGCTTGTGAGGATATGTGGCTGAGGAAGTTACTTTCAGGGTTGTTCGAGTGTGAGCTAGAGGCTACAGTAGTTCACTGTGACAATCAGAGTGGCATCGGGCTATCTGAAAATCTAGTGTTCCGTGACCGGAGAAAACACATAGACATCAGGCACCACTTCTTGAGAGATTGCATTCAGAGAGGAACCATTCGGTTGGAGTACATACAGACAGATGAGCAGGTGGCAGACATTTTCACCAAGGAACTTTGCAAGCATAGTTTTGTGAAGTTCAGAGATAAGTTGGAGTTGTTACCGAATCCCTTCCTCGTTGAGAGAGAGTGTTAAAAAGTGACAAGGAAGGTCTTCCTGCATGCATGTGTCCTTGCATGCAGAAGACTAAAATCACGAAGCCAATTGTATTTAATTTATTTTTCCCAAGTTTACTATGACAAATAAATTAAAGTGGCCTAGATATTAATTGACTTTATGAAAAAGTGAAATTAGGGTTTTTGATTAGAATAGAGTTATAAAAAAAAGGTCAATTGGTGGAGAGGACACACACACTTGTATTCCGACACAAAGAGAGAAATTCAGACAGAGGGTTTTGCAAAGATGAAGGAGGAGCTAACCGACAGGATCACCGAGTTTCCAGGCGGGACAAGGGCCGTATAGGACGCACAGGGAGCAGCTGCATAGGAGGTCGTACATACCATACAGAATTCCATATAGTTGTCATACAAATCGTACGGATCACATACAGTCGTACGGATCCGTACAGCCACGTGTGGGAGGTCGTACTGTTGGTCGTACAGTCACGCAAAGGATATGTTGGGTTTGCTGGGGTTGTCCAGTGATTCTACTGGGTACTATTTCGCCAGTTTTGGGTGATTAGCAGTTGATTGTAAAAGTTCCATATTTTCTCAATAATAAAATCCATATCTGAATGTTGCACCGGCTATCCCATCTTGGGTTTTTCCGGGGGTTTCCATACCCAAAATAATAGTGTCTATATTGTGATGTGATGCTATGAAATATTTCTCAGTACTTTATATTCCTCTGCATACTTCTAAAAGATATTCATGTGTGGTTATCAGTAGAATTTTTTAATATACTATTTAGCCCTAGTTTGAATGTTAAAGGAAAATTTACACTGCCAACTTTTGCAATGGTTATGCATTTTCTGCCTTGCATACTACTGTACTATACATTGTAAAAGGTGGCAGAGACATAGACCTACACCTTCAATCTATCTCCCATACACTGTTAAAGTGTAGGCATTACGAAGAAAAGTTGCAGTTGATTAACCACAGAAGATATGGTACTAGTTTGGATTTAAGTTTGCAGCTTGTTTCTACAGCTACTCCAAAAGAAGAAACCGGAGAAGCGGATTGTCCAAGAACTCAGGTATAGCAGCTTAATCAATTCAACATTTAGAAGTATAACTTGCAAACTATTGTTTGTTTGTTTGTAAGTTCTAGCGTATGTTTTTGGTGCTTGCAAGTGTTTGTTTTTATACAGTATCAAAATTGAAGAAGAGTTGAATTGCATTGTATGTGGGTGCATTTTCGACTCAGACTGGCACCCCTCACCTTTTGAATTTGAATCTGCTAAATCTTGTTTGTAAAGGATGGAGTTGCAAGAAGTCCTTGGTTTGATTGGCTCATTTGCACTTGGTCCTTCATGTAAAAGAAGGCATCACATAGCCCTCACAATGTCTCAGATTGAAGAAACATTAGAGTTGTTGAAAACTCTAGTTCTTATAGTTGTAAACGACTCAATCACAATCAAAAAAGAAACTCTCCAATCTATCATCACACATCTGCGGGATTTAAAAGCCAAAGAGGACGATGTACAACATAGGAATCAACATTTTGAACTAGTGTTTGTTTAGAACAATTCTTTATTTAAAGTTGAAGATTATTTCTATCAGCTGCCATCACATAATAAAACAATGTCAACCTATTAAAAGTTCTACATGCTAACATTGTGACCAAGTTGGATATATGAAAGATCAGTGTTTTGATATTCATCCTTGTCAACAGTGCGGGAAGCGTAATGTTGTATACATTAAATAATACATAATAATTAAAAATATAAGAAAATAAATAAGCAACTATATATATAGATAGATATATATATCCAAAAATTCTTATGAAATATCGTGATTATACGAATAGTCACGTTAAAAGGCTTATATAAGCCAAAAGATTCCTTGTGATAAATATCATCCAATTTATAAAAATATATATATTCTCTTATCAAGATCGTGTTACTTCTCTGCATCATTGTCTTTTTTGCATCACGTAACCATCCTTCAAATCAATGTGTGAAACTGAAAAAAACCTACAAGAATGAAACTTGCAGCGGAATATTGTACTACTTATATTCTACCTGACAGGGGAGGAACATGGTGTCAGGCTTCAAGTTTCGAAGCCTTGTCATTCTAACAATAAGTAGTTATGGCCTTCGTCAAGGGAGCGGGATCGAGCGAACCTGAGCCACACTCAATTTGGGAGGCCAGATTAAACGATTTAGCCACACAAACAAAAGAGAACCATGCCCCAAAGGACTCATGTGTTCTATCTCTAGTTTTGACACCATGAGACGCTCCTATCCTCGTGTTCTTCCTCATAAAGACCATCAGAAACAGGTGAGCAAGAACAAGCGAGCCTGAAACGCCATGTTCAAATGAGCTCCTGAGTTGGTGGTCAACCTCAAACCACACATTTAGTAGAAGACTTTGGCTTCTGCTAGACATGACATGGTGGTTCCCAAACCACCACTTTCCATAAAACCTTTGAGCCTTCATGCCAAGTTTCAAACAGAACCTTTGAGCCTTCGTGCCAAGTGTTGACCACCAAAACCAACTAGGTGAACAAAGATGTACCATGCACATGTTGGATGTGCCTTGAAGACAAGAATGAGGTACTTAATGATTATATCAAGCGAGGCAACTCTTCTTCTCTTTTTCTCTCTATGAAATTTCTGCCCCCCGCGAGGGATTTTGTAAGGATATGTCAGCATGAAGGTCTAGTTTTTTGTAACTTTATCACCTAAGACTTAGTCATTAGGGAAGTCCTTTCATCGAGTGTTTTTTCACGTGGATAATTAAAATTTCTTTTTAGAGATTTTAATTATTTGAGTTTTTCACTCAAAATTACCTCCAAAGTGGTGAAAGGTGTTCTAGTGATCGAGTCCATGGGGTAATTGGGGCCTAGGAATGTTCTATATTACCATACTAGACATAATCCAAAGTCTTGCGGAATTTCATTAAGTTTTGAATAGTTTTTTTTAATTTTTCATCATTAAAAATTGTCACTCAGGAGAATTTGTTGTAATGTAAAAGAGGGTTACTTAGTCATTTTAATGTTGTATAGGGGAATGGGTACTCAAGACAAATGGCATGAGCACCCCTACACCCTTAGGCCAAGTTTGAAATCATTTGGACAAGTATTACTATGGTTTTGGTCACCTTTGCCCAAGCCAGTCATGGAAATCAAGAAATTGGGCATTTAATTAGAGAGCCAAATTTTGGAAAACTGACTATAGTCACTTGGGGTGGCCAAGTAAAGGCTCTAATGTTTACATTATGTTCCTAAGACAAATTTAAGACCCAAAGGGGGGCCCCCAAGCAAGCATATAACAAGTTTTGAGTTGCCGAATCTAGGGGGGTGCCCCTTTCTCTCTTTGATTGGTTGGGTGAGCTAAAGTCAATGGAAATGGCCCCAGTATGGTGGTTTCATCCCCATTTGACATAACAATAAGGTTAAAAGCATTAAATTGGGAGTTTCTCTCCCCATATTTGAGATCTCAAACCTTGGTTTTGCCCTCCTTGAGCAAATTCGCCCCCCCTCTCTTGGGCCCCCCTCTCTCCCTTGTGACACTTGTCTAGCATGCAAAGAGCCTCTCTCTTTCATTTTTCCTATTTAAGGAGGTTTCCCCTCCTCATTTGGTTTACACACTCACACCCACTCTCTTGCTCATGTTCTCATTCTTTCTCTTGCTCTCTTGCCCTTGCTTAGGCCATTGTAATTTTCAGCCATTTGGCTTTGGTAATCAAAATCTTTGGAGAAATCTTGTGTGCATTGTTCTCATTGATGACTTGCTTCCATGCTTAAGGAGCTACACAAGTTTGGTTGGCCAAGGAAGCATACTAATTTCGTTTGGTAAGATTTATGGTATTTGTATTCCATAAATTTTGTGAGTTTTCATTCTTGTAGTAAAGAAGTTCATATATTCTCTAGTTTGAAGTTTATGATTTCTTTGCTCATTATTTGATTCTCACCTTCTAGTAGTTGTGTAGTGAAAATCTTATAAGTTGCAGGATATTTGGATTGAAGAGTGGAATTCCTCGGTTGGATGCCCCATTGCTTCACTTCTTGAAGAACAAAGGACGAATTTTCTCTTCCTTTACAAACAAATTTCTGAATTTTAATTCTAGATTGTTGAGTGTTTTAAATCTGATTTTAACTCTTATATACTCAAGTTCTTTCAAAATTATTCATCTGGCAACTTTGTATAAATTTTCTATATATATTGCACTAACATACTAACTTCCCCAAAGTGATTTTGGGCACATTTTATCATTTTCTGTTTGCCGGTTTTTAGCAGGTTAATGATAAAACAAAGAAAAATTCTGTCAAATTTCAGCCATAGAAGAGTTTTAAGGCCACCCCAAAGGAAGAGCTTCAAAGGCATCTCAAGAAAGGGAAAAAACACGGTTTTTCTCACTCCTTTTACCTCTTTCTTTATGCTGAAATTTCAGCCTTTGTAACAAGTCCAAGAGAATCTCTTGGACTTGATATCTTGCTTTGCATTTTCAGTTAAATCAAGTCTCATTTATTTGCCATCCATTGCTAGCAATAGAAGTTGGGCTTACCCACCTTTGCATACGCAATTGTTGATTGGCATGGGTTTTAGATTAGTTAGAATTTCATTTTGTTTTTATTTTCTTCTTTATTTTTTGCCCGCACCTTGTAAGTGATTTAGCTTTGCCATCCTTGCAATATCGCATTGGCTAGCATTTTATTCCAAGTATCTGCTTATTTCTTTTTTTTTGCCCGCACCTCACAAGCGAAGTGGCTTTTCCCATCCGTGTGAAATCACGTTGGCTAGCATTTTTATTTAAAGTATTTGCTTATTTCCTTTTGCCCGCACCTCACAATCGAGTAGGCTCTGCCTCCGTTGTGATATCGCGCTTCGCTTGTTTTGTTTATTTTTTTCTTTAAGCATTAAATTTACCGCAAGCCCCGTTTTTGCCCCGTATCCTCTCCCCCCGCCAGTTCGACCGATCTAGGGTGACGAGAAAAGGCAAAGATTTGTGTTGGCTAGTTTAATAGGCACCCATATAAATAATCTTCATTAGAAAGGAGAAAAAGAGGTTTGACCTGTGGAACTAGTGGGGTAGAGGCCGTAGGGGGCTTCGTGGCACTTCGTGTCCTCCAGTTGAACACCCAGCGAGTTTCGAGTTTGACCCGTGGAGCTAGGTGGGAACCTTGTGTTTCCGTGTTGAGCACCCGGCATTCTCTCTCTAATCGAAGGAGATAGTCTCTTGGGGTATACATCTAGAATAGTTCATTTCTTTGCAACAAACACCTTAATTCCCTAAGTCAAAAAGAGACATTAAATTTACTAAAACTTACAGGACCACTTGCATAACATTGTTACAATCATTTACATTTCTCTACTTTGCAATCACTTTATTTTAACTGACTCATTTATTGGAATTCATCATGTTCTTGAATATTTGTTAAAGTAAATGAGTTGATGCTTTAGGCAAATTATTTGAAGTTGATTATTGTGACTCCACAGCCCGAGTAGAGATGGCACTGATCATTTTGATTATTTGATTGTTTCTCTCTTTCATACATTAATGGTTGATTGTTAAAGGGTTTGCTTGACATTGAAATATTTGCATCACTGCACGCTTATTGTCATTTTTGTAATTTACAACTCCCAGAAAACATTCTTCAAAAAAGAACTTAGTAAGTAGGGATTACCCCCCTTGGCCTTTAGGAGTTGTGGTCTAAACGAAGGAGTTTAGGACCGAGGTGACAATGGGTTCTCAACTCATAAGTTGCCCTCAGGAACACACACAGCGGTTGAGATACTTACCCGTGTCCAAGTGTGTTTTAAGCGGCAACACCAAGTTCGAGAGTTTCTGGTCAGCCTTAAACCACACACAGTAGAAGATTTCTTAAACAAATAAAATTTGTTTCTACAAGAACTTCTGTTACCGACTAGGCTGCACCTAGTTGGACTTTCAGTGAGCCGCCAGTGATGAACAAGATACTTGTTCATATTCAGAGTTCAGAAGTCCTTTCAGGCCTCCATGACCGTTTTATTTTTTGTAACACATGTTCATACCCCCTTGGGGAAATTGTAAAAAATGCCCTAGCATTTAATTTTTTATAAAAGGCTCAGCTTCCCAGACTTGAGCATCAAGCCGACTAGCCCAGAGTGTTTTTTCCCTTGGTTATTATTGGTTGTTGAACAAACGACTAATAATTTCTGAGTTTTTCACTCACACCTCCAAAGCTGGGGTAGTCATCTTGGTGTTTCGGCCTAGGGAGGTTATTAGAGCCTTCGTGTCGGTGTTTTTCACCATGCTAGGCATTCGAATTGAGTCATATGGACATGTACTAGGTCCCCCTAGAGTTTCGTCAATTTTCGCAAAGAATAATTTTTTCCGTTTTTTAAGCCATTTTTTAATGGTTTAATTAAAAAACTTCAGATTGTAATAAAAGTCAGATACGGAGTCCGTTTCTGACGTGGGGACACTCATTTTCACACCCGGAGCGTCCATTTTACCCATGGGACCATTTTCTACATCAGTCGGGCAGCGAGAGCACCCCGTGAGACATTATTTGGGCTAAAAATGCATAAAATAGCATTTTAATGCTAAAATTGGACAAATTGGCACTTAAGTCAAAGGTTGAAAAGTCTTTTTAAAAAATAAAATATTAAAGTTATGGGGTGACATGGCATGGGTCCCCTAAAGAGTGCGACCCTCTCCATGTGAGGTAATGCATTTTAAAGTTTGGATAAATTTGTGTGGAGATAGCGAAGTCCTATATGGGTGACGTCAAGACATTTGAAGTTCACGCTAACCATTATGTGGTATGGCGAGTAAGCATTAAGAGGTGGACCCTCCATCGCGTGTTATTTGCAGACTTTGGATATAATCGCAGGTTGGTGTATCATATGGGTGACGTCAACTCATAAGGAATGCATGAGGTAGATGAAGGGTTGCGCTAGCTAAAGGAGTGGGCCCCCTTTGATAACCGTGACATGAAATAAAAACTTTGGGTATGCCTTTCCATTCCACGTGAGTATCTTATTGGTAAAGCTCACGTCACATAGTCATACACTCACGCATGGGTAATGAATGGCATCTTCAGTCTTATTCATTGCATGGTATGTGCTGGAGGTTCATGATTCGTTGAGGGAGTTTGGTGAGAGAGGTGTCAATCACCTCCTCTACTCAAGCTCAGTTAAACTCTGACTTCATCTTCAATATTGATGAGGCCCCCCTGGATCTCTCTTTTCCTATTTAAGCAGGTCACCTCTCCATTGTTCAGGATCGGAAGGTTGAACCTCTGCTTGCATACATTGTAATATTTTCTGAGTATTGTTAATAAAAGGCTTTGGAGGCAATTTCTGTGTGGGATCCATAGATGTTGGATTGATGTTTTCTTTATGCTAAATCATTGAGGTAATCTGTATCAAATCTTTTCATAATCTGCAATTCTTGGGATTACTTGTCTTCGTAAGGAAATTTACATTTTGGTTAGAATAGGAAGTGATTCTTGTTAGGTTACTTCTTATTGTGGAATATATTAGATTACCAAGTTTTATATGATTTCTTGTATGGATCTATAATACTGTTTATCTTGTTATTATTTCACACAGGTGCTTTTAATCCTCTTTGCATGTTGTTGAAGGTATTTTACAGGAAACCCGAGCTGGAGCATTTGATGAGCGAGTGGGCTCTCCCTCTTCTCCAGTAACTTTGAAAGAAGAAGCATCATCCCTCGGATCTCACCAAATGAGGCGTCACCATCCGTTTTCTACTTCTTGCTCCACCCGGTTCTATCACTTCTTGATCCAAAAATATTTAAATTTACTTTGCTTACTGTTACTTTGCTTAGATCTACATTTCAAAGATACATATAAATTAGATTTAAATTCTCAATTCTAGATCTGATTGCGTAATTACGAATTGTTCTTTTAAACATTAGATCTAGCCCTCTTTCCGCAAGTTTAAAGTAAAATTTCAAAGTACTTGGCTAAGAAGATTAAAGAGCTTTTATTCGATTTATCTAGCATTTTAGTGCTTGAAATTTGCTTGCCATTCTTTTCAAGAGGCAAGCAAAGATCCTAAGAAGGCAAGCTTTCTAGCTTGCCTTACTTAGTTGTTTCAATTTCTTTTGTAATCAGTTTGCTACTTAGATTTTTTTTGTAATTTTTGCACGTTGTCCAAAGACACTTCCAAAGTGTTTTTGGGCATCTTTCACTGACATATGTGTTGATTAGGTTGTCATTGATGCCAAAAATGTCTGGTCATTGATGCCAACAGTTAAGTCTTGGTGTCCCTTGTGGAGCCTCTGAGGGTTAATATTTGATTTGTGGTTGTCTGTGTCAGAGGAGACCTTTTGACTTTGTCCAAGCCCAAGCTTGAAGCCCCTGGAGCCCTTGGGACAATAGCAAAAGCCCTAAACTTCCTGGAAAATGGTCAAGTAAATTAAAACAAATTAAAATCTATTTTTATTAAAGACTATTGCTTTAAAACAAGGAATGTAAATGATGACAAATTAAAACATGATAAAATATTTGAATAGAATTTTTTTTTTT
>LPNX010504007.1:533307-546461 GCA_001517045.1 Pseudotsuga menziesii | reverse complement strand
TATGATGATATGACAGTGATATGCACAGTAACTTGTATGTTCAATGATATATATATTTTTACACAGTGGCATATACATATGTACTTAGTAATATTTAAACAGTGGTATGATCAGTAAAACACACTCAGTGGCATGACAATTAGTACACAGTAATATATGTATGATGAAACACAGTGATAAATGCTCAGTTTATGTATGAAGTGCTAGAGATGTTTACACTTTGATGTGCTCAGTTTGATATGCTCAGTGATGTTTACACAGTGATACTCAGTGATGTATGATGAAAACACAATGTGTGATGATATGGAATTATATGGTACAATGATGAATAGTGGTAATTAGGAGTGAGTACATTGGTTCAGTTGTGCAGCATCAGCACAGGCTACTACATGTGCATTTGGTCTGACTCATATTGGCCAAGTAGTATGAGCAGTTGGTTTGACCCAGGTGGTCTGGTACACAGTTGGTTGAATTCAGATTGATTGATTCAGATGATGTGAACAACAACTTGATTGGTACAGCTAGATTGCGCATGTTGATGAGTAGTATGGAGCAATTGTGGTGCAGTGGTCAGTGGACAGTTGATGGTCTGTGGTCAATTGATGAGCAGTGAAAGTGGTTGTACAGTGTGGTTTAGATTGTGCAGTGTGGTACAGGTGTTGGATAGCAGGTCCGCAGGATCAGTGCAGTTTATGGTTCAGTAGTTCAGTTTCTATCTTCATATAAGGGTGGCAGGACGGGGCAAGGAAAGGAGGTCGTAGCCTCCTTCCGGTGGAAGCCGGAAAACTAGGGAGTGGCAGCTTCCTTTAGGTCGTAGCCTGTAAATCAAGGGCGTCGTAGCCTCCTTCCAGTTGAAGCTGGAGAAATTGAAGTCTTTGTAATAAGGGGGTGTTGCCTCCTTCCAGTTATTTCTGGAAAACTATTTTAAAAAGGCTTCCGTGGTTTTCCCCCCAGGACTTGGGTTTCCACGTAAAAATCTTGTGTACTGTGTTTTGCTATGCTTCCTATGTGATGATGATATGATAATAGGTGATGATGAGCTGTAATAGTTAATAATGCTGATGATATAATGATAATGTGATAATGCATTAATGAATGATGTATTGAAGAAGCAGTTGATGATTGTTAAAGTTGAAAAAGCAATAAAAAGCTATACACTGATTCACCCCCCCCCCTCTCAGTGTCTACAATATGCTGGCTGGTTTTTAGCAGGCCCATCAAAAAAGAGAAGGAAACTCTGCCCGAAGTTAGCTTTTTCGAGCATCCGGAGCTCCCAGGAGGCTTTCCCCTTAGCTGGGCCTATTTCCTTTGCATGTTGTAAGCCTTTGGATCCCAGATAACAAGGACCAAAGAGCATTCTCTGCTGAAGCATTGTAACCGAATAATAAAAAAAAAAAACAAGTTTGAGTAGGCTCAGTAGAGCCCGGTCCCCATCCCCCTTGGGGGATTTGTATCGGTGTCATTTTATGTTTTCTTATATGCTGGTAGCGTAGTTGTCCTTGTTTTTATCATTTTATGCTGTGTTTAAGTTGTGCAAAAGTAACCTGAATACTTACCCACTGCACTATACCGAAGTACCATAAGGGAAAAGATTTGAGCAGTGTAGTAATTAAAAAACAAAAACAATTTTGTTATACACTGCTAAGTTAAAATAAACCCCCTCGCTTTCCCGAGTACAGGTTCGTGGATAAGGGCTTGCCCGAGTACTGAATTTGGAAAGAGACTGCAGGGTTTTATCTTTTATCTAAATCAGAAAATTTGTTCTAATTAAAATAAACCAAGACTCCTTCCCCGTATGCTCTACACCACTGCAGCTTGTCTGATCAGTTGGCTGTATCAAAAAGGGATACGAGTTACTAGATCTAATAGGAAAATCCACACAAGTAATTTTCTTGAGAACTCGGGAGGTTGCAGAGAGTAATCACTACAGAGTCAGGGGGCTACTCTAAGCAGGTCTATCCTCGCCCTGTTGGACACTTGGTATTACTGCTTTAGCACTCAGTTCGAAGGGACTTGACTTGTTGGGCCAAACCCATAATTTACCCATTCCTTAATCAATTCATTTAATAATTTAAAATTTACCAACCGAGACACTGCAATACTTTCACTGAGACTACACTAGCAACCCACTTTTGCAAGCACTTTTTTCATTTTGGCACTGGTCTTTTCTGTTCCTTTTTGCATAAGTTAATCTCGCAATGTGTCATTGAAATTCGTGTATCTAATTTGAGTTAAGGTGTTGCTAAGGTTAAATTGTGTTGGCAGTAATTGGTAATTTCTTAATTTCATCCATTCCATATTAAAACTCCTAGAATTAACTACTTCTCTCGTAGAGTAAAAACCGTAGATTTTACTTTTCATTAGGGTCCACCCCCCTTGGCTTCGCTAGGAGTTGGCCTAGACGGAGGAGCTGAGTATCAGGTGACAGCACTTGGCTCGAGCTTGCCCCCAAGGTCGCACCCAGTGGCTTGAAGATTTCTGCCACGTTACCCAAGGTGCGAATTAGGCGGCAACAACTTCCAACATAAATAAGACAAGTGCTCCATAAATGGATAATAAAATGTATGTTGATAAAAGATAGAATGATTTACAATTACATTGAAAGGGTTTTATATAAGCCTTATCGTGTCTTTTCAAATGAAAGGGTACATCTCTTTATGTTTTCTTAATTAATTAATTAATTTAATCATTTATTATTTATTAATTATTAATAATAAAATATATTTCTATTAATAAATAATATTGAAATTTAATATTTATATATGTTTATATATCTCATAATATTATATTTTTTATATAACATTGCCTTCCTCTTAAGAAAAATTGTCCTCAAAGTTTATTGAAGACACGACCTATCTCTAATTTCTTGATTGTAATGTCAGCTCTCGATCTTTTTGTGTTAGTAACTACGACACTTGATGAAACGTGACGATACGGGTTACAAATTCCCATGAAAAAATGTCGCATTGTTTGTGAAGTTATCCACCCGAGATCTATCTTCATTGGAGTTGTTTGTCGATTTTGTGTTCTTTCTCTCTTGAAGTCATAACTCCTTTGTTTATGGTCATTTTGACCCTGTCATTGGTCAAAATGATTTTTATAATTTGGGTGTCAAGAAGGAGTTTTTATTGTTTTTTTTTACTAGAGTGACTTCTTGTTCCCCAACTTGAATTTGTTTTACCAAGAGTCTGGATGCTTCCTTCAGAATTTGCGCTAATTTATTCTTTAATAGCTTGTTATCATATTGAATCGTTTTGAACTTTTCTTCTTGCAACTTTTCGTCCTTCCTTAACTTCTTAATCTGTTCTAGTAATTCTTTATTAACTTTTTTTAAAGAAGAATTTTCTTCATCATTTCTTGATAATTTTAACTAAAGATTTTGATTGTGATTTTTTAAACGGTAATTCTCTTCGATCTTTTCTAACAACTTATTCTCAATATCTTCATAAGCTTGTTCTGGCTTTCGATTACTTTTTAATTTCTTGATTTTTGTGACTAGGGTTTTGTTATGATTTCTCTACAGGACGATTTCATCCTTGTTGTTTAAAATTGTTTCACTGATCTTTGCAGTCTCTAATTTGTGAGTGTTTTGAATGTTGTCCTTTTGTCGTTGAAACTCTTTAATTTGTTGTTGATGTCGATCGACCTCTAATTCTTGGCATTTTAATTTCTCGTGGATCTACGCAATTTCCTTGTCTTTGTTGATGATGATTTTATTTAAATGTTTTACTTCTTCTAAGTCTTCATAGTTTCCATAAGTTGATCCTTCGTCTGTATTTTGTGATTGGGGAACTCCCACTAAAAAATCATGTACCGTTATTTTATTCTTCCCATAGAAGGTCATGAACTTCCATTTTGCATTGACAATGAAAGTTCCCAATGTTTCCATCCAGTTGGAACCCAACATTATGTCAACAAGATTGTTGTCTATAGTTGCAACGATGAATTGAGATGCACAATTATAATCATCGATCTGTAATGGTAATTCATTTATTTGATCTTTGTTCAACTTGTTCTTAACTACACTTGATTTTGGAACCTATAGCTGGTTAGTAAGATCAACATTAATAAAATTTTCTTTAATGGCTGGACAAAAAGAGATAGCAATTGATCTTTCATCAAATATTCCACAAACTTTTAACATCCCCGTAGGCATTTTCGATGGAACGTGCAAGAACCTTCCTTTTCTGTCATTCAGATTTGTCTTTTCCGTTTTGACCTTCACTTAGATTATCCTTTTGACTTTATTATAATATAACCCTTTAATACTTTTCTTTTCCCTTTTCTTTTTCCTTGAACTTTACTTATCCTTGATTACTTTTCTTGTATGCCCTTTACATAAAATCTTTAATATCCTTACTAAAAAAATATTTTTAAGGTTACTTTCTTTTATTATCTACTTAATTCATTGACTTCGTTGGATTTTAATGAATCAACTCCTAGGATAATTTGTCGATTTGAATGGGTGTACCGGTGGGTAGGAATCGATGGCAATGTATTCACCCGTAATCGTGGTAACCCCTTGAGGATATGTACAATGCTCGAAATGAACAGAAAACAATAATGTGAAGGATATGTCGTTGTTTAATTCTTGGATGGTGGCCAAATCACAGGTTTAATTCTTGTTTGAAATGGCATGCAATTATGTATTCTCTTAGGCAACACTGATCCCAATTATTTGGGTAGTTCCTTCCGCAGCTTCACTTATGCCACCGATGACCACAACCTTCTCTGTAATTGAAAGGAACTGATTTTTCTGTAACCCGAATCTATGGTGGCTTCTTTTATCTCGGTTATTGACAGGTGCCAATATTACCTTTAATAAACCAAATTTGTGGTGGCTTCTTTTATCACAGTTATTGACAGGTGTTGATATTGCCTTTAATAAACCTTTTTAAATGGGCAGTAGAATGATGTTTCATGATTTTTTTTCTCTCTGATATTTCTTGAACTAACGTGGCAGTGGAGTAATTATTTCTTACACAAAACTTCCTTAGTTGTAGATGGCCAAGGGTTGTTGCAGTCAAGGACCAAGATCAGAGAAACTCCAAGAAAATAAGTTGTCAAGGACTTAGTCACACAAAGTTTGGAAAGATACGGCCAAAGGCCTGGATCAAGAAAGCAGCTCTAATACCACTGAAACAAATAAAATTTGTTTCTATAGAAACCTCCAACTTAAATAAGACAAGTGCTCCATAAATGGATAATAAAATGAATATTGATAAAAGATAGGATGATTTACAATTACATTGGTAGGGCTTTATATAAGCTTTATCGTGCCTTTTCAAATGAAGGGGTACAACTCTTTATGTTTTCTTAATTAATTAATTAATTTAATTATTTATTAATTATTAATATTAAAATATATATTATTATTAATAATTAATATTGATATTTAATATTTATATATGTTTATATATCTCGTAATGTTATATTTTTTATATAACAATTTCAGCTTCTGCTAGCCCCTTTGGTTGGTGGTCATCCAAAACCACCTCTTCACAGAGCACTTGTATTTAGCAAGAGAAGTTATTTTTTGTTAATTTGCTTGGCAATTCGAGATGTCAAGTTGGAAATATTCAGCAAGTGGTAGTTGTCCACTTCCAATTATTCAGCTCTCTTTTCTTAAACTCATATACACCCCTTCGGATGAAGGGGGGAATTACTGGGAACATAATCCTTGGTGTTAAGATTGTTGTGCACTATCTACATGCAAGGGAGACCAACAGTCACCCGAGAATCCAAGGGACACCTTGGAAGTTGAAACCAAGGGTCATCCATCATGCATTAGTATGTACATTTGTTAATGGAAAAGTATGCTTTGATGCCTATCCTTCTCTGTCTATCCTTCTTCTTGTATTTAGCTTGTGTTCAGCCAATGATATATTTGACCATTTGGGGCAACCAATGATATATGTGTTCCTAAGTCACCTGACACGAAGGACACGAAAAATACGAGTGTCCAATACGGACACAGTGACCCTTGGAATCAAGACACGTTATATATATATATATATATATATATATATCCAAAAAAAATAGAAACTAGAACATTTACAAATATTCAATAGAAATTACTAAATAGAATCAATACACAATACACATTTTGTCATTCACAAATCACAATGAGACAAAGAATATAGGTCAAGATGTCGAAACCATATTTCTCATTAAGATGATAACAGTGACTCAGCACCATATAGTTGAACTTGTTCAAATTTGTGCAACTTCATAAGTTATTCTTATTGTACTAGTATTGTATTTCCTTGTACCTCCTACGAAAGATGATACTAATGTAATTACTCATGTAAACCCTAGAAAGAATCAATGTAAACCCTCGAAAAAGATTACACAAGAAAAGAATAAAAAATAAAATTATTTTGTATTTCCCCAAGGTAGGTCGGCCCCAATAAGTTAGTCAAGTCAGCCCTAGTAAAAAAGAAATTGGAAAATCAGTATAAATAGGAGGCGCCCCTCCTCATTTTGTAACTCACTCACAGCAAGTTCGCTTCAGCAGGAAAAAGGTGTGCTACTGCAGTCACAAGGAGTGTTTTCTAGGGTTGTATCTTAGAGAAATCTTTTCTCTCTTTCTTCTTCTCTCTACTCTCAGAAGCTATCATCTCTATACAAAGGTTTGTTGGGTTTTTCCAAATTGGGTTTCCCAGGATAAATTGTGTTCTTTCTTTATGTACTTTGTCTTTCTTCTAGAGATCCTATTATTTATTTGCAATTAGGTTATACTGCTATAATCTTGTAAAAACTAACATGGTATCAGAGCAGTTCTAAAAGAGGCCATTGCCGAAAGCTAGGGTTTGACCTTCCAAGGCCTTCCCTCATCTCTTCAACAAAAAAAGAGCTGTGGAAACTTTGCTCTAGGGGAGGTGCATCTTTTGGTGAAAGAAAAACCAAATTCTGAGAAGTTTCATTTTTTACCTAATTTCGTCCTTGCAGAAATTAGGGTTTCAAGCTTTGCATTGATCTGGTCACTGTTTTGGCTCGACCTCATCTTCCCTCAACTCGCCTTGATAGGGTGCATCTATCTGTGAGGTTAGTTTCTTTAAATTCAAAAGTTTATTTTTGACCTAACTCCTGCAAGGGTTTATGGTTCAAATTTGCGAACAAGATGATTGGAATGAAGGTTGAAGATCGTCTTGATGGGGCTACAAACTTCATATCCTAGAAGCATCGGGTTCGTCTTATCCTAGAAGAAAATGATCTCTTGAAGTTTGTCAATGAGAAAGTTCCAGAACCAGAAGCGAAAGAAGACAAGTCCCAGTGGAGGAAGTGTGATGCGAAAGCAAGAAGGATTCTGGTGGACTCAAAAGATCACTAGGTTCCGCAATTCTCAGAAAAGAAGACAGCTAGGAAGATGTTCAAAACCTTGAAGAAGTTATTTGAACACAGAAGCATCAATGTGACTCTCACATTGAGGAACCAACTGCCAAATATGAAGATGATTATGTCTAAATCAACTGCCTCATATTTCACGAGGATCACCAAACTTCGGGGACAAGCTAAGGAACAATGGATAACATTGAATTAAAGGAGCTTGTCATGACCACTCTAAATGGTCTTCCACCATCTTGGGAGTCCTTCATCCAAACTATAAGTGGTTGAACCAAGCTGCCCAAATTTGACAGGTTATAGCCAGACTCCATGTAAATTTTCCTTCAAAGCTCAAACTAGGGCTAAAACAGTATATTTAAATTGTTTATTTAAATAACCACACATGAACTTCTTTACTAGTATGCAAGGGAATATAAATAACTAAGAACCATTCACAACATCAATCACATCAATAGAAACGACACAGTCTTTTTGGGTGTAAAACCCCGGACAAAGCCCAAGATTGGAAAACCGGTGCAACAGTATGAGGATATTTATTAGGAAAATATGAAGCTTTTACAATATTAAAAAATAAATTTATGCCCAAGATGGCAAAAATTGAACCACACAATTCTACTGAGAAAAACCTATGAGGTGGCACGGTTCCCAAGGCAGTGGTACGACCCGTACGGATCCGTACGGTCTATACGACCCTATTGTACTGTTGTACGGTCCTGCTGCTATACGGATGTACCTCCGTCAAATCCTCTTGTCTCTCATTCCTCTGCAAATTTTGGATTGTTGCTCCTCCGTCTTCTTCGCAAACGTTCTCTCTCTGCGTCTTTTCCTCTGTCTCTGTCATAATGCAATTGTCCTCTCCACCAATTAATCTTTATCTTATAACTCAATGCTAAGAAAAAACCCTAATCTTGAAAATTTTCAAGAACCCCAACCCGGTTTCAGTTTCAGTTCATCATTATTTAACGCCCAAACCCTAACATTAGCATGTGCATCAAAATTTTAAAAATTATTTTGAAACATAAAATACATGAGATTGCTTTCTTTTTGAATTCTGGAAATTATGACAGCCCTAAATTCTTACTCATAAATTTAAAACCAGCCACACATGAAATTTAAACACAGATTTTTGGTCAAATTGACCCAAGAAAAACCTCGAAGGGAAAACCTGTATGAGAGAGGAATTTTATTAAATCTTCACGCAAAAATTTAAATCTGAATAGCAGTACTTATCTCCCTGAAACACCTTGAAAAACGTGCCAAAATTTTCGAGTACGGACTGCCTCGATTTCTGTATTGTATGGCCCACACATGTGGTTGTACGACCTCAAAAATCGTGCATGTTTTCTTGCCTCAAAAAACATGTCTGCAATCTTGAAATTCGTGTTGTACGAACAACATTAAATGTTGTACTTTACCTCGAAAATCGTGCCTGTGCGGAATTGTACAATACAATCTCGAAATTCATGCCTACTACAAATAATTCTTGGGAAATGTGCCCAAAAAATTTCTCTTTCTGTCTATGGAAAATTTGCAGAAATTTTCTCTCTCTCTCTCAAGTTTCAGGAATGAAATCTCTCCAGACCATTGTTTCTTCTCATGCTCCTCCTCTCTCAAAATTCTCTCTTGTGAAAGGGAACAATGAATCTCTTTGCCTTTCCCAAGCCCTTTTTGTTTGAGTAACTTCCTCCTTGAGATCAAAGGCTTAGATTAAAAGCCAACTACATGAGATCAATGGCCCATCTCATTTCCTCATTAAAAATTCACTTTTTAATTAATAATGAGAGTTTAATAATCACCCTCATTAATGCTCATAAAGTCACTTTTAAAATATAAACTCAAACATTTAATTAAAGGGTCACTTTATCATAAAGTCATTCTCACCTTTTAATATGACTAGGGACCACATTTAAAGTGTTCTTGTCCACCCCAAGGCATGACTGAACAAACACTTCTCTAGATAAAAAAATCAACAAATCTCACTGTAGATCTATGGATGAGATCCTCCGCTGGGATTGAATGGCCAAGATTAGATATGGCCATCACTTAAATATTTTCACTTACACTATAAAAAGTGTTTCATAAAGTCAATCATTAATTAGATCATTTTAATTTATTTTCCAAATTAAACTTAGGAAAAGTAAATTAAATACAATTGGTTTCCTATTTTGAGTCTTCTGCATGCAAGGACTATTGATGAAATTGTCATTGATGCCAACATGGACAAGGTCCTTGTACTCACAAGACTGGATCTTGATGCCACCACCTTGCTGAAGATGTTGAAGAAGTCCTATTGATGATGCTAAAGACCCTGGAGATGGTCCTGAAGCCTTGATGAAATTGTACCCTTGAAGATGTCTGATGTAGACCTTGATGAAATTCTATCCTTGAAGATGTCCTTCAAGCCCTTGAAGTCATTGTAGCTCTAGAAGAAGGTTGATGATGATGTATGGTCTCCCTTGTGGTTAAATGGCATGATAAAACACACCCTTGCATATGGTGGCTTGGGTCTTGAACCCACACATATGGAGGAGCTTTTGGATACTCTTAATAAACCTCGAAGATGATACCAACTTATTTGAAGAAGCCCACGGAAGGACACCTAAGTCGGCTCCATCAAAGTATTAATATTTAAGTTAAAACTTTAAATTGTTGAGTCGGCTCCAAAGTTAAATTAAAAATAGCAGGTCGGCCCAAAATAAAAATCCAGCAGGTCAGCTCCAAAAGATTAAAAAATAATAATAATACTATTTTATCAGGTCGGCTCCCTAAAATATGGGTGAAAATTAGTATAAATAGAGCACGAGTGCTCTCATTTGGGTGTGGAAAATTTCGGAGGAATGCTCTGAGGTGAGCTCGCTAGCCTGACTGAGGCAAACAAGCTGACTGAGGAAATTCGTGGGCTATAGACTGAGATTTTTCGGGTGGAGAAGAGGACAACCACAGGCCTGATTTATAAGAAGCCTTTAGTGTGTATACAGCTCTGCGTTTTATGTTTGATCTAGGGTTTCCAGCTTTTCTGTTTGAAGGTTTCTTGTTTTTAACCCTTTTTGTGGAGCAGGCTGAGCTCGGTTTTGACTGAGGAAATCCATATACACTAAGAATAGTTCAAATTTTTGAGTGACTACTACAATGCAACAGTCCGAGTTCAAGAAGCTTGAACAGTCCCGAATTGCAAATGAGGCAGCAGCAGATGTGGAGTGAAGTTTTGATGACAGACCTAGTTTGAACAGTCCCGAAATTGCAGAGAAGTCAACAGTCCCAAACTATTAATGAAGGTTAATGACCAGCAACAGATTCAACCGTCATAATTTTGGGGGTTCTATCATACAAACAGTCCGATATTTTTGAAGAGATGACAGTCCATTATTAGGGCCTTTCTCAGCTCATAAACAGTCCTCATTTTACACTAGAAGAGATTTGAATCTTCCACAGATGGTTGTTGTTTGAAGATGTTCTGAGTTTCTCTTTTGTATGAACAATCAAGATCTGAGGTTGATTCCAAATCTGTGGAGTATATCTGCAGCACAAACATCCATAGTCAACAGTGTTTTTGCTTGGGGTTAAACAGTCACGAATGCAAATACACAGTCCAAGTGTGAGATATCTACACAACCCTAAGTTTTGGCATGCACTTACAGTGACACAAAGAAGGCAAATGAAGATGATGGTGAAATGACATTGTTTGAATAATGTCTAATAGATGTCTTTCTTCCACCAACAGCATACACTGACATTGACTAAGGTATGTTCATGATACTTACACATTGAATATACAGCGGTACATAGAAATATACAGTATATGTATATACGTAGATGTTGATAAAATTGTCATTGATGCCAACATGGACTTGCAGTGGCCCCACGGGATGTCCTTGGACCCACAGTTGGTGATCTAATGACCCTGCAACCCTTGTTGGGGTCATGGAGTTCTTGGTATGATGAAGAAGCCCATGAAGACTTGGTATCCCTGATGAAGACCATGATGCCCTTGCAAAGGCTGTGGAGCCCCTGTCTTTGTTTGTGATGGATGGCTATGGTCTTACATGGAGATATGGTGAAGAAGCTTTTGAAGAGATCTTCAAACCCACAAGATGGTTGAAGAAGGTCATGAAGCCCACGCACCGGACAAGTGCCACTTAATGAAGACCTTGATGCCCTTCAAAGTCCTTGAAGCCTTTGCCTGTTGGACATTGTTGATGATATGGCAAAATCAGTTAATGACTAGGGAAATGACTTACAACAACTTGAGGGTAAGCAACCCTTGAATATGGTTAAGTCATGAAGACCACACTTCTGTTGATAAAGTCCACCAGGGAGAGGCACTTGAAGCCCTTGAAGATTGCCTTGAATTTTTGTTTTGATGAAGTCCTTGATTTATGGAGAACCTTGGTTGAAATGACTAAAATATAATTCATTAATCAAATCTTTGTGAGGTCGGCTCAAGCAAAAACGTTAATGTTTAATTTAAAATTTTTAATTTGATGAGGTCGGCTTCAAATGAAAATTATAGCAGGTCGGCTCAAAATTTCGTGAAAAAATTAGTATAAATACCCTTTCAAAGTACTCATTTTTGCAAGGAAGAATTCGGTGGAGCTCTGTGATTTTCTCTGAGGCAGCAGCAGGTTCGGAGGTGGCAGCAGCAGTTTCGGAGGCAACAGGAGCAGGGAAATTTCGGGTGACAGCAGTGGGAGCAACTCGCTAGCTGACCGAGGATTTTCGGACTTAAGGAGCAGTGATATGAGTTTTATTTCTGGGTTCTTCTAGCAGCAAAAAGGAGCAGAGCCCTTTTTGAAAGAGACCCTTTTCTTGCAACTTTTTTTTTGTCTGCTGATATTCTTGACTGAGGTATTCTTCGTTGGGTTAATGTTGAATGAGCAGCAGTAAGACAATCCCTTCTTCCACCACCGATTTTGCTAAGGAATTAAGAACAGTCCTCCTTTCTTGCTGGCAGAGTTCTGGAACAGCAGACTGTGGATTTTTTTTAAGGTTCTCAGCAAAAAAAAAACACAGTCCCGAGGCTACAACAGACCCAAATTTTTCCATAGTTTTTCTCTTTGAGGATTGAGCTGTCTCAGGTGTCAAGAAGCAGCAGAGGCTGGACAGAGTCCAGTTTTTGGTGACTAAGAGTTACAGCAACAAGTTTGTTTTGTTGTTGTCTTGCTCCATGGATGATTAGTCTTGAAGTCTGCTACATGTGGAAAGTGAGTTTGGAAGTTCTTCAGTAACAAGGAAAGGGGAATTTCACAAGCACTTCTAGCGCGAGGAGATCAGTCACAGCTGAATGACTTGCTGGAAGATCTTGGAAATTATAAATTTCAACATATAAGAAATTTAGAAATAGCTGAAACCTTGGAGAAGTCAACTGAAGAAGTTACAAAGGCTGCAAATCACTATACTGAGATACTGTATAGTGGGCTTGATCAGACAAAAAATGGAAGCTCTGAGGACAACAAACAAGTGATGAGCTGACCTTGTCAACATGACTGTGGACAAATTAATGATATGTCTGTAACAAGTTGATGATCCGAGATGATAGAGTGAGAGTCAGATGAGTAGAAGATAATTTGACAGTGAAAAGCAAGAAGACAGGCTTTTGAAGCTCAGAGGGGCAGCTGTGTCAGATTGAATTGGATGCAGTTTGAGCAGCGCTTGAACACTTGATGGATGACACTGTTTGCAAAGTTATTCACAGTGTCTACACAGTCCTGTGACAGCCCAAACTTTGGTGGAGAATTTGCAGACTGAGGCTAAACAGTCAAAGATCCAAGTTAAATACACGATCTAAGATTAAACTTGCATGAGGTTCA
>LPNX010504007.1:519805-532953 GCA_001517045.1 Pseudotsuga menziesii | reverse complement strand
AACAATGATGTGTTTATGAGTAGACAAGTGGTATGAACAGTGGTGCATTCAAGACATGACAAGTTGATGGCAGCAGCAGTTCATTGAACAGACCTTGATGACTCAACAGTGTATTGAGTAGCTGTGATTGATGGATGATGTGCATAGATATTTGAGCAGAGATTGATAATCAGTGATAGGAGTTGTATGACGACTTGACAGTGAGCAGTGTTGATGAGCAAAGCAGAGATTGTTGAGCAGACAATGATGACTTGACAGTATGCAGCGTTGATGATGACCAACAGCAAAGATTGACCAGCAGTGATGAATAGTGTTGACCAGCAGAAGATGAACAGAGAAGAGTAAGAAGACTATTGCAGCAGTGTTGAGCAAATTGACAGTTGATGTGATGAGCAGAGAAGATGAGCAGCTTTGATGTGACAGAGATTTCTTGTGTGACACAAGTATACTGTATTGTAAAAGCAAGCTTGTCTTGCTTTTGAGGTTAGGATACCTCAAACCCTTCTTAGCAGGGTCTAAGAAAACCAGGCAGGGTCCTGGATGCAGAGTAGGTGCTCTTCATATCAGTAGGTGCTGATTTTGCCTAACGGTTGTAGCCGAACCAAAACCAATATAAAAAGATTACAAAATTATATGGTGTTGTGTTCTTTTGTGTTATGGTTCTTTATGAATGAAATGCTTATGCTATGTGAATGATGAAGTGAAAGATGTTTGTGAAATGATTATGGTAGAGTAATGGAATGATGAATTGGTAGCTAACCGTGATAAGCTAAGAAAAGTTTAAAATTGGCTTCACACTGATTCAACCCCCCCTCTCAGTGTCTACAGTAGATACAGTGGTTGATACATACATTAAAGTATCAACAGTATACAATGAATGCCATGGTGTGTGAATGGAGATGTTTTCAATGGTGAAGTAGCATACATTGATGTGCATTCAATTCTATTGATGATGAAATAATGACTTGTATAAAGATGATAGTGATAGAACAGTGATGTGTAATGATTTATACACTATGATGATGATATGAACACTCTATCATTAAGATGCATGTTCAGTGATGAAGAAAGGCTTATCCATAAGGTGAAAACAGTCCCAGTTTTGTGATGGCCTGTACATACATACACTGCTGAGTTTTGTATATAGTAGTTAAGAACAGTTTGTATAAAAGGTCAAGTTCAGAATTTTCAAAGTCATCTACAACACATACAATATACAGTTCGAGGTTGTGTGAAATTGACTGCTGACTAGTCTGAGATTGGAAATCATCTACAGTTTTACTGCTGCCTTCTTTGGACAGTGCCAAAGTCCACGGTTTGAATAGAGAATACACAGTCCATGCAATTTTGATATACACAGTCCAATTTGACAGGGTTTGAACTTTGAAGCTCATAGTTCAAACCTGGGATTTGGATGGAGTCTTTCTCAGCATGTAGACAGACCCGAGGTTCTTCCACAGATCAATTTTTGATGCTTCCAAGTCCAAGGCTGATACACAGGTCAGTTTGACATGTGTGTTGGGGTTTAGTTGCCTGGAAAGAGATGTGCTTGTATACACAATCCAGGAGGTTGATAACACAAAGCTGAGTGTGGAGTGTGATTAGTTCAAGGCTTGTTATCCTAATGACAAGCTAAGACATGACAAGGTATAGTCAATTTATTTATTCATGCTGAGATTGTACATTTCACACAGAAATTGCAGAGTCCAGTTTTGGGAAGTTCTTAAATTGAAAGGGTATATCTATTGTGATCAAGCCCTGATATCGCAGAAATTGAGATGAGTGAAGAGATCAAAGTGTTTTATGATTAAAGATTGTTACATAGACTTGCAGACATATGAGAAATCAGATTGGTTGCTGATCAACTAATCGATGTGGTGCATCAGTTTTTGAAAATAAACCCAGGGTTAAACAATATATTGAGCACGGCAAATAAAGTGAGCCAATGACAGCGCTAAAGTGATGTAACTACCAATTTAGAAATACTTCTCCTGTATATGAAAGTTTTGGTGATATAGTTTTGGTACTCATAGTTAAGTATGTTCTAATAATACTTGGAGTTGGTTTAAGAATGTGAAAAATGTTCTGTGTGAACTGACTTGTTCTCAGCAGTACTAAGTCTGGTTTAAAGGTCATCTTCAACATCAGTTGTAGGCCAAGTTTGAAGAGTGGCATACACAGCCTAATATGAAACTGATCAGTGGAAAGCACAATGCAAGGCTGATGCCCAGTCAAAGATCGTGAAGACCTGAGCAGACCTTGAGAGCAGACTATGTTGAAGTGATAAGTGATGCAGCGGTTACAGCATCTTTATATGACAGCTTGACAGTGACATACAGTGACAGCCATTCATATGACAGTGACAGCAGTCTGATATGATATGACAAATGATAGTGACAGGTTGATGACATTGACAGTGCTTATACAGTAAGATGCTTGATAGATTGAATTTGACATGTGGATTGATGAGGTTTCTTGAGAAGAGGTTAATGAGCAGATATTGACCAGAGATTCATGAGCAGCAGTGAAGAATGATGATCAAAGATTAAGAAGTACTGACCAGAGGATAATTTGCAACAGTAGATGGCCAGCAGTTGTAATGATGAGCAGTGTTACAGCAGAGTTGATGTAATGAGCAGTGTTACAGCAGAGTTGATGTAATGAGCAGTGTTGATGATGTGACAGAGATTTCTTGTGTATGATGACAGTGAACCTTAATTGTAAATGCAAGCTTGACTTGCTTTTGAGGTTAGGATACCTCAAACCCTTCTTAGCAGGGTCTAAGAAAACCAGGCAGGGTCCTGGATGCAGAGTAGGTGCTCTTCATATCAGTAGGTGCTAATTTTACCTAACGGTTGTAGCCGGACCACAACTAATACAAAAAGATTACAAAATTACATTGTGTTGTGTTCTTTTGTGTTATGGTTCTTGATTATTTAAATGCTATGATATGTGAATGATGAAGTTTATGAAATGATTATGAGATTGGTTGAAAGATGAATTGGTAGTTAATCGTGAAAAGTTTTAATATTGCTTTACACTGATTCACCCCCCCTCTCAGTGTCTAACAAGGACACGTGCATGCAGGAAGACCTTCCTTGTTGTCACTTTCTAACACTCCACTCAGGAAGAGACCGGGATTGAAGCAAGACAAAGACTCCATTGTCTTCAAGTTGAGGAGAATCAAGCCTTCATTACTCTTGCCAAGAAAGGCAAGGGAAAAGGAAGGAAGTTTCACAAACATAAGCACCAAGCTAGGAGACCAAGTTCTTCTCCAGATCAAAGGGAAAAGAAGAAGGATTTATCACACATACAATGCCATAAGTGCAAGAAATATGGTCACTATGCAAACAAGTACTTTAGTGCAAATCAGTAAGTAGCCTACCACTGAAATGAAGAGGAAGCATGAAGCTTCAACAACTGATGTGGAAGAACGTCATCATCACAAAACACAAAGAAATGAAGATCGTATTGAATTCTTCTTCATACCAGCATTATCAGGTAATGTTCGACCACTAGTGGTACATGACTTATAGATAGTGGTGCTTCTAAGCATATGACTAGTTATAAAGAGAAACTTTTAGAAGTTGTTGAGAAAGAATCACATCTCCGTGTTGTACTTGGAGATGATGCCAACTACACTGTGAAAGGATTTGGATCTACCTCTCTTCAATTGGAATCCAATGACGTACTACATCTAGATTATGTGCTTTACGTACCTGGTATGAAAAGAAACCTTGTCTCCATCTCCACCTTAGAAGACAAGGGATATAGAGTTACATTTGCAGATAGAAATGTGCTTGCATGGCACAAGAATTCTAGCATGAACACAAAAGAAGTGATTGGTGTAAGGGAGGGGAGCTTGTATCGTTTGAGCACCTTACCAGCTCAAGATTTAATCCATGATTCCATCAACATTAATGAGTTATGGCACAGAAGACTAGTCCATCTAAACTATCAAGCTCTCCCAGCATTAAGAAACATGGTGACAGGTATACCAACGGTTCATGTAGACCATGATGGTATATGTAGAGGATGTGCACTTAGTAAGAATACCAAGGGTTGCTTTCTGAAAAGTGAAAGCAGATCCAAGGGAATCTTGGATCTAGTCCACTCTGACTTGTGCAAACCCATGACGGTTACTTCATTGGGTGGTTACAACTACTATGTAACATTTATTGATGACCACTCACGAAAGACATGGATATACTTTCTCAAGATTAAGGAATCCGAGGAAGTACTCGACAAATTCAAGGAATTCAAAGCATAAGTCGAGAATATGTCAGGAAGAAGGATTAAGATCCTGAGATCAAACAATGGTGGAGAATATACCTCTACAGAGTTCAATGGTTTCTGCAAGAAAGCTGGAACTAAGAGGGAACTCACAGTTCCCTACAACCCTCAACAAAATGGGGTTGCAGAAAGGAAGAAAGAAACAGTTGTGGAGGCAGTCAAAGACATGATACATCACCACAGTCTACCAATGTTCTGATGGGAAGAAGCATCCAGAACAACAATTTATGTACAAAACAAATGCCCTCATAAAAACTTGAAGAACATGACTCCGAAAGAAGCCTTCACAGGAGTGAAGCCAGAAGTGGGCCACCTTCGTATCTTTGGCTATCCAGTCTATATTCATGTTCCCAAGGATAAAAGGATGAAGCTAGAATCTTCAATAAAGAAGGGAACATTCATGGGATACAACGAGTCTTCAAAGGCTTACAGAATATACATCCCAAGATAGAGGCAAATCGAAGTCAACAGGGATGTGACCTTTGAAGAAGAGATGGCTATCCAAAAGGAAAGAGGATCACATATGGATATCGATGATGACAAAGAGATGAGATCTCCCCGTCCAAAAGTAAGAAAGAGTTTGAAAAAAAGAAAGAACCAATTGATCCCATTGAGCCAATTGAGCCATTCGATGCTTCCACAGATACGGCATAAGCCGAAAAAGGCCTAGATGGGCACAACAAACATTGCAGGATGTAGAGGGGCACAAAGCCCCACACAGAACCCATCGAGAAAGCAAAAGACCTCAGAGGTTCTCGAGTTATGTAGCATTGATGAGTCACATCATTGATTCAGAGCCTACCACTTACAAAGAAGCATCCAGACACCAAGTTTTGAAGTATGCCATGACGGAGGAATTCCAGTCCACCATGAAGAATGATGTATGGGAGGTTGTACCGAAACCTGAGGGAAAGTGTGGAAAAACACAAGGCTAGATTTGTTGCCAGAGGATTCTCTCTAAAAGAGGGAATTGACTATGATGAAAAATTTGCTCCTATGGCTCGATATACTTCCATCAAAACCATCATTGCTATTGCTTCAGCTATGGGATGAAAGCTGCATCAAATGGATGTAAAGACCGCCTTCCTCAATGGTATTATCGAGGAAGAAGTTTACATTGAACAACTAGAAGGGTTTATTGTCCATGGGAAAGATTCTCACGTATGTAAACTGAAAAAGGCATTATATGGACTCAAGCAAGCACATTGTGCTTGGCATGGACAAATAGACGGATACCTGGTAAACTTGGGATTCACCAAGAGTGATGCAGATCCTAATATTTACTAAAAGATTATGGATGATGAGCCACTGATTTTGGTTTAATGTATGTGGACGACTTGTTTCTCACAGGAAATGAGAAACTAATTGGATAGTGTAAGAAGGAGCTTGCCTCTGAGTTAGAAATTAAGGACCTCGGATCAATGCATTACTTCTTGGGGTTAGAAGTATGGTAGAGGCGGAAGGAAATTTTCCTAAGTCAAGGAAAATACACCATTGATATCTTGAAGAAATTCAGGATGTTGGATTGCAAGTCCATGGCTACTCCAATGGATGCAAATTTCAAGAAGCTGAAGGAATCTATCTCAAATTCTGATATGATTGATCCCACCATATATTGCCAGTTGATTGGCTCTCTGATGTATCTGATGTACAACAGACCAGATATATGTTTTGCTATGAATAATCTTAGCCAGTTTATGAGTAATCCGAGGCAGATTCACTAGGTTTCTACAAAACATTCACTAGGTTTCTACAAAACATGTTCTCAGATCTTACATGGACTGTGGGATACGGTCTAAAGTATGCTTCAGGATGTGATATGACATTGCAAGGATTTTTTGACTCAGATTTGGTCGGGTTTGTTGCAGACATGAAGAGTACTTCTATATGTTGCTTCAGTTTGGGCTCTGCAGTGATTTCTTGGTGTAGCAGGAAGCAAACCTCAGTAGCACTTAGCACCGCAGAGGCCAAGTATATGGTTGCCAATACAGCATCCCGAGAAGCAATATGGCGTTGAAAACTCCTTGCTGGATTATTTGGTCAAATTCCAGGACCAACTGTGATTCACTGTGACAACCAGAGTTGTATACAGATGTCAGAGAAACCCGTGTTTCACGACAAGACGAAGCATATAGAGATTCGATATCACTACATTCGTGATATGGTGCAGAAAGGTGCGGTCGAGTTACAGTATGTTCCAACAAATGACCAAAGTGTATGTTCCAACAGATGACCAAGCCTCTTCTAAGGGCAAAGTTTGAACACTTTCGTAGAAGACTTGGAGTAGAAGAAAATGCATCCCTCGTGGAGAGGGAAATTTGAGGCATATATCTACGCTGCTTTCACACTGGGGCCTCTACTCGTTCTGAATCTCAGCTTGGCACAGGAGAAATCCCATAAGCATTGTGAGACTGGCAGGGAGCAGNTGAGGCATATATCTACGCTGCTTTCACACTGGGGCCTCTACTCGTTCTGAATCTCAGCTTGGCACAGGAGAAATCCCATAAGCATTGTGAGACTGGCAGGTAGCAGATGGCCGTGTGCGCTGGTGACCACTATTCGTTCTGATTCTCAATCTAGTGTTTTGGAGTGTTCCCACTAGCTCTTGAGATGAACTGGTAGTAGATGGTCATGTACACTGGTGACCTCTAATTGTCTTGGTTCTTAATCTAGTGTTTTGGAGAATTCCCACTAGCCCTAGTTCTTAACTTGGTGTAGGAGAATTCCCACCAATACTTGAGATGAACTAGTAGTAGATGGCCGTGTGAAGCATGTCATGGTTCTCAGTTAGAGATGGACTTGATTTGTAGTAGATGAGATGTACTCTCGACGATGTTGACAACCTTCAGTCTGCATAGAGATGACCGAGACAAATGAGATGTACAAAAGAGACCCAAATGTTTGTGTTGTTGATGATGACCATATCTGAAGAATACCTTCCTTGTTGAGAGGGAGTGTTGGAATTTGTGCAACTTCATAAGTTATTCTTATTGTACTTGTATTGTATTTCATTGTACCTCCTACGGGAGATAATACTGATGTAATTACTCATGTAAACCCTAAAAAGAATCAATGTAAACCCTAGGGAAAGATTACACAAGAAAATAATAAAAAATAAAATTATTTTGTATTTCTGCAAGGCGGGTCGACCCCAATAAGTCAATCAAGTCGGCCCCAGTAAAAAGTCACTTGGAAAATCAATATAAATAGGAGGCGCCCCTCATTTTGTCATTCACTCACAGCAAGTTCACTTCAACAGAAAAAGGTGCGCTACTGCAATCAGAAGGAGTGTTTTCTAGGGTTGTATCTTAGAGAGATCTTTTCTCCCTCTTTCTTCTTCTCTCTACTCTCAAAAGCTATCATCTCTATACGAAAGTTTGTTGGGTTTTCCCAATTGGGTTTCCCAGGATAAATTCTTGTGTTATGTGTTTCTGTGCTTTCTCTTTCTTCTAGAGATCCTGTTGTTTATTTGCAATTATGTTATACTGTTATAATCTTGTAAAAACTAACAGAATTGATAACGAAACTCAGCATTTGCATGGCAGCAAGTTTGGCGCTCCATGAAGCCTAAGATCAACACCTCACCTACCCTGAGTTACAGCATAATAGGAGCCCAATGGCATCTTCACCCAAAACAGCAGTAAAGTAGTGCTCGATTGGAGGACATATGCCAATACTTAACCAACGTTTTTTATGCCAACACCACCTGTTGATAGGATATAAAGGAGGTGCAAGGGGTTAAAGCTTTTCATAGAATCCTGTAGAGGCACAAAACCCATAAATCTTGTAGCAAGGTTGAAAGTTTTTCTCAGTTTTCAGCCACCGATATAAATGTCAAAATTTTCACTGTTTAATGCCAAACCCAGATTTAATAGACGCTGAAAATTGCACAATATTTCAAACTGATAAAAACACTGTTGAAACTCGCATTACTAACAGAAAATAAAATAATAAATGCACACCATAAATTTCAGACTCAGAGACTTTTGGCAAACTTGCCCAGGAAAAACCCACAAGGGGAAAACCTATTAGGAGAGGGAGATTTTTATTTTCAGGAAAATATTACAGCAAAACTCATAAAAAATTTCAGACCAACTTATCTCAACTGGATAAAAAATTTCTACCTCATTTTTCGTGCCAAACAGGAAAAATCAAACTCATAAATTTTTTGTTTTCTGCCTCGATTTCCATGTCGTTGTACGGACTATACAGAAAGACTGTACGGACCTCAAAATCCATGCCCAGGGGAAAAAATTATTCTCGAAAATTGTGCCCAAAAATCTGCCTCGAAAATCGTGCTTGTTGTATTGAAAACCGTACCGTACGGACTACACAGACCAGCAATAAATGATGTTGTCCTCTCCTCGATTTAAGTGCCCTCTCTTGTTGCTGTCCTTTCCTCGAAATGCGTGCCAAGAAAAAACTTGTTGTTGCTGGTGTTTTCTCTTCTTTCTCAGAAAAATGGCTCTGCTCTCTCTTAGCTCTCTCCTTCACTCTCTTTCTCAAAATGTGAATGCATTTTGCCTTTCCTTGCCTTTTTGGTGAAAACCCTAGGGTTCTTCTAATCCAACGATGGAGATTAGATGAGATGAGTGGATGAGATTAAATGCTCATTAAATCTCATATAAAATTAATTTCACTCACCTCACTTAAATTTTTCCAAAAAGTGACTTTATTCTCTAAAGTCAAATTAAATGCTCATCTCAAGTCATTTAATGCAAGGGTCACTTTATTTCCCCATTTTAAGTGACTAAGGCTAAAGTCACCTAGGGGAACACTTTCCTAGGTACAAATATCAACATTTCCTCTTACCGAGGAAGGTGTTCTACACCACTCCCAACTTGTCTCTGAAGAAGACAAACTTGCCCCTCCCCAAAGATTTCATCAGAATATCTAAAACCTGCTCATCAGTGGAAATGTACTTGAAAGCCACTGTTCCTCTCTGAACATAATCTCGAATGAAATGATACATGATCTCAAGATGCTTTGACCGGCCATGAAAAACTGGATTCTCAGAGAGTTGGATGCAACTCTGATTGTCACAATAAATCAATATAGGCCTCATCTCCTGATCAAATAAATCCACCAGCAACTTGTGAAGCCACAGCGCCTCGCAACTGGCCTGACTGGCTGCCATATACTCAGCCTCTACAAAACTCAAAGCAACAGACTTTTGCTTCTGACTGAACCACGACATTGCCAGAGAGCCCAAACTAAAACAAAATCCGGAAGTGCTCTTCCGGTCTTCCACACTGCCTGCCCAATCTGAATCTGTGAAGCCAATCAACCTAATCCCATCCGACCTCTTGTAGTCCAGACCATACTCCATTGTCCCTACAAGGTAACGCAACACATGTTTTGCGGCAACCCAGTGCACTCTCCTGGGCTCAACCATGAACTAATTGAGAGTGTCGACCGCAAAACACAAATTTGGCCGAGAGTTGACCAGATACATCAAAGAACCAATGAGTTGATGATATAGTGTAGGATCCACCAACTCTCCCTTAGAAGCATGAAGCTTCTTCCAGTTGGTGATCGTCGGTGTAGACATTGGCCTGCAATCTTCCATCTGAAATCTCCTCTGAATATTAACTACATACTTTCCCTTTCCCAGGTAAATATGTCCAAGCTCTTGCCAAACCTCCAATCCCAAAAAATAGTGCATCGACCCAATGTCTGTCATCTCATACTTTGAAGCAAGATCTTTCTTGCAAGCTGCAATGGGTCTCTCTCCTCCTGTTATAAATAAGTCATCCAAATACAACAGAAGAATGAGCGGATCATCTCTCACCAAGATGTAATAGAGATTCAAATCTGCCTCACTCTTCTCAAACCCCATCCGCTACATGTAAGAGTCAATCCTGGAGTACCAAGCTCTAGGAACTTGCTTCAGCCCATACAAGACTTTCCTCAGCCTGCAAACATGAGACTCTCTCCCATGAATCTCAAAGCCCTGAGGCGGCTCAACATACACCTCCAGTATGATTCCATTGAGAAATGCAGTCTTCACATCCATCTAATGGATCTTCCAACCCATTTCCGCGACAATGGAAATCAATGCCCTAATCAAAGTATAACGAGCAACTGGTGCAAAGGTCTCATCATAGTCAACTCCCTCAACCTGTGAAAACCCTCGCGCCACAAACCGAGCCTTGTACTTCTCCACACTACCATTAGCAGCATATTTTAGCTTGTAAAGCCAATGAGAAGTCACCACTGACTTCATCTCAGGTCTCAGAACAATCTCCCATACATCGTTCTTGATGATGGAATGGTACTCATCCATCATGGCATCTCGCCAAACATGATGCTGGGAGGCCTCCTCAAAAGTAGAAGGCTCTGAATCACATAGAATAGCGACTAATGCCATGCCCAATCTATCTAGCATCTGAATAGCCCTCACTGGCTCCCTGGGTGTCCCCAGTGCTTCCTTTAAGGTATCCCGAAGCCACTTAGGCTTCTTCTTCCTTAAAGGTTGCTACCACCCTGGTCTGTCCTCATCTGATGAACTACCAGAGGTAGAAGCCCCAGTAAGCTGTGAACCAGAAGTTGGAGTACCAACAACTGGTGAATTCTGTGATCCTGAAGCTGTGTACGATGAACCTATAACCTGAAACCCAAACCTGTCCCCAAAGATCCTACTGGCTAAACCACTGAAACTGGTGAACCTGTGCCTACACTATGTGGTCTAGGAACTCCAGAAACCTGTGAACCTGTCTGTTGCACTGACGATACCTTTGAAACTACCTGAGGTGTAGGAACCTTCTGCTCTCCTTGCTCCGACACTCTAGACTTCCTGAAGGCCCGCTCCTCCTCAAATTTCACTTCCCTCCTCACAACAACTTTCCTCTGAGAGGGAAGAAAAATACGGAAGGCCTTCAAAGTCTCATCATAGCCCACAAAGATGCCCTTCTCTGCGGTGGGCTCCAACTTTGTCCTCTTCTCAGAAGGGACATGAGAAAAAGTCAAACAGCCAAATATGCGAAAATGGCTAGCCTCAGGCTTCTTGCCTGTGAAACTCTCCTCAGGTGTCATGTTCCCCAAGGCATAATGGGGACTCCTTTTCTGAAGATAAACAGTTGTACTGCATGCCTCTGCCCAAAGGAAGAAAAGAAGTGACTGGTCATGTAACATAGCTCTAGCTGCTCCAACAATATACCTGTTCTTTCTTTCTGCCACTCCATTCTGCTCTGGAGTGTATGGAACCGTCAACTGCCTCCGAATGCCCTCTTGGCTGCAATATCCATCAAACTCCTTGGAGGTATACTCACCCCCATTATTCGATCTGAGAGCCCATATCTTCCTCCATGTTTGGTTCTCCACAAGAGCTTTGAACTCTTGGAACCTCTACAAGACCTCCTCAAATTTCTTGGTCTACATGAAGTAGATCCAGGTCTTCCTGGAATGGTCATCACTGAATGTCACATAGTACTCATATCCTCTCAGAGAAACAGATGACATAGGTCCACACAAATCAGAATGTATCAAGTCAAGAACCCCTGCTGACCTACTATCACTGCTAGGAAAAGCAGTCTTGGTGTACTTTCCCAAGACTATAGTGTATGGAACCGTCAACTACTTATGAATTCCCTCCTTTCTGCAATATCCATCAAACTCCTTGGAGGTATACTCACCCCCGTTATCTGATCTGAGAGCCCGTATCTTCCTCCCTGTCTAGTTCTCCACAAGAGCTTTGAACTCTTGGAACCTCTGCAAGACCTCCTCATATTTCTTGCTCTACATGAAGTAGATCAAGTCAAGAACTCCTGCTGACCTACTATCACTGCTAGGAAAAGCAGTCTTGGTGTACTTTCCCAAGACTATAGTGTATGGAAGCGTCAACTTCCTCTGAATGCCCTCCTGTCAGCAATATCCATCAAACTCCTTGGAGGTATACTCACCCCCGTTATCCGATCTAAGAGCCCGTATTTTCCTCCCTGTCTGGTTCTCCACAAGAGCTTTGAACTCTTGGAACCTCTACAAGACCTCCTCAAATTTCTTGGTCTACATGAAGTAGATCCAGGTCTTCCTGAAATGGTCATCGACGAATGTCACATAGTACTCATATCCTCTCAGAGAAACAGATGACATAGGTCCACATAAATCAGAATGTATCAAGCCAAGAACTTCTACTGACCTACTATCACTGCTAGGAAAAGCAGTCTTCGTGTACACCCCCTGCAAACATCACTCTGCTTTGTGCTGAACTTTGGTAAACCTGTAACCATATGTCTCAACAACCTCAAAGTTGGATGATGCAAGTGAGCCATCCTCCTATGCCACGGCTCACAAAGCTCGTTGCCGCTGCTATGTGCCAAGGCATGCTAAGGCTGAAATAAGAGCTTGTACAGTTCCCCACATCTAACTCCAATGGCATATGAAGCAGATGGTCCTACAGTCTTGGGAAACACATGCACATGTCCATCTAGGAAGAACACCCCAAGACCCTCATCCTCGATTATGGAAACTGAAACCAAGTTCTTCTTCAGCCTAGGTACATACAATACATCTCTCAAAACCATGGGACTCATGGACTCCCTCTGAAAGGTAATGGTCCCATGCCCAACTTCTCTGACAGCAGAGTCATCTCCCAATACTACCTCCACATCAGTCTCTATCTGTGAAAGCTCAAAGAACATCTCTCGAGCACCTCTCATGTGGTTCGAAGCTCCACTATCAATATACCATGTGCTGGAAGTGGATGCACTATAAGAATGGTCTATCAACAAGAAAAACTTCCTCTCACTATCAACATCCGCACTGGTGATGATGGATGGCCTCTCTCTATCAACATGTCTAGTGCACAGAGAAAACTCTCTCTAAAATCTAGCTGCAAAATCCTCAACCTTCGTTGA